>CM026164.1:13905936-14488810 GCA_014825975.1 Bombus haemorrhoidalis
CCTCCTCCCTCTGACTCCGCCCACGGCTCGAAACACGGAAGTCGCAGCCGGAGTGCCTTTTACAGAGCGGATCCTCGCGCGTCTTTATACACACGTAACACGTACTCGGTATTATTCATACGCGAGTCACGTTATATTCATCCCCCATACGGGGGTTTGGCTATACTGCACGTATCAACCGTGTGAACGTTGCCTAAAAGGCTGTCTAAGAAAAAAGAGAAATGCACTTACACGGGGTGAATCAATATGAGTATTATCATTTGAAATAACTCGTTATTTGTTAACTTTATAAAAAAATGTTCGAATTGAAATTTATTTGACGGGGCTGGTAGAACGAATACATTTTGACTTTTTGATGCCTTAGGTGTATTTTCTGAGATATTAAGGTGACCTAAAGTTCTTTGAATTCCATTGCATATTTTTTTCCTGATATTCCGTTCTAGTCGTTAGAAACGCGAATTTCACGTCCTATAACAGGGTGATCTTCAGATGGTACCGAACCTCTAACCGAAATGAAACACAAAAGTAGCACAAAATTGTATTACTTGGGATTTCTACATGTGTATTCATTTTTATCCTTATATTTTTTAAACATTTATTTATTTTAAAAATCTAGCGGAATTAATTTGGGTGATCGTACAGCTATTAAAACATGAAATTGACTATATCTCATAAATGACATCAAATAAGACATTTGTTTATATGATCTTTTTGCAGTCTTTACATGTTGAATGAGTTTCTCAAATATTTCTCACACAATACATCCTATAATTTATACCAAACAATACATTCCCGCATTTTTTATAAAGTTATATAAACTGGTCATATATATACATTTATATGTACAATCATATCATATATACCATATTAATATATTAATATATTAATAGCATAAATTATATAAATACTACTGAACTATAATATTTCCAAAAATTATATTACAATAAGTAATCACTGGTTGAAATAAAAATGTTGTAAGAAAATCCTACAGATTTAATACAGGTAAAAATTCGCCTACAAAATCAACACAAAATTCCCTATATATAAGCTTAAATAGAATATGTGTTCATATAAACTTTTATCATTATTTTCAGATACTGATTGAGTCTCTGAAATATTTCCCACATGTCACGGGACACCCTGTGTATATCGATTGGCATTACGAGGCAGATCAGTCAACTCTGGACCCCCCCCCCCCCCTCTGCCGTCTTCACCGAGGAAAACGGTGGCTAAGGAGAGATCTCTTCTCTAGCCCGGCACCCCACTCTACAGCTCCTTCTTCTTATCCCGTTCGCGGCTGAGACACTTTGTCACCCTCTCACGCGCTTCCCTCGATTGAGCATAGCTTCGCTCGACGAGAAGGCTCCGCGTCAAAAAGAGTTACACAAGGGGGAAGAACGAAGACGGATAGATCTTTATTGTCGTCTTCGGCGAGAGAAAGAGTTAGGCAAGGTGGAAGATTGATCGTTGGAGCGAGTGGAAAATTGTTTTTTCGAGCAGTAGTAGTATGTACGTATACGTGGATTGTTTTTGGTTGTGCGAGGTAAGCTGTGAAATATGAAAATTTGTTTGTGGTAACTTGTAAGCAATAGATTAATCGAAATTTTTAACTATATCTATTTTTGAAAGAAATTTAGAAACTTTAGGATCTTTTGAAAGAAGTTTTTTCAGACAAATTGAGGAATCTTTTGACTTTTGGCAGAATTTAAAGAACTCTGATTTTTCATAGGAACTTAAGAATTTTTTATTTTTGACAAAAATAATACATCTTAATAGGAAGTTTCGGTAAGAATACATATTTCGATTTTTGGGAGTTCATTTGAGAAATTGTAAATTGCAAAAGCAACTCTTACGTAAAAGTATTATGTATAATTTAGAAATTGTGGGAGCTCAATATATCAAACGATTTGTCTTACATTTAGAAACTTTTAAGCACAGAGAGTTATTTGTCATTTCTTCCTAATCGTCTTTTAAACGATGCCTCATTTATATCTCCAATGTCATACACATCCAAACAACCGCCAAAGCACAAAAATTAGTGTTACTTTGTGGAAGACATGTCGCGCGATAACCTGCGAGTTCGTGCATAAAATGGAGCCTTATTGACAGTGACGGAAGTGGAAGATCGGTTGGGCTACAGACTCGTTTCAAACCAACCGATACACTAGCAAACCGACCAACTATAGTCGAAACGTCGGTGCATCAGATCACGTATTTGCAGCGGCCGCGGAATTTCATCTCCGAATTCCGGCCTGTATTTTCCAACTAGTTCGAACGAAAGAATTTTTCCTCGGCCATCGATTTCTAGATGCGGTTGGGAATTCGTAATAGCGTAGACCGCGGATCGAATGATTCGCATACACGCCTGTATACTGTATATTTGTACAAACACACGCAAATATACAGAAGGCGTATCTACTGCAAAACAGAACAAGAGAAAAACAGGGATGTTTGTTATCTCGATGTATGTGAGTACGTACCTACATATTTACAGCATAAACATATTGTGTGTCTTATATGAAACATTTTGGAATCTTATTAGTATTGTAGTGACATTCGATTATCATCGCTAATAATTTTTAATGATGTTAAAAATCTACATAGAAGTTACAAGATATTCATTACAAATATACGGGATGATAAGGGAATAGGTTAAACTTTGGTATCGTATTTTACCGTTTCTGAGGATGAAAAAAGGTCATGGAAATATAGATTCGGAAATTTTTCCTTTGCGAAACATAGACAGACCTTTTGCTTGCATCGAAAATTCACTAAAATAGCTGTCAGAATTTCAAGCACTGTTATCGTCTCTTTTGTTAGAAGTAAACAATATGTTACAGTAAGTCAGTATGTATTTAAACGTTTTATACTGGAGGCAATGTTACTATCAGAATGATTATTCTAATATCGAGTGTATAGGTATTCACTTGTGAAGACTGAAAACTGTATGAATGGGGTAACGGAAACGTCAGAGAAATTCAGTGTCTCTATCAGCAGACTTTTCTCAAAGACAGTGTCGTTCAAAGAGTTCTTACTTGTTTCGAGGCATCATAGGATTAGAGATACTGGATCTTATTCGTCTACTACAATTAACCGAGGACGATACTGATTTACTATGAAACACGCTGCTTCTAATGTCAACATAACTTGTTTTAACATATTATTTACTTGTAACAAAAGAAAGAATAACAGTGCTTGAAACTTGAAATATTACGTTCGACTGTTATTTTAGGGAATTTTCAATATAAGAAAAATGTGTCTATATTTTGGAAAAGAAGAGTTTTCGGACTCATATTTACATGTTCTCTTTTTCATTCTTAGGAACAGTAGAATGTGATACTATCATAGTTTGGTCACCTACATATTTTCTTGTCAACCTGTATATTTCGGGATGATCACAAAAATATTTAAATAATCAACATTGATCAGTTTCAGTATGTGTTCAATGGGATCATTTTCAACACTTATTACATATATGCTTAAGGTGACTACTTTTATTCTAATTCTTTTTCTAAATATAAGTTTCCGATAAATATCTTGTAACTTCTATGTATTATTCACAGACTGGATTCAAATTTTGTTAATATCATTGTAGCATTCACTGTCGTGTCTTACTATCTATAGAGCTAATGAAATTTCGAAATGTTTTCTGCATTAAATGTACGAATATTTTTATAAGCTGTATAGACAAATACAACTAGATAGAATGTAGGCTAACTCTTCTCTTTGTGGAAGACCGCAGAGCTTCCACGCGCATGCCTCGCCGCAAAAGCTCAACGATGCGTTTTGCTCGATCTGTCCGCCATGCGAGCGCATTGACATTCGCCCACGATGCACGTTCACGCTTCATCTTTTTATTCGTCATATAAATTGTCCATGTCCATATGCGGCTTTTGTACGTTAGACGCGTTAACAAGCAACTTTTTATTCTTCTAGTTGCGGTAGGTACAGTGATTCGCAAAAGTACTCGTACACTTACTTATTCGCAAATTGTTATGTGTGGGTATCTTGTGTAGGTTATTTAAAACATTTTAGAATTTTATTAGCCTAATAACGAGATGCGTCTGCCATGATTATGTTAGCAAAAAGTTAGTACTATATAAGCATAGAAGTAACAGAATAGCCATCTTAAGCATGTAATAAGTGTTAAAAATAGTCCCAATGATTACTGATACCTATTAATATTGTAGATTGTTTTTTTTTAATTAATGTAATTAATGTACAATTAATATTGTAGATACTTTTGTGACGTAGATATTCTGAAATATAGGTACATGCCAATACTTGTAATAAATATTTTGTAACTTCTATATAGATTTTCTGAATGTTTAAAATTTTACCAATATATATCTATAATCATAGTTAACATCATTAACTAATTAACACTTTGATTAAACTCCTATAAAAAAAACATTTGTTCAAAAACATTTAGTGCAAAATCTCTCTTAAATAAGTAGAAACTCCAATCTATTTTCTATACTCGACTTGAACTTCTTTATAAAAGACATATCATTGTTTCTAGAATAAATCATGGAAATAAAAATATTGAAGCATATGCAATTTTCGCTAAAATTATCATTTACAAAGTTATCCCGAAATGGAACCAGTGACGTTCTCCGTTATATTTGGCTATATATTTGATTGCGAGTACCTATCACTTAATTGAAAACGACATCAAAGTTCTATTTATGTTACAGATGTTATAAGCAATTTTCATTAGATTTTGTTGGAATTTTGTATTATATAGATATGTATGTATATTATGTATGTATATATATGTTCAGAATGAAATACTTTTCTAAAAATAATATAAAAGTGTAACGAGTAACATTGAACCTTCTGTCATTTAATAATGCAACGTCTATCTTCAAATAAGAAAAATAATGCGACTTATTGAATTGATAGTTACAGTATTTCTCACAGTTAATTAACTGACTAAATCTTTTAACGCACTATATGCGCACTATACAAACGATAAATATTTTTCAATTTCAAATACTTGTTCAATACAAAAAGACATTTGTGTCATTGGAATATAACTTTCATATTGTTCTACAACTTCATTCATAATTTTATGTTAAATTAGTTTCAATTAGCAAATAGGTTTAAATAGTTAAATTAGTGCAAATATTAAGTTTATATGAATTTTTTTCCACTAAATGAACTATATTCATCGTTTCCAAAATCCCTCGAATTTTTCATTCTTAATTTAACACAATAAGCAAAATCCTTTTCAAGTCATACAAATTCACCAATAAAAATTCTGTTAGAAAAAAATATGTATCTAGACTACACATTAGTGCACGTGCATAAATGTTCTTTTCATATCTTAGAAATGATATGTGACGAGATACACAGTCTACTATGTTGTTAATTCTTTGTGTTCATTGTTTTTTGTTAGCGAATTATGAGTTTATTGTCTCCGCCGTTTCGTGCTATTGTTATTATATTGTCCTTTGAAAAATTCTGTATTATTTCTAATATAGCCTGGGATGGTTTTCATTAATCTTTTAGCACACTTGCTGGTTAACAGTAGCTATTTTTTATAAATATTGATATATTACTATTTAATGAAGATATACGAATAGTGAAGAATATACAATACGTTCAGTGACTTTGAAGGAATGGGGCTTAAAGCGTTTATTAGATTTCATTTTAAATTAGAAGATTGAAATCTAATCCAATAAAGCCTGAAATCTGAATCAATAGGTACACATAATATTCGAAGACATATACCATATGTTTATTCGTATTTGAATTTAGTGCAGTGAAGGAGAATTTTGTAAGCCACTTTAAACACATAAATAATGTTATAATATTTGATGATTTTATTAGAGAATTAAATAAATCAAAATGCTTTGTCCTTCAAATTTTCTTTTCTCCTCGCAATACACGTATAATTCACGATAGTTAAACTTCAATATCCTAACTCTTATATTTGTTGGTGGAGCTGGTGGTCGTGTTAATAGTTGGTCGTCATACTATGAATATCGCATTCTCTATTCTTCCATATTTTGTAACATTTTATGTTATTGTTAGCACATTAACTAGACGCGGACAGAAGCAATCGCCTTTAATATTAATTAACAATCACGTTTTTGTATCTATAAAAACATTTGTTTTCTTTCACTTCCCAACTTGTGGACACTTACATAATCCAGATGCAACTGTTAAAAACAAAATTGAACATTTTCAAACAGTTAGATCGAAACATAGTTTAGATTTAAATATAGGTATATATTCTAATAGTATGATGCGTATTAATGAAACTAAGACATTGTTCGTCGGACAAAGATTCCCAATAATTTCAGTCTCCCAGTTCCAGCATATAAAACAGACATATTTACAAGGTGTTCTTCACATCACGTTCTTGGCCGTGTTCTCGTCGGCAACGTGTCGACAGAGAAACTCTATGCATTGGATTCGCAGGTCAGTGGGTTGTCGCGTCGAGTCATTCAAACCGGTGTCAGCAGCGCTCGATTTATCGTGTTCGTCAATCTTGGAAGACTGACCTCCCGTCATGGCTCCGGTTACCGTCCACGACGATGTTACCCACCCTCGCGTTCCACGGCCGCTGCCGCCATCACGTTATCCTGGCGAGCACGCTCCTTTGTTTTCCATTTTATTCCGGTCCGCGGCGATCAACGAACGACAGCGATGAATATCTACGCCGCCGAGCGGACGATAAAAAGACGGCTGTTCCGTGATCGCGACTCCTCTGCACCGCAACGCTCGTGCACCGAGCGTATACGTGAGCACATCGAGCCGCGACACCTTGATTATGCGGATGTAAGGAGCGGAATGGCTGATGCTTGACTCTTGGAACAGTGATTTTCCTATAATAAATGGGATCTTCTCTTTTTGCGTATTTGGATTTACTTTATTTGATACAGGTGAATCATTAGAGCAGCTATTTGTATTATTTGAGTGAGTTTTGTACAGAATGACGGTGTTTTCATATGTTCATTTCATTGGTGAAAAAAGTAAGAGTCACAGCTTTAAAGAAAAACAATCGTTGTAATTTATATGGCAATTAAGATCCATGGAGGAAAATGTAATAATCAGTCGCATTTTTCGTATCTAAAAATTTACGCTGTCGATTAATGTTATATTTTTAATCTTGAATGAGTGTATATGTACTCTTACTAAATTACGCCACCTTGATTACGTAGATGTAAGAAATGGAATGACTGATATTTGATTCTTGGAAAAATGCTTTTGCTATAATAGATATTTAATTCTTCGTTGAAAGTTACCAATTTATATTTGTAAATATATTTGAGAAAGTTTTTAGTATACAGGATGAACAACAATCTTGGCCAGATAATAAGGATTAAATATGGTCCCACTGCAAATTGACGTTTACGAATATAATGACTGTTTAAATACTTTTATCATGTCTGCGACATATTCTTAAATTTGTTTCAAATTTTACCAATATGATTATAATAGTCAAGTTTCATAACAGCGCTAATGGAGTTTCAAAATGTTTCGTGTAAAACACATAATATGTTATTAAAAAATTTCTATAAGTGTTCAAATACATTTGTGAGTCACTTACGTGTGTCGACGTGATTCTACAACTACTAAAGTAGAACGTCCAGCAGAAGGCCGGCGAATGAGCTCGTGACCTTAAACGGAGCACACACGCGAGCGATAGAGGGTAGTAATCAGAGACCGAGAGTGGAAAATCTTACTCTATCGAATTTCATGCTCGTGGAAACGCGACAGCTATGGAAACTTTCGACTTGCTGTTGCATCGAATAATGATTCCGCGAGCGACGTTTCGAGTGAGTCGCCGAGAGGGCACCGCCAAGTGGTTCTTAAGCGACGTTCACCAACTGTCGAGGATGCGGAGAAAATGAGGAATTGGATTGAATCTTAATATACAATCGCGTCAAGCAGGATTATACAGTGTGGAATGTACACGGTTTTGTTCGATATTGTTGGAGGGCGTTTTAGCGTAAAAAAAGATAAAAAGGTGACAATTGAAAAGAATGCGCGTCCATTATTCGATAAAATCGTAAAATGAAAATCATCGTGTTTTTTAACATCGTATTTACATTTCATGATAGTTAGTAGTTTAATATATGCTCTTTTTTTGCAAATATGAAAAATATTTCATAGCTTTAATAACACGTACAATAGTAGCAATTAAATAGTAATTAATTGGTAGTAGGAATTTTTGTAGTGATAATTGGTAATATTGAATTAGGTATTTATTATTATTAAATAGCGGACATTTATGCATCTATGAAAAATTACAAAATGCGCGTAGAAAGCTCATAATATGCAGATATATGCAGATAAAACATCCAAAATACAGCACTTTTTACAATATTTAGTATCTAGATAATATGATTTTCTACTTAATCGTATTATAGTTATTATATAGTTATTATATAGTAGACATTTTGTTTAGATAACAAGTTTGTTTAAATAAGGCGTGCTTATTTTTGTTAGTAAACTTAATCAAATTGGAACATGAAATAAAAGAATATGGCATAATACAGATTTGCACAATTTACAGAAAGTTCTCTAATTACAATATGATAATGATGATTATATAAATATGATATGATTTTTAAACTTCTTTAAGTATATATTTTTAGCATATAAGCTCAATCATTTTCATTTTTAGTTTTTTCAAATATGTGTTTTCACTGGCTATTGTTAATAGCTAAGGACAAGTCATTTCAATAGTCATTTTTATAGTCAGTTCATTCAATAGTCAGTTTATTGTAATTTGTCACTTTAAACAAAGACCTCCATCTCCAATTCACGTCTATCCATTTCAAATCTAATTCAATAACGTACTTCAGCTTTCAGCTATTTTGCATTAAAATATTCCTTTTTAGTCATAGAACGGCATTAGAATAAAAAATCATATTTTTTTCCTAATCTTCAATTGATAAGGGTGTTGATGTTCCCACCCGAGTTAAAGTCAACATTAATTTTGCCAAAAGTATATGCATATTTTTAGCAACTTTCAGCATTTAGTAATATTTAGCAATTATACCTGTTTTTAATAAAAAATCTAAATCTTGTGAAACTCATGTCTTTTTCCTGTGATCTTCAATTGTTCTGTAAATTAAAGTCAAAGAAAGCAACTTCCTCTACCATCAGTCAGTTGCAATCACGCGTCGTCTCATCAAACAATTTCACAGAATTCTTTCCATTAACAATAAAGGTCAAAAAACAAAACGAAACGTGAAAAAGCCAGAATAATGAAAAAGAACAATAAAAAAGAAAGAAAAAAGAATCTGCGCTGAACCCTCTGAATTTCTCTTGAAAAACTTTTCCTTTTCTTCGTTTCAGCGAAAGGATCCACCATCACAGAAAACAGGGGGAGGGAGAGACGTGTATACAAAAGCTATCGGAGAACCATTAATACGCGGATCGCGCGTTTCCACGAGGATCCACGGTAGTGGCGAGAACAACGACAACGAGTACGATGCTTACTCGACGACAAACCAAACCTACAACGAAAGACAGAGATAGACAGGGAAAGAGACAGAGAAAAAGGAAGATAGATAGATAGATAGATAGAGTGTGTGTATGTGTGTGTATGAGAGGAAGAGAGAGAGAGAGAGGAGAGAGAGAGAGAGGGAGAGAGAGAGACTGTGCATTGTCCTGCTCGACGATAAAAGGTTTCGCATCGTTGCAATGTGCCTACCTACTGGGACATGGGGCTCCAGAAGACGAAGTAGAAGCAGTAGAAACGCAGAGACGACAAAACGCGTATGAGGAAAGAGGGAGAGAAAGAGAGAAAGAGAGAGAGAGAGAATAGAAAAAAGAAGAAAAGATAAAGGGAGATCGGGTGCAACAGATAAAGAGGTCGACGATAATGCTCTCAGTACACCCTGGGTTTGCTAGCGTACCAGGACGGCCATTATATTGTTTTACCTCTGTATCTCAACCAGAGATCAACCATGGAGAACTCTGAGTACTTACATCTCACCGGTGAGAATCATGATGGTTTTTGACGATGGAACGAATCACTGGGGACTAGGAGTATGTAGAAGAAAGAATGTTTATGCAAATTTATATCTTTATGAAGATGATTGAAAACGTGGAATCTAGGTAGAAGGTTGTCTTACCTATTAAATATGATAACGAGTACTACATATGTTTTGGATATTAAAGTTTCTCATAAATAAGTGCATAAAAATCTGCAGTCCAATTGCGAATAAAATGAAACGAATGTTTTGGAATATTGGTGGTTGCAGATTGTACGAGCAGTAGTGAGCAGGTTGGCTCTGGTTGGTTATGTGTGAAGAGATACAAACGGGGTTACATTTTGAAGAACTCGATGGAAAGGAAACGTTAGTGGTAGATAGCAAAATTGCATTTTCATCTTTGGCAATTAAGGTTTTGGTGTGTTTGTGCGAAAGATTGTTCCGAGTTGTTGATGTTTGTATGGAGTGGTTTGTGAAGGTGGTTTTAACGAGAGTAAGCTAGATTTTTCTATGGCCTCTAAAAATGCTCTATATTTTAATATTCAGTGATAACAACAACAAATTATACTGCTCGCCAACGTATCAATTTAGATGCTGAAGAAATTCTGAATTTGCCAATTCAATGATACTGAAACATTCAATGATACGCTACCCATCGTAACGATATTCATGTGAGTTACAATATCCACTAAAATATCAATCCACATTTTAAAATTTAATCTTACCCTGAAACATTCGGCAATATTCAATGAACTCCGGATTATAATATCCACCAAAATATGAACTTGCATTCTAAAAGTCCAAAAAATTCAACAATTTCTCTATTAAATGCCAAACTAAACGACTATATTACGACACAGTTGGTGTCTTCTTCGCAACCATCCATCACGTCTGTGAAGGTTCGCCATCTCGACAACGTTGGCGTCGGTATTGGCGGGGTGTCTGCTGAGGCTGATTCACAATGCATCCCCGAGTTGCATTGTGCCGTTGCACGAGACACGAGACACGGTACGGGACGAGACGAGACGAGACGAGACGCGGCAGCAGCAGCGGCATGCAGAAGAATTCTATGAGAGCGGGTGGCGAGAAAGGAGAGGAAGCCAGAATAAAACTGGAGAGAAGAGAAAAAGAGAGGACGACGGCGACGCCAGAAACGATGAACAAGAGAGGCCAAGAAAGAAAGGAGACAAGGGTGCAAAGAGACTCTGTGCTCGATCGAAACGAAAGGGGTTCGGGTCGTATAGGCATTGTTTTTTCACCTCTCGGGTCCCGTACTACGAGGCGAACGGGAGGGGAATGAAAAAGAAGAAATAGAACGAAAGAGAGAAGGAAAGAGAACACGAGTTCTGAATGCCATACCAGAATTTCAATATCTCTGACATGTCGCTCACGCGATCGCGGCCGCGTTCTCATTTCAATTGGAAAAACTGATTTCGTAGATCGATCGTGATTTTCTCGGATGATGATATGATGATCGATGGTAGATATATATACATACGTACACAGTCTCGTTTATAAATAGACTCTGGATATTCATGTGTTAAATATGCAAGAAACATAGGACTTGTGTGAAAACCACTGGAGAAAGATATGATAAGTACATTTCTTTTAATTTTCTGATTTTGATACCGTTTTATATGACTGAACCATAGTGTTTTAACATGATGTACTTGAAAAAAATCCTTGTAAATATATGCATTAAGTATGTAATAATTTTAAAAGAAATTTGGTAGTAGTGTTTTGAAAAAATGCTAATAACAAAGTTGTTATAATTATATAAATTTGAACATAATGGAAAGAAGTAAAAAAAAAAAAAAAATAGTATTAGAATTTAGAGTAGCAGTTACATTATAGGAAATTCCTATATACAGTTACTTGTATTCTTTTACCTCCATGATGGTTAACGTTTTCCTTATTTCTTAGTTTCTAATATATCGTATTTTGTCCTACTAACTGAAACTATCTACTTTAATTACAAAGGATATCTTAAATAATGAAGAGAAATATTTTTTCAAATACTTACGCATATTATGTAAAAGTTCCTTAATTTTTTAACAGTTATATAGAATAAACCAGGAATTTCAAAATGTAACCCTTATCATCGATTCTGTACAATTTTCTTGTCTAAGATTGGAACGTTTGAAGATTCGACAGCTCCCAGAAGCAGCGAGGAACTGATGTTAAAGGATCGGCGCTATGATTGCAGCATAATGTGCTTTCGCTTTGCTCTCGCGGCACGGGGTGCCAGTTGTCGTTTCTGTTTGGCCCGAGGCGATTTCCGCCTCTTGGAATCGGTCGTTGTCGAAACACTATGCAAAAACAGAGAAGAGAGAATCTCGAAGGACGAGGACGAACCAATAGAATCTCAAACAGACGGATGCGGATAGGAAAATAGAGGCGTAAGTTGAAAGAGAAAGGAGAGAGAAACAACCCTCCTGACACAAGTTATCCTATAAACGACGGCAAGCCCGCAGCTACGTGGAGATAATCCGGCCCCCGGGGTCCGCGTGTGGTTGAGTGCTCGCAACAGTTACCATATTTGATTGTATCCCTTCTATCCTGCTGGAATACAAAATAATAACGCGTCCTGTGTGGAATCGAAGGGCTCGATTAACAACGCTTTGCGAAGAGGATGATTTTGGACGAGGAGTTTGCGATGATGGTGAATGGCGAAGAATTGTATGTACAGTTGCACATGAAAGTATTTGTACACTCGTAGAAATCTTTTATGAATATGTTACATAGTTGGTAACAAAAATCTGTATATACCATTTAATAATAATAAAATATAAAATATCGTAATAAAAACGTTCTATTCTTTCGACGCATTAACATACATATTGTTAAAATGTAACACGATTGTATTCACTCTTCCTTTCATTAACAAAGAGCAAATACAATATTTAAAATACAATATTAAGTAAATTATATACACGTGTTACATAAAATCATGAAAATAATAAAATTAATATTATATTAATATCTTGTAAATCTCCCCTATGCAAAGATCTACTAATACCTATGTAAATATCTATCGTTTATTTATTAAAATTAATTAATTAAAATTACATCTAAACTGCTATCTCCTTAGCATTGAATTAAAGGTTTTGTAATTTCTAAATGTTTTAATTGTTTTAATTTCGTTTCAAAAATTTATTAATAATGATTATACCGATATGTATGTATAATTTTGTAATTTCTCTAAGAAGTGGTATAAGTAAACAGAATTCGACTTTTTTATGACTGTCTGTGTTATGCAAAACATTCTGGAAATTTTGAACGTTTTGAAGGATGGTATCGCCTTTATCAACTATTTGTTTGTCGGAATAAGAAATGGTTTCGTTATTTCTTGAACTATATTTGTGCTTGGTTTAAAATTTTTCTGAATTTTCAAGTTGCTGCATATCCCTTATAAATAATAAATAAATATAGATCAATCATCATCATCAACATATCATAAACAAATATTAATTTATATTATTTAGTAATATTTCTTAGTTATGATCGCATAATGATAATATTAATAAATCATTAAAACGATGATAACCATGATAGTGACATATTTTATTCATTCAGATTTTCACAATATAGTGATTTAGAAGGTGATAATAATAACATTGAAATAGATCTTAATATGTAGAAAACAATTGATAGACCAATTACATTGGCACCTTTTGAAGGAAATTCCGGAATAAAAATTGTGATAAAATTTGAAGAACGTGTAACACGTATCACAAATTGGATGTTCTTGGAGTTCTATTTGAACATATGAACCTAACAGATATTGCTATCAAACAGAGAACAAATATAGAAAATTATCAAAGTCAATTAAATGGACGGATACTATGGCACTGGAAAGGGATCTGCAATGCTACTAAGTACTTAATATACAATGGGGTCGTTTTAAACACTTATTATACGTTTAAGGTAACTATTCATACTGTATAATAATTTTTACTAAATACGAGGTTGCAATAAATATCTTGTAACTTCCATATATTTTCAGATCGCGTCCAAATTTTGCCAATATGTAATCAATCGCTTCTCATTATAATATTAATGAAATTTCAAAATGTATTACATAATATATGCAATTATACGCATAAGTGATTATCTATGGTAAGCGTATGAATATTTTTGCGAACCGCTGTATGCGATGTTCTGCCAATTGCAATAAACAATGCGAGATATAAAAGTAAATTTCCTTACAACATAACTTTCCGTAGGCGCGATATTTCATCGACTCGCCATAAATACTTTAAAAACAGCCTCACGTATCAATCAAACTTACCCATACGTTAGTTTTTTGCTGCTTGTGACACCGTTCGCCACCCTGGCGTTGGAAAACGATCGGCCAAAAGAAATCGCGCGTTTGATATGCCGCCAAAGGGATACGCGTGCACGCTCATGTACCATGAAAGAGAGGCAAACAAGGGGGATGAAGAGGGGTTAGTTCAACGAGTGCATGAGAGAGAAAGAGAGAATATTCCGTCGGTTGAGTTACAATTTCGTGTGGGTTGGACGGTCGACTGCAACCACGCTTTCCACCCCATCCAACCCCCGTGTACCCCTTCGTCTGTGTCCTTCTCGTTTCGCTTAAACGTAACAATTATTACCGGAAAAGCGCTGCACACGCATGCGGCAAACCGCGGGGCCCGCCGACGGAATTACATTGATATTAGTATCGTTTCAGCCAGCAGATTAATTAATTAAAACGCGCCGCCTCTTCCCCCTATTCTCGAAACCACTCCCTCGTGTGTACCCCTCGCTTGTCTGGATTTCTCACCGCTGGCCACTTTTACATATGTGTGAAGGTGTATCGTATTTTAATGTGTGTATACGTGTGTATGAATGTTTGAAGATTTTGGATAGGTTTGTGGCGGATGTAAGAGTGGAGGTGTACTGACAAGTATAGATTGTTCTAGAAATTCTGTTTCATGTTGGGCTACTTTGTACCTTTTTGGAGTTTTAGGTTTAGGGTTGTTTATTAATTTCAATGTTTGCTTTTAAAAGGGCGTACCTTTAGAGGAGCGTATATTGGAAAGCTTGGATTACTTTAGAAATTTTGTTTCACATTGGCTTAGTTTATATATATTTTTGATTTTGGGTTTGGTTTTAGGGTTGTTTGTTGATTTTAATACTTTTCTTTTCTAGACTTTAAGACAGGTGATACATGGCTGGACTATTGATTGCACATACACTGTATAGATATTTATGCGTCTGCTATAATTTTAAAGATGCAACAATATATATACATAAGATACATATGCATGTATGTACATAAAATATACAAAGAAAAAATATTCTATTTAGATCTCATTTATTCAGTTATGTTCAACAAAATGTGAATTTTTATAAACGTGGGCAGTCAATTTACAACTATCGTGGCACTTCAATCGATTTATAATAACGATACACGAATTTTATCCAAATTTATAAATTAATGAGAAATTGATGTCTGGAAGTAGCATCTATCAGCATTTTCCTATGGAATCAGCAGATTCTACATTAATCTGCATTTAAATTAGATATAATTTATATAATATATTTCTCAAATATTTAGACCGTATACTTAGAAGCGCTAAAAAACAATTTTAATAATTGTAATAATCATATAGAATAAAATACCTGATTAGAAATTAATTATTGAAAATAAATAAGTTTCTATTTAGATATTTTTAAGCCATGACTTATATCAAATGATCGATACAATATCTGTATTTAAAAGAAGAAACTTTAGTTTCCTAAAAGGTGTATAAGAAGGCGCAGCATATACATTTCACGAGAAATCAGAATAATAGTTTATATATTTGATGTAGTGTGGAATGCAGAAATAACGCTTTCATTCGTTATTAGATAATAATCGTTTTTAATCATTTGTTTTTTACCGTTTATTATATTTAATCGTTCATTACTTTAAACATAAATGTTTAATTTTAAAAATTGAAGTGTTCAGCAGTCCTAACACTATTTATTACCTATAGTTATTATTGGTCTTACGTATTGATAATCAGTGTTAAGTAAAGAATACATAAAATTTCTGTGACAGAACTATTCGTGACGCCTGTTAAACGATTATTTGATTATAATGTTAATTATATTTGACTAGAGTAATCAGAAAGATTTAACGTAATAGAAAAATGTTAAGGCCAAGTTCCGTAAGACTTCGATTCTTTGATAATATCTTGTTAATCTTTAATCTTATTTAATAGGACGTCGTTTATATTGTACATTAGTATATATTTTATGTTAATCATGTATATTTTTGAACACATCAATTTTTGACACTCATTATATATTATCGCAATACCGCTGACTATATTTTCAAATAGAATATTGATAAAAATGAAGACTGGAAGACAGTCGGTGAAATGTAGCGAAACGTGTAAATATTTTAATTTAAATAAAGTATTTATTAGTATTAATTTCACTTACCTTTCTTTGCATGCAGAATATCCGCAGGATCCGGCGGCAAGGCTGTACAATGACTTGGACTCAAGCTGGGCTGCAGGGATGGAAACGGACTGCCAGCACCAGATGGATACCTAATGTGAAATAAAATTTTAAAATAGAGGGATTATGGCCTTTGCGCTTTTTCAACTGAATTATGCTCTCATTTCTTTAGAGCAATTTTCTAATTTTGATAATTTTCAATGTAAAACTATAAAGATTACGAAATTTTTTAAGATCAAACAAATTTTGCAAAAGGAAAGAATTTTAAATAATGGAATAATATTGAATCGAAAATTACCAACAATTTTTAGTAAATAGAATAATATTGCACTGAAAACTATCAAAGATCATGTTATTGATACATAGATAAGGATTGTGTTATTAAAAAAATTCTAAACGAGATTTAAAATATGATGTAAGTAATTAAGTAGTGGTTCTTATATAATATAATTTCTGTTGCTTCACTGGTTGAATTAATACATATTATATCGGAAAACTTATTATGTCTATCTCTACACATATTCGTAAAGATACAAGAAAGGATATAAAATCTTACATTTAAAGATAGAATTTTATATCAATTTCTATTATCGTGATATTTAAAAAAAGAGTACGTTACTTCTATGAGAAAATTATTCTTTTAAAAATCTTGACATTTCGATGCTTGATACTTCTGATATAGTTATTTTATCTACTATTACTTTTTATTATATTATTTCATCTTCAGAGAATGAATACATGAAAGTAATATAGTTATCGTACCATCGTTTGTAATTGCATTATCAAGCGATTTTAATTGTTTAGTCTGTTTTATAATTACGAACTTCAACTGTTTATTTATATTGTATTTCGTACACCGTTTAAAATTTAATAAAAAATCTCTTATCAAATTTTTTATATCTCTACATGAAAATTGGCAAATTAAAAAACTATTATAAATTTGCAATTTTTTCAGTTCTAATAAATTACTATACATAGTTTCATAACGGTTTTATAGAGAAAAATGGTACAATGATAAAGAGAAGAATAAGTTACCATGGATTGGGCCTCGGCCAGCCTGTGGTTTGCCCATTCAGTAGCCTCAATTTGTCGTAAACGCTCTCAGCTGGGCTACCAGCACCAACTCCAACACCAACAGCAGCCACCCCTTGCTGCTGCTGTTGCTGTTGTTGTCGTTGCTCCTTCTGTGCTGCTAAATTTCTCAGTACCCTATTTATAGATGACACCTAAAATTAGAAACAGAATAAGAGGAATTAATTATAATTAATTGTAGCTATAATCTACGTCTTAATTACAATCATTATAATTTATATTTTTATTAACATTCAACGTATTTTTAAGTATATACTTATGTTCTAATTTAAAGAACGTACGCTTGGAAAGTGAATAACTTTTACCTATTAGTAGAAAATTAATTATTATCGTCAACCATTCACAGAATGAGTACCTAACTTATTATCCCTGTATATATTCGATATAAATTACAACATTAATCATTTCACGTAAAATTTATTCAAAATTAATCATATTGCAAATACATATTGTTCGTTTGAAAATATTTGAAATGTGGTTAATTTTGCACAAATTTTATGCGAAATGATCAATACTAGTTACTGTTTAATATAAATAAAGACGAGAAATTATTTATTCTGCTTCATATTATACAATATTATAATTTTGTATCATAATCCATTATAATCACAATATTCTAATGAGATTAATTGAGATTTTTAAATCTGAGTATTTACTGATTGAACATTTCTATAACTTATGTTTTAATTTATGATACGAAACGAAATATTTTAATATAATAGTATCTATTTAAAGAATGAAAATATTAGAAATTTTTGTATACAATATAGACTTATTTTTTAAATATTTTCAAAGTTGTATTGTGATATATTTTCTTCATAACTGTTATTTTACACTCACTACAAGAACATGTAATAAATACAATTTTTATCATACCATTTGTTTCAGAAATACCAAAATTATAGATCTAGAACCTTAAATACAGTCTTGTATAGATTTCCCATATATTATATTCGTATCATAGATCTATTATGAGCTCTTGTAAGATCTAATTATGTACGTATTATGTAATTGAGATTTCCTTCAGAGAAACCCTACAAAACGAGCTACACATCATGAGCCATGGGACATGCAGATACAGGAACTCAGAAAAGAAACTTCCATCATTCGTTTATTTCGAATTACGTTTATCCGTACAATATCAGTTTCGAGGGACGCCTTTAATAGATTGCGCATTGGTTGAAGAGGCATCGGATTTATTATAAACACGAAACATACCGGTTCAACCGAGTTAAACCATCGAGATAGAGAAAGATGAGAGGAGTTCGGGGGGTGCGCTTCTGCCCGATGAAATGCGATGAGAGCGGTAATTAAAACGATGCGGTGAGCGGCTTGTGCTCCACGAGGGAGTTAATTACCTCCGGCTTCAATTATATCCGTCTCGCGTCACTCCAAGGGGACTTTGGCTTCTGCCAACCTAAGTACGCACTCGCGCGTCTGCAGCGCGAAACACGTGCACGCGGTCGCCTACACGCGCGATGCTACTTCCGTCGATCGACGTGTAGTACGAGAGACCTGGAGCTTGCTGTAATTTCTGAGTCTTCGTTGGAATTAAGCGGAATTTCGTGAGACCTTCGTGAGACACGACGGGAGAGGTCGAACTGGCGATTGAGTTTTGGGTGTTGATATTAGACCTTACATTGAGATAAGCAAGTCGTATTCACTATATGTATATTAGTATGTATGTAAAAAACCTTAAATTTAAGGAACGTTAAGACGTTCCGAACGATGCGACGTGATTCTTACCTAAATAATTGAAGAGAACTCTGGCGCGGAAGATAGGAATTTCTGTTCAACGGCGTTCGAGCGGCTTTGGTTTGCGAATCTTGTTTCGTCAAGTAAAAGTAGCATAACTGGCTTATTTTGCTCAATATAAACTCTTATCCCTTATCCCTTTCTAATCTCTTTCGGCAAAGGCAAAACATTAACATCTCAATCCTTTTAGACTGTGTTTAACTCTCTGTAACTTTGTTAAATGAAACGTTTGGTCTGAAGAAATAGGTATATATCGTAGGTTTCCGTAATTTTTTTAGATGACACTGTATATTTTTTTATACCCAGATACGCTTTTTATGTCCTATAAGGAACTCGTGTCTGAAAATGGTTAGTTTAAAACATATTTCTTTCTTAATTTCATCAAATTTAATATATGAAGGACACGCAAACATAAACACAGGGGTACTGTTCTGTGTCTCCTATCGACTACCATATATGAAATTTTACAAAATGTAAAGGACAACACCTTGTCTCTCAAGAGAGAGAAATGAACTATCAGGAAATTATAAAACCGTGTTTAGAATCTTGGAATCACGCAGGGTGTGTCATTTTAAATTATCTACAAATGATTTGTTATATGAAGTTTATTTTGTGTTTTGTAGATAATAATTGTACCTAACATTTAGCCTTGTAATTCGAAAAAGTATTGAAGTATATGAGTTAGGTTTGGATTAGGTTTTATATTTTTCGTGTTATAGGAGATTAGCTATAACATATTTATTATCTAATTTATTTCTCCGCATTAGTTTTCGTTTTATAAGTATTTTTGACATACTATTTCAAAATATAGAGTACAGGATATGTAATTCTAAGGTGTCAGATACCGCGAATGTTTTCTAAACATATTAGAAATATTAAATAATTGTTAGCGAAAGTAGATTGCATTGACTTGTATTTTACTATGAGTTCTATTTATTGCGAATGTTTCTTACGAATTATTTGTTTATATGTAGGATAATTTTCTGATATTAGTGGAATTGCATAATATCGATTGAAACTTCTATGAACAGCATTGCACACATAAATACACGCAGTCTTAATTGAAGTAATTTATATGGTTTTTACACTTTGTAAATATTTTTAATTACAGTCGTAAGTCGTTTAATTATCATATTATTTTGTAGTTTAGTTATATTTCTGTGTTAATATATCTTCTTCAGCAATTAACGCGAAGAGTTAAGAGAAAAGAGAAATTGAGGGAGATAAGAGAACAATGTATTTTTGTAAATACTTATCAGAACTTTTGTTAGATATTTATAAGACTTTTGTTACATACAATATTTTTTACACAGTTCTATGTAAGTAGACTTCATTGATGAAAACAAATTTTGTATGATCAAGTTATCTTGCGTATGTTTCAGTCTATAAAAATATTGTAAAGATATATTTTATAAAAATATCCAATTCCTAATAAATTTAATTTCAATTGTTTCGTTTAAAGTAAATAATAATATTATTTAAAATTTTATTGTGTAAATTTTGAAACAACACTGGGCACTCTATATCTGACTCATAGTCTAAAAAGTCTATCTTCTACTCAATTACTTTCTTTACTTAAAATAGAATTATAAATTTATTTTATCTTTCAATTACAAAGAAACAATTACCTATTCTCTTATACAGGTGTAGCAGTACGGGGCAAAATTATAAAACACTTGGTCTATTTTCCATTCTTACGATTTCTACCCAGACATACAAGTGAATATCTGTCTCATAATATTAATGTATTCATTTAAAGGGAAAAGAAGTAATGGGTTGACGAAATGTTAGGTAAGAATGAAGTCGGCTGAATCGTGCTGTGGCAGCTAGAAAAGTACGCGATTTACAGTATTATATACATATAAGGTATCTATATAATGTGTTACATTTTCTTCTTTTGTATATATATACGAAATATGCTAACACGTAATCTTATAATTTTGTACATAACAAAATCTAATCCTCACAACATTTTCAGTATACTCGTTGTCGTTCCTGTTAGCCACATATATGCGCAGTTGATACGATTAAAACATATTTTTAAAAAATTGTGTTTTCGTCTCACCAAATAAACGTAATCATAATTTCGAAAACGACATTCAGCATTAACGATTGAAGTATGCACGTATCGAAGAATATCCAGACCGCCTCCATTCCCCTTGGTTGTCGTATCTTTTATTTATCCTCTGGCCGATGTGAGCTGCTTTCGTCGGTTCTGTCACTTACAGCTCGTATAAATCCCAGCCAAGTCGTAAAAGAATTCCCACGAACTAAAGCGGTACGTTCTTCTGCTGCCGATAGTTTCGCAATTCATTTCCCAGACGTGTATTTTCTTCCATGCGTCGCCAGCTATTCGCGCGATAACGTTAACGTAAAAATCTTGTGGTCTCATATAAAACATTTTGGTCTTCCATTTTGAACAATTAAATATTTGTTACTAAGCCGTGAGTGTTTATGCACACTAAATATGCAAGAAACGTGTGATGTTTAACATAATAAATTAATAATTTCATGATCAACACAATATATAAATATTAAATATTAAGTATTCCAACTATTTTTAATATATATCTACTAAAGTGTCTAAATAGGTACAAATAGACTGTGGGCATACAATATGTAAATTGCAAATTTATATGTTTATGAATATAATTAAAAAAGTGGAATTTGGATAAAAAATTGTTTTATCTATTAAATATTATAGAGGGTATTATATTTTGGATATTTTATATATTTTTGCATATTCTGTGCACTTTTACATCTCCAAATTTTCCATAAATACATAAAAATCCGTACTCTTGTTACAAATAACAATACGTAAAAATGATATACAGGCCTTTAAATATCTGCAAATACATTTCTTCGATATGCTTCATAGTTTACACCCCTAATCTCATATCCTACTCCATACATTTAAATCGAAATATAAGATATTTGAATTTGTTTAGAGTTACCTTAAACTAAAGACTTTTTCGTTTCGTCACGAGAAAGATTGTATATAGTATATAGTATACAGGAGAAGAGGAGGAATCGCGTGTCCAAGGATTACGCGCAAAGTTCTGTGATTGGCCATGGGAGATTTTCGTTCCCCAAGGTTTGTTAGACCCGGTGTCAGGGTTCCATAGCGTTGAAGCGAGCTGACATCTCGGACCCATGAGCGGAGTACTGTCATCCCCCTCAGTGCACACGCGGACACACCGCTATCACGAACACGTCCCAAACACGAAACAGACATCGCTGATACTCTCCCTCGACTTGTCTTCGATGTCCTCTGACATTCTGACTTCGATTCTGGACTTCGACTCTTCTCCTTTTAATCTTATCAACATCCTCAAAATTGACTTTTGTATAAAGATTACATACGATGTAATTTTAAAGATTGTAATTTTAAAGAGCAGTATTATGCTTAGTGATTATAAATACTAGCAGTATTAGAGATTTTAGGTTGGAAATATTTTTGAGGAGGTTGCAGTTGATACAATTTGTTTGAGACTATTAGACTGCGGATTTTTATGTATCTGTGAGAAATGTGAAAATATCATATGCATAGGATTGCACTTGATATGCAAAAATATATAAAATCTCCACAGATATAGTACTCGTTATAATGCTTAGCACGTAAAACAATTCTCTACCTACGTTCCTTTTTTCTAATTATCTTCATAAAAATATGAAGTTTGGATGAATATTCGCAGTCTAGTGATTATATAAGAATAGTGCTCACTTAAACACTACAGTTTAAAAAATATTGTATTTGGAATACGAAGAATATTATCAAGTATCAACATTGTGTAATACCACAAATGTTCAAATTTGAAATATTTTGATGATGTTTTTAAATTAGCAATTTTTTAGAGGAAATTAAAGTTATATAACGAAGTTTGTTTGAGATTAAAGAAATATGTATATGTATAGATATGTCGGTTTTATGATCTTGTGTGCATATTTAGTATTCATATATATAGTATTATTTATATTTAGTAAACATAGTACACTTCACTTATTGGGTGTACGTGATTGCGCTATCACTTAGTTGCCAATCCAATGGTATTATATTTGAAATGTTAACAATATCATCGAATTTCAATATTACTCTAATTCAGTACTCTAATTTACGATATAATAGGATACAATGTGCATCGTTATACAATTTTTTCGTTACATTTCGTGATTTTCCAGTTTATATTCGTCATTCGATATATATATATATAATATAAATATACGCGCTAACTAGATTCATGCGGAATGAACCTGTTAGAAAGTATCAAAAACGAATAAAAGCCAGCACATAAACCAAAATAAAGCAATATACAACCTCCATGCTCCACAATAATCTACAACAGTTCTCTTAGGCGACTTACAAAGTACCAAATCCAGCATTTCCAATTTTCCAGTGTCAGGTCAAACAAACGGGGTTTCTTCCGGCTTTCGTCTTAACGCGATGTCATGAAACGCACAAAAGCGTCCAGGCCGAGTGACTCCTCGACGTCACAAGCTCGACACAATGAAAAGTCGTTGCGGTAAAGAAGGTTCTCCCTGCGACAAAGCTGACGTTGTAAAGAACGGGTGCCAGTCAAACGACAATCCCGCTGTGACATCGAGTGTCCTGCCTGTGTTTGGCCGTTTTTCTCCTTTTTTTATTCACCGCCAATATCCTTCTCTTTATTCCATTCCAACACATTTGCGCCCTGTGTCACCCTCGTCATTATATCGTGACAATCGTAACCATACTAGAAATCGATCCCACAATGCTTTTTATGTAAGCTTTATGGCAAACCACTTGCCAAAGATTGAAATTGGTGACACATTTTCATTGGTTGATCGCGAAGAAAAGAGTTTTACGTTTTATCAACGTGTGTTTAGTATATTTTTATGAGTGTAGAGCTATCATGGATTGCGGCTTTAGTAATGCATTTAGTGGCAGTAAGGTTCAACGATTGATATGTTCTAGTACTATTTTTGAGTATTATTTCACGTCAAGAGGCTATGGAACTTTTTTACGAACTTAAGGAATACTACAGCTAGTTACGGAAGTCTACGTACTCATATTTGTGCATTTATCAAAGAAATTAGAAACGCAATTTGTCACAGAATTCTTTATATAGATACGTATCAATACAATTATCGTTAATGTATTTCTAAAATAAATTGAACAAATTAAAGCCTTTTACCCACAGAAGTCTTAGAATTAAGATTTGTAAATTTTGTTGCTTATTGAATCTGGTTGGTAATTGGCTATAATTAGTTGTTTGTTTTAATTAATTGAACGTTTTATTGGTGTTGAACGATTAAGTTTCTAAATATTAATAGAATTTTTGCGAATTTGCCCGAAATTTTGTTTTTATCATTAAAACTAAGAAAAACAACATTAAATTTGTCTTGATAAGTAAACAACACATCTTCTCTCATTTTTATTTTTAAATTTAATGAAATCTTGGTTTAATTAAGATTTCAAACTAATCGTATAAATCTTTTAAGACAATAATATCGATTAATTTTTAAATAAGAACTAAAAAGATTTTAAAGAGATAATATTCGAGCTGTTTATTTTATTCCGAACATACAAATGTGAAAATTGAATTAAATCTAAATATTACAAAAATTTCTTTCATTTCTTTTTATTATTTTTCATAATTACATCTTGTATACTTGAAAAGTACCAGCGCATTGTTTCAAAATAATCCATATTATTCTGGAGTTATCATTGAACCGTTTAGAATAATAGCGAGGATAATATTATGACGTCTCTATCCGACACCCTTTTCGATGATTGGCCACCCTCTTCACAGATCATGCTAATTTCATCGATCCACCGGATTCTTCCTAGTTCCTAGTGCGTTTCCCAGCCCTCGCCGAGTATCATTCTTCATGCGAGTCACATGGACTGCGGATAATATCTCCGACCCTTTTATGTTTATCATAACGCGAGGTATTATGATATGTAGCATAAAAAAAACGTGTTGAAATACGTACGGTCGACGATCTTTCGATAGAATAATAAACTTTGGGATTTATATCTTGATAAATAAACTTCTGGACGTAACTCAGTTATTTTTTGAGAATTCGAACACTAGCTTTATATCCAGACAACAAAATTGAGAAATTGACAAAAGTTTGAGTTGATGATGCTTAGAGTTGAACTTGGTTTCCCAGATAAACCAAGTTCAATAGGATAACAATAACAATAGAATAAAATAACAATAGAATAAAATTTAACAAGTCAAATTTACAATTCAAACTTGAAATAAACGGCATTTCATATTATAGCAATTTAATAAAGCTCATTATAGAGTGTGTAAAAACATCGTACAAAGTAATTTTTGAACGACTTAATAGAAAGCAAAAGTTGATGACTTACACAATATCAACTGTATCTATTGAGTTCGTTCATTTAATATCGAAGCAAAGCAGCTCGCATTATCATCGCGTTGATTTATCGTTTATGCGAAACATGACGCGAGAAGCGGTGGTTATTCAAAACAGGATACGAGCGAGTCGTTCACTGAAAACAGTGTGACATCCGCGTACAGCCCTTAACCAAGACTTTCATGACTTTTAAATAACCCTCGTAAAGTGCTTTTGACCAGGCTTGGATCGGTCGAACTACTATTTCAGGATGTTTTTGTCATAATAAAGCCGCGGTGTATGCGGCACGTTCAGACCCTAGGATAACGGAAGTAAACTGAATGGGGAAAGGAGAGAGGAATCGCACCCTGCGCTTCTTCCGCTTTTCTCGCTTGATACACTCCGCTCCTGCGAATTTATACAGGCTATTACAGGATTGGTTCTTATTAGAATAAAATAATTACTGACATTTTCACGTTTGGAATTACATTACTTGAAATATTATTCCAAAATTATTTCTTTCGTTCAAGAAATAATTTGAGATGATTATTTCAAAGTGCTATTATTTCAGATGACTCGATAGTATCTGTACCTATTACCAAATTAAAGTAATAGCGTATTTAATAAATAAATTATTCCAAATACGATATTTGTGTATCTATACATTTCATTAAGAAAATAAAGATATTTTGCAAGTTTTATTTTATTTATTATTTCGTTTTAAACGAAATTATTTGAATACCTGATAGTATAGAATTTATTATATAAAATGCAGATGAATATTGGAATAAATATAAAAAACATCACTATAGGAAAGATTTGAAAGGTTAGTAAACTAATTAATTTTTATCCTCAGTCTTCTAACAATTTCTTACAGAGAATAATAGAATGTATCGATTAGTAATATTAGAAAGTGTACTGTGTAATTTTCGCTTCTAGTTCCGGAATGGATATATGTATATATACACTGAATCACGCATCATTCGAAATCATTTAATTTCTAGCACTTTTTTATATAGCGGATAATTTTAATTAGCGATAATTCGCATTTAGAATTTAACACCCTTTATATAGCAGAGAGCAGTGGTTGCAAAATGTCATATAACCTGTTATTAAATCACCCCTTTTCTTCCAAGAAGCATAGTGTGTAGTAGTGGCACCTAAATCACAGGTTACATAATTTCTGGATCGGTTGCTATACGTTGCCACGTAATAAGAGTATATCGTGTTATGCGGTTTCCGCTCTTCGACACGTGATAACAATTTAGCGCTTCGCTTCTAAGCACGCCCCTTGTTATAGTGTGCTAGGTATAATTGTCATTTGCTCGAGCAACGTGTATTATGAGACGTATCGAGGGGAATGAAGATTAAAATTTTAGACGAATAGGACATTTAATTTTTGGCTAAAGGTCGGCGATTTAGTGTAGCTTTACAGAAATATTTCACTGAAATGAATTAAACTAAAGAAATAAAATAAAAGTATTTAATATACTGTTTAAATTTTTTCTTATATTTTATATATTATATAAAACTGTTTATGTATCGAATGTATATTAGAAATACGGACCAAATTAAATTGAAGTTGAGTCTAGGAAGTATCTTTTGGAAAGGATTATTATAATAATTTAATCATTTATTTTTATTTTGGCCTCCTCAGCCTGCTAATAGATTTAGCTTATAATTCTTTTCATTCATCTTTCCGTACTCCTCATAATCGAAAATAAACTACTCGCAAATTTACTTAACCTATCCCATTATATCGACACTTTAGCCCTAATTTCAGTATACTATCATTTTATTGCCCCCTTTTCCTTTCCTAGTTCTCGTCGACAATTGACTGTTTCTTTGTAGTATCCTGCTTTTACTCTTACTGAACTTCCTCTTAACCTCTTACTCCCCCGCATCTTTCTGTGTAGTGTTTCAGTGATCCCTCCCTCTTCGCATACATAGTCTACATTTCCTTTTGTTTTCAATTAACCAACATCTGCTCGTCTTTTCCATGTTTCTACGTCCTACTCTCGCTATTGATCTCCGATTACGTGCTTTTACTTCCGCAAGTAAAAGGATTACGATTATTTGTTTATCATTGTCGAACAATTAAATAATGTGATGAAAAACATTAACAAAAGGATACAAAAATATTTAGGTATAATAATAAAATATTTGAACATTTAAATGGAGTAAAATATCTCAAAAGTATTTAATTTTCAATAACCTTATCTCGTATCTTTTATACGTAGAATGATAGGGAGAATCGATTTATGCAAAAAAGGATCCATTACTACGATTTAAGTAAAAACCACAAATGTATTTTGCAGGTAATATATTTGTAGAAAAATTGCACAGTGGGATATAACACAGGTTATTAAGTAGTGCAATTTCTAACGTCACTTCAGATTAATTATACTTCCTCTTAGTTACCAGAATCATTCTGTATATACAATCAGTCACGAAAGCCTACATATACGTATTTATCGTATTTTGACTGTATGACTTATCAAAGAAAGTAATAATTCTTGTTACAAAATTATTCGTTCTTATGTATGTATCATAATCGTTATTAATGTATTTCTCAAGGGAATTAAAGAAATTTAGCTATAAGATTTAACTCACAAGCGCCTTGGAACGAAATTACATCAGAAATTACAAAAGCATTAGTTGTTTCAACGTTAAGGAGATATCAGCACATTGTTCATGATTACGTATAAACAGTATATATACCTTAATGTGTTTTAACAGCACATGCATTAATATAATAATGGTAAAGTTTCTACTAGAGCTTACTTTTAATACCTAACATTTAAGACTGACTGCGCTTCCTGTAAAGCATAACTATAATTTGAATGTAGTTCGTCTAAATACCATTTCAAAGAAAGTAATAATTCTTGTCACAAAATTATTCATTCTTATGTATGCATCATAACATAATCGTTATTAATGTATTTCTCAAGGGAATTAAAGAAATTTAGCTATAAGATTTAACTCTCAAACGCCTTGGAACGAAATTACATCAGAAATTACAAAAACATTAGTTGTTTCAACGTTAAGGAGATATCAGCACATTGTTCATGATTACGTATACACAGTATATATACCTTAATGTGTTTTAACAGTACGTGCATTACTATAATAATGGTAAAGTTTCTACTAGAGCTTACCTTTGATACCTAACATTTAAGACTGACTGCGCTTCCTGTAAAGCATAACTATAATTTGAATGTAGTTCGACTAAATACCATTTATAAAACTCACGTCATTAAACTCTTCCCATTGTATCAATCCAAAATCTTTTATATTATATTATATTGAAGTATGGTCGCTGTATGTATTAAGGACAGTTTCCACGGGAGGTAAAACAGGCAAATGGCGCAATTTTTCGCCGATTATTCGAAATTGCGATCGCAACGAATTCGTACGTGTCGAAATTGGGGTGAACCGGTGCGGCACGCGTCGATACGCCGATTTGCAGTATAAATCTTGCACCCTACGTTGTCACGATGTCGCGCAGTCACCCCATAACGCGTGGGAAATCACGGCTGGATCAAGTCGAAGGATAGCAGAGGAAAGAAAGATGTGAAACGCGTGCTCCGCGATTGTGTAACGTGACAGCTCTATTATGTACTCTCGATCCTCCGACTCGCCTCTGCTTAAGTTGATCTGACCGCTCTGAATATTTCCGTCACCCTTCCTGCCCTTCTTCAACGAAAATGACACGCTGACGTTGTAACTCTATTAAGGTTACGGTTTTTGGTGAGCTTTCTACAGGAAAAAGCAGATAAGATATGAAGATTATAGGAGTAAAATGCAATGAGCGGTAATTTGTCATTTTTATGATTTATAACGGAACAATTTTGAAATTCAATACGTTTTATACTTTCAATTCCTCTCTTTTTATTTGACTTTGATTAAA
Organism: Bombus haemorrhoidalis; assembly: GCA_014825975.1. Lineage (NCBI taxonomy): Eukaryota > Metazoa > Arthropoda > Insecta > Hymenoptera > Apidae > Bombus > Bombus haemorrhoidalis. Next base: position 13,935,451 of record CM026164.1, read on the forward strand.
TATCATTTGGTATTAATCATAACTGAATTGGGCGTTTCTATGCATTCATGTAAGATTTAAAGATGCAAAAATTGTATAAAATATATACAAAATATACAAAGATATACGTATACAGGTAATGTACCAAGTAGAATGTTCGTTACAATTTCGTATAGGTAAAACGTATTTCTATTTATCTTTTCTTATTATATTAATTGGGTCCACAAAAATTATAACAGAAGAAGTGAAATAAAGCATAAAAGATGTCCAAGTAATAATAGGAAAGGAATTGGGGCTTAAACTAGGTTCTTTCTATACATATACTAATTGTGGCATTAACTGTTCTAGATTCGATCATGTAATAATTCATCATCATTAATTGAACATCTATAGCTCATTACAATCTCTCCTATCGTTCCCATTATTATATTTAGAGTAATCTATTAGACAAAAACATTATGTTTTCAATGAGCAAAAAAAATGATAAAATATATTTATATATCGCGGGTACCGATACATACAAAAGATAAGCACAAGTAAATAACGAAATGACAATATAAGGAGTAAGCAAATCGGTTCACACAAATAGTTAACTGTATCCTCTTAATAGAATGCTTCGTAATAGATTAGCAATTGAATCATCGCGATATAAATTAACTATCTATATCGGAGTAGAACTAAACGCGAAAACCAATTCCGGCCAACGAAGACGATCTTTTCCCGTGTATCGTTATCTAGCGGGCCATTATTCCACAAGTTATCGCTATTGCTTTGATTTATTATTCGAAGCGCTAAGAATCTTTGCCGAACCCTTGGTTACATCATGAAATTCTTGTTTCCAAATGGTTATACTAAGACAATGACACCAGGAAAGAGATAACGTAATAAGAGGACGCGGAAAAATGAATGCAATGAGTTACAAAGGTATCAACCTCAAATTGTCAATTTTGAACGACTCATATCTTTGTAGAAGTTTTAAAATTTTTATTAATGAAGTTTAATTACGTCGACATATATCATTATTGGTAAGAACTTTGAAATTTGTGTTGTAAAACAATATCAATCGTTCGGTTAATAATTGAAAGCCTTACTTCTGAATATTTCTGTCACTATATATTTGAAAAGTCATAATTTTCCGACAATATGTCTGTTATGAGGTATAACATTAATTTTTGCTTGATTGATGATATGTGGAAATAGTCGAGTGTTTTGGAAATGGAAATTATTCCTAGGGAGAAGGAATTTTGGAGAATTTATTGGAGAACTTTAGAGGAAGATCCTTGGAATTTTTAAAGTTTTTGTTGGAAAGGAAAAATTGCGCAGTACTAATTGCAAAAATCGAGAATCAAAATTAATTTTAATGTGTATCATAATTTTCGAAAATATTTTATTTTATTTATAGGTATTTATTTTATATTATTTTATTATTTATTTGGGAATATATACACAAAGTAGAAACTTTTATCGTTATACATACATATGTAGGAAGTTGAATTTACGATAAAAGTTTCTACTATTTCAATTTTGCTTATGATTACTTTTGAAAATGAACTACTCAGTTCTATAAAAGCTATGTTCGTGCAGGACAAAAATTATATCGTTAGTTGTAATTTTACATGCGGTGCACATTTCAATCATATGTTTCATATTTTTTAAAAATATTGGAATATTCTGTGCGAGCTGTAAATTATACAATATCTTAAACAATATACATCTGATATTTCCTAAAAAGCTTCTGTAGAAGTTCTATGTAATAGAATCTAGATATTCTAGAAATGTCATTTAGTCTATACTCTATAAGTATACACTGATAATGTAAAGTGCTCGTTAATAACATTTGAAGATACATGTGGTCTAAAATCCAAAATAAAGAAAAAAATTGAAAAGGATAGCAATTGAAATGAAAATCAAGAAACGAAGGGAACATATTTCCAAAAATGTTCGCAATCATACCCCCTAAACGTGAACCAGTGAAAGAAAGGCGAGCAGGAACCAGAGTAAAAGGGAGCGATAGCGATTGCGCGGGCAAGATACAAATTACATTTAAATAGAAGTCGAGGAACGCACGGTATTCGCAATTTAAACGGATACAGAGCGAAAGAGAGATAGAAGAAAACAAGAAAGCACAGAGTGGAACACGCGAGCGAAGAAGAGACATGAAAGGCCGATTCTAAAATACAACGTGAAACAACAACGAATAGAACAGGAAATCAGAGGGGAAATACATCCACTTTTACTCGGCGAAAGATCGTAGAGAGTTAGAGAACAGTGGGATCAAGTTCAATATGTGTATTGTAGTTACAAATCCTAATCTAATTCAACACTCAAGGTTCTGTTTATAAGGTTCGGGATAATAAAAGAGTTAATGATTCGTTCAAGCATTTATAAGTTTCGAAACTCTATTCGTGACTATTCTGATATTTAAACAAATTTTCAAGTTTATACGTTTTTAAATTTTTCAGTTTTCGAATTCACGAGAAACACGAGAATTTCGAATTCGTTATGGTGCAATAATGTTGCACTTATGTTTCGTGATTAAAATAATCCTATGATAAGGTTATTTGAGTCTATGAGATATATAGAAACGAAAAAAAAAAATATCTAACAAAATTATTTGTTAAGATTAAGAAATATACACACGCTACTGAATCATGATAATTATAATTGAGCATATTAACATCAGTTGTACTAACTTTTCTTTTTAAAATGAAGTATAATATATTCTACTGTATATTTCATTTTATCGCATCATTAATAACGTGTTAATTAAAGAAAACAATTAATTAAACAAACAGCAATGACTGTTTTCAAAGGTAGATCGCTTGAAAATTGTTTATAACGAAATTTCGCGAATTGCAAGCGAATCACTTGGTTTGTACTTATCATTCAAGCCAGCCAACTTCATCCTATTGTTGAAATTTCAAAGGGTTTCGTGTAACACGCATAATGTATTCATAAAAATGCGTACGCAGACTGTCCAAATGCAATACTTTCGTGTATCACTACATTATACTTGCGAAGTACTTGAATCCATCACTAGTGTTAGACGTCTGATGCCACGTATAATCACAGCTTTTAATCTGGAACGACGAAGGGTAGTTTTCGGCGGCGATAGAAGGGCTGCTGCTTCGAAGACGCCCATGGGGTGGTACTCTGTTTCATGGTGAAACGGGGGATACGGTATTTAGCAACGCGCCAGGGGGTTCCCTAAAGTAATAGAGGGGCGGTGAGCGCGCCACGCGTCGCACGTTATTGCCTCCTGCACGTACCACGGTGAACGCGCCACCAGCAACCCTTACCATCTTCGGATTCCTATGATCCAGCGTAGCTTTCGATAGATGCTCCTCGAATAGAGGGCATCGGTCACGTGCGTGATTTTCTGGATTATATCTCATCAGTTGCACGATGATTGGAGTAGAGAGGTGGTATAACAGTGAGAAGGGATGGTATAACTGGATAACAGGTGATGTACAGTGGCTCATAAAAGTACAGGTATTTACTAATATAAATAATAAAAAGTTTTTATGCTTAGTTATATCGTGCGTATTATATAAGACATTTTGAAATTTCATTAGCACTATAACGAGTGCGACCGCCATGACTATATTGGCAAAACTTGAATGATAAATACACTATTTTCGAAGTTTTGTGTACGCATGTCCCCGTATTATGTGCGTTCTGCGCATTTTTGTAATTTAAAACCCGCAATCTACTTATATCAAACACATTGCTATATCTCACATATATAAATATCCTATACGTGTGTATATGTGTTTCTAGGATATCAAATACGAAAGTTCATATTTTTACAGATATAATTAAAAGAACGGATCCTAGATATACACAACTGTTTTATTTATTAAATATTATAACAAATACGCAATGTTTTAAATGTTTTTGCATATTATATGCATTTTTTCATTCTCCAATACATTCTGCAATATGTTCATATCTAAAGTTTCGAAAAAATGTAATACTCGCGATTCAATGTTTTCTTTCAGCGAACGAATATTAATTCTTACGGTGGCTTGGCGCATGGCAACGAAAACTCAAGGCCTCCTGACGAAGGATACCTCTGTCGAAGCGGTTAACGTCACTTTAACCGGGCCAGCAATCTTATACTGAGCCGTTCAAGTTCAACCACCGTGTGGCGGCTGTCTCGTCCAATCAGAAACGATCGACGTGCGTAAACGACCGTGTGTCATCTTGGAGACGAGCCCTGTACGGAAACTGTACATGCACGGACCGGTATAGCCGAAGGATATCGGTTTACAGGTTGACCGATTGTCTTCAACATTTCTCTTTTAAAAGGCTATCAGACACTTCGATCTTCCAGCTATGTATTTTTATTTTTGGTTTGGTTTGGTTTTGCGAGACTGGTCTCTCGCCTTGAAATTACTCTGTGTATTCCTTTGCTTCGTCTTATATTCCTCTAGAAGCATAAATATGTGGAATTGTTTGTTATTACTAAACGCTGGTATTTATGCAAATTTGTATTTTTGTACATATAATTTACAAAATAGAACTTGGCAGAAAAAGTCTTATCTATTGAATATTGCAAAGGGAGCTGTGCTTTGATTATTTTACAACAGTAAAGTTTCATATAAGATAGTAATTCTTAAAGATTTTGACAGTCTGCTAGTCGTTTTCCCTTAATTCTTCTTGATTGTCCCAATATAATCTTGTTATTATGTAACACATTATAGTCGATAATAAAAGTTAATTCCATAAATAAACACCGATTATTATTATCGATAGTTCAATGATTAATAGATTGCGAATTCCAGTGCAAATTTATATTCTTACGAATACAAGGGAAGAAATGGAATTCGAACAGAAGTTTATTTCATCTATGAAAAAATTATGATCGATACATTGCTCGCGAAATGTTATATATTTCTCCATATTTAATCAGAGTATTAGAATCTCCAAATTATTTATGACACTTTCACAGTAACTATTTAATTCTATTATTGCAAATTGGAAATTATCAGTTTTAGAATTGAAAAATTCTGGGAACGGGGCTGTTATAATTTTATCACTTAAAATAATTTATCTGTTAAAAGATTGCTCTTTAACGTAACCATCCATTTTTGTATTTTTAAATTTCGCGTAAACGTATAAAAATCCGCAGTCTAGTGATTAAAAAGGAAGACTCGCGTCTAAAGAAAAAGAAAAAGACTTCACCGACAGCTCCTGTAAAAGATCGGCCATGGAAATAAGGGGAACCATAGCTTACGAGATTCAGAAGGAAACGAAGCAGTAGAGAAAGAAAGGATAGCGTACGAAGAAACGCCTGACCAAGGAGATGAAAAAGGGTGAGAGTTAGTGGCGGTTCTCTGAGAAATACATAATGCAGTAGCCGGACGTCTCCGACACCCTGTCCCTGCCACCCTTCACCGACTCTATCTCTGTCTAGAGACCAAGAAGAGAGCCGTGAGAGGATACACAGAGGGGTTGGTGCAGCGAGGAGGGCTGGTAACGCGAGAGGACGAAGGGGTGCATTGATTTACGCGGCCAGGCCAAGCCGAGGGTGTCTCCAAGGCGGACGTACAGGGGCCAACAATTCACTCGCTTCGGCTTCCACCAGCCATCCATTACTTTGCCTCTTCTACCGGCTGAGATCTAACTCTCCCTCCCCTTTGATACCTCCAACCACTGTTGCTGAGTCTTCTTCCTCGGTTCTGCTGGAATTGTTGCGGTCACTTATTGTTAGGTGTGTGTATCGGAATGGACAGACGTGTAGTATTTTGATTGGTGGGTCGGTGTATTTCGGTGTGATGGGATATGGCCTTTCTGTGCTAAGTTATACATGTATGCGGTTTTCTAAAGTATATCGTAAGACCGCGGATTTTTATCCATTTGTGAGAAATTTCAAAGTGTAAAAATGTAGAAGATGTACATAATACGTGAAAAGTGAAAAAAGGTACAAGGTGACTTATTATAACATTTAGCCAATAAAATAAACCTTTATCTAGTTTCCATTTAATTACTCGTGTTACTAAAAATATGAAATTGCATGGAGCTCGGCAGTCTAATTATAATTAATGCAAAGTTAAAATCTCGAAATTTCAAATTATTAATCAAAAACTTAGAAATCGCTAAATATAGAAGCTCCCAATTGCATCATTGATATTTGACAGAAATCCCTATAACGCGGGAAATATGTGTTCGGAATAAGTTCCAGGAGTCTGTTCGTTAAATTTATATCTCCTTCCTCTTTTAGAGTATTTAAAAATCTTTGAAACTCGTAGTTACAAAATTTCATGCCTTTGTAAATCACGATTAAGTCTTTTAGGAATTCGATATGTTACATTTCCTTTCAACTATGTTACATTAAATCTTCATTTTTACATATTGAATAGCGTTAATCTCCATATATTCTATGTTTTCACGCGTATTTTGTAAATTTCTGCACTTTTAAAATTTTCACGAACGAAATGAAATAGATCTTCACAGCTTATTTTTTACGCTATCAAAAAATTCGTTTCATATTAAACCATTCCAAAATCTTTTGTCATCCTTAAGTAAAAATATAAATTTTTATTATCTATTATTTGTAAGTAAAAAAAAAAAAAAAACGAGCAACTATATAGGAAGAGAATATTGGAAATGGCGCAAGACGTGACCAACATGCTAATAAAGACGATTGGTCGTTGAAACGTTCGTCCAGTTTGCTCAAACACGTGGAAATAGCGTGCAAACACGTCCCTGAGATGGTCCATTCACTGCGGGAGACTATTAATTACAGGAACACGCTCGGTCACCACGGGAAATCGTGCTATCCCTCGATTCAACTCTCTTGCGGTACTTGTGATTTTCCACCCCTGAGTCAGGGAGGCAGAGGGAACAACGATGGTGTAGATATCACATAGTCACCACCTGTGAAAACGCCTCTGGTATCGTTTCGACATCCAATTCCCTCTTTACACAGTTAAATCAATCTAATTGATTCAAGTGGTAATGAGATGTATACGTTACTTCTTCTCATTATTAATTCTTATTATTAGAAAAAATTCGTGAATTGGTAGGAGTCTATACTTTTGAGATAATATTGTAATATTTAGAAGAATCTTTGTTATTTACGAAACATTCGTATTATAATGATTAAAACTTAGGAAATGTTAATAAAATCGTATTTGTTTTTATTAATTTATATCACATTTATTCGTTCCTCTTGTCGATCGTAATTCCATTTTCCAAAACTCTTGTTCCTCCTGCTCATCTTTTTCATCTTGTCAAGTTATTTATTTCAAAACTATATTATATATTCGTTTATTCGCGCAATAAAAAAATCGTCATTTAAGTACTTCTTCTTTGAAAATGCATTTTAAACAGAAGAATTTATCAATACATGTTTCAAATTTTTGGAAGATATTTTAAATCTTTATTTCTTACTGCTTTTTGATCAGAATTCGATATTAAAATAAAATCGTTAACTTTTGATAGCAACGGAGCAGGGATTGAGTTGCAAAAGCAACCTTAACTTTTAGATCGAGTGCTGTACACAGCAACCACTCGTGATTTCGAAGTGTTCATTGGGGGTGAGACATCAACGTCAACTCCCGGAAAGAACGATCGCGGTCAGGCTGACCAGCTCAACGAATGTAATCTCGTTTGACAGTGGTTCTCTCTTATTTTACAAAATTGCTTTCTATATCAATTATTATTATGTAATTATGTTTTGGAAATCAACGATATTTCGCTCGAATGTTCACTTAAAATTTGCTTACAGTATTTATAATAGAGATTTCTTTCAATTTTCTCCTTTTATAAAAGTACAGAAGAAATACATCATAGTTGTGTATGTATCTATCTCTTTTTTATGGAAAGAAAATCAGTTAATGATTTCTTATTGTTTTTAAATACGATAGAAAAACTAGAGTTTATGATAATGGAAGCTTAAAGAAATTTTCCCTATTTTCATTATATCGATGCCTATATTTGTTCTATTATTTATATTTTTAGTTTTATTACTTTCCCTATTACTTAACACTGCATTTTTTCGTGTCTTTTTTTTAAATAAATTGTGAAACAACTACGTATAAATAAAGTCATACATCAGTTAAAAAATTCCTAACACCTAAACAATAATCATAAAACATTTAAATCTCTGCGTCTTTAGTTCCACCGAGGTTTGCAATTTAATCTATTCAGAGAAGAAATATCTATACTACTAAATTCTAATAAAAGAGGAAAGTAAAATAATAGAGAAACGCTTGAAAGGAAATTCTTAACAATTTTTTATAAAATTTGTTACATTTTTCAACGTTAATGAGAAAGAAACGCTTGAAACAAAATTGCGAAAAGTTATTTATGAAATATTCTATTCTATAGAATCCTAATAGGAAATAAAACAAAGAGATAAAGAATCTTTCTAAAGTAATTTTCTAAAAAATTGTTAATAAAACATTATACTCTTCCTTTACATTATCCAATTGTAATAAAAAAAGAAGAGAAGGTGACTTAAAATCAACATTGGAAACTGAATTTCTGAAAAATTCTTCTCTTTTCTACTGTGCTGAATTCCAATAAAAGGAAAAATATTTGAAATCAAATTCTTAAGACATTCTTTTCTTACATAATACATATATACAGTTTTACTAGAAAAAGAAACTAGCAAACAAACATTCGGAAATAAATTTCTAAAAATATTCTTTTCTCTTTTATACTATTTATTTTGAATAAAAACAAATTTAAAATATAAAAATTCTAAAAAAAACCTAATAAAGTAACTAATAACAAAATACTTCAAATTAAAGATCTTTTCTTTTTTTACCATTCAATTCCAATAAAAATGAAGCAAAACTTTCTTCCTAAAATCTAAAAATTAAAAAAAGTTCTTTTCTAAAGATGTTATTCTTAATATATAACATATCAATCGTTGAATACATAAGTGAAAATCCTGTAAATTTTATAATTTATTCTAATCAAAGCAAAAAAAGGAAACGAAAAAATATTATTCTGAATATTGTTTACGTTATAATATGATAGTATATAAAATATTATTAAATGAAATTCCTAATACTCTATAAATCTGATCGTAATAAAAACACAATAACGAAAGAAACTTTTAAAATGAAGTTCTTAAAAATTTTTGTATGAAACATTACGTGAGAATCTGAAAAATTTTATAATCTTGATAAGAAAATTTTCACGGCCTAAAAATGAAAACGACCGGACAATTTTCAACCATGTATGGTATACCTTGGAGAATTGGCCGAGAACCACTGATAGTATCCCGGAATCAGTGTTGCGAGTAAACCAATAACGCGTCCGCCACGCCGGGTGCCAGATTCAAATCCAACCGGGGGCTGAAACGGCATTCGACGACGAAACGGATAGCGAAAGCTTCACAGGACATTTCGAATCCGACGCCACGTCCTGCAGCCGTTTCGGGTTTGTCAAATCATTGTCCATTCGATCGTGCACCCGTTCGTTCTCAAAGAGAGAGAATGCCTACCTATTTTATTTTCTCCGTTTTTTTTTTTTTTTGTTTCATTCGTTTCTTTCTCGTTAGTTCGTTTTATTCTACTTCCTAAACAGACCGGAGTAATTGGACGTTTTTTGTGACAGTAACTCGTTTCCCAAAGAATTTTCCAGATTTTTCTGTATCTTTCGCTTTTTTATTGACAGTTTTCAATTTCGTTTAATGAGACTCGAAAGATTAGCTTTGATAGCTTGATTCTTGCAAGTGATTTTAGTTTTATTTGGGGTTTCCTTTGTTTTTTTTTTATTGAATTTTGAATTTTCAGATTCAGTTCCATTGTTGAGTTTCTGCTTGATAATTTGGTTGTAACAAGCGATTCCAATCTTGCTTGTGATTTCTGAATTTTTCATTGAGAGTTTTCAATTTTGTTTAATGGTTCTTTTGCGATTAGCAATGGGCAGTATGGTTTGTGTGAGTGATTTTTGTTTTATTTTTGATTTTTGAGAGCTTTATCGAGTTTGCAACTTCATTTAATAAAGTTTTTGATATTAAGTTTAATTATAATTGCAGTCCTCCTTTCGGTTCCTCAAGTTTCTCATAAGAATTGAAGGAAGATATATAATTTTGCAGAATAATTTTACGATCTTGTTTTATGAAAGTAAAGAAAGAATATATTTTAGGTATAGCTTTCTCTCGTCAACTGTCGATCTAATTATCATAAAATAAATATATAAAATAGGTATTTGTAAGAATTAGAAAGTTGAAATTTACTAATCAATGTCAGCAGGCTCAAACAAAACTTCAAAAAAATCCGTCACACATCTCTCTAAAAAAGGAACACCTAAATTTACTTTAAACACTTTACAAAAATCCAGAATTCGTTATAAAAAATTACAAATTAGTCTAATTATATTTAAAAAAGATAACAATTCTATTAAAGTTTCCGCCTCCAAAACGCAATAAATTTTTCTCAAATAGTTCAAGAGAGTCTAGAATTTGTTATTGAAGGATCAAAGCTATTTAACTCTTACCTTCAGAAGAAGCAATATACCTTTAAGCACTTCACAAAAATCGAAAATTTATTACTACAAATTCAAAATTATTCAAATCATATATTAAAAGTTAAGAATTCAATCAACCATCCCATGTTAAAAAAAGGAATAAATCTTCTTCAAACATGATACAAAAATCAAGAATTTGTTATTAGAAATCCAAAGTTATTCGAATAATAGTTAAAAAAATATACAAATTTCATTAAACTCTCCTCCTTCCAAAAAGTCTTCAAACATTTAAAACAAATTTAAATTTTATTATTAAAAATTCAAACTAAAAGATTCCCGTCCATTGTCGCGTTCTCTCGAGCAAGCAGGAGTTTTGGATATTCAAGGATATCCCGGCCGTTTTACGGGGGTGTACGAAGCGTATCCAATTTGATGGCATTACAATAACGGGGGTAATGTCTGAGAATAATGAAATTTCCCTCAATCACCGCGACCCGCTTGGAATACGTTCTTCTACCCTCCTACCACTGTTCAACTCCCGTTTTCATCCCCCTTCTTCTCTTGTCTCTGAGCTACGAGCTTCCAACACGGCGAGGACAAACGAAAGGAAAGGAAAGGAAAGGAAAGGATAGGAGAGGAGAGGAGAGGAAAGAAAAGGAAAGGAATGGAAAGGAATGGAAAGGAGAGGGGAGGAGAGGAGAGGAGAGGAAAGGAGAGGAGAGGAAAGGATACAATGAAAGGCAAGGAAGAAATGTGCAGACGGTTCGAACGATATTGACGTTAGCGAATCGATTTCGTTCGCGTGCTATTTCGCTCCTTATCGAGGCAGAAAACGAAGAGTACTCGCGCGCCGTTTCATTCCCGACGTCGAGGGTTCGAGTTCCGGTTCTTGATTCGCGACGCGATTTTTGTGACGTTCTGGAGAAATAAAGGTTCTCAGAAATTTGACTTTTAGACGAGAAGCAAATTTTAGGTTTTAGAGAAAGAAAGGTTCTTGCGGAATTTTGCTGCAGCGAATTGTGATTTATGGTTTACAAATAAAAGATATTTATGAAAATACTGTATTATCTTAATATTATTTTCAAATGATATAATTTATATAATATAATTTTCAAATTTTTGTTCAAATATATTAAAATTTGGATGAAATTTCTCATCGCAAGATCAAATAAAATATTATCATTTGTATAAATGTCATAAAACGAATGATTTAAAAAGAAATGTCTTTTATTGTAAATTCTAACTTCCTCAAATAGGTTACAAAATTTGAAACTTCTATAATAACTAATTTATCTATTTTATAATTTAACTGTAACCAAATCAACATTTTTAATTAAATTCCAAAATTGAGTTTTTGTTTGTCCAAAATTTATTTTAAGTTAAAATCACTTTCACGTGGAGCTTTGTAGAAAATGTGCCCATGAAATGATAATCGCGTCGCCATTCTAGTTTCTTTAATATTAGTTACGTTTATGATTAAAATGATGCTCTTTTTATTACAAAACAAAGAAAAATCTCATAATTAATAATTCAACTATTCGATTAAAAATTATACTTATTTATCATAAACCTATACGTTCATCCTTTTTTAACAAGTTCCTCAACCTTAAGCTTACTCCACAACGTTTCTAATGTCAAACGCAAACTTCAAAATTTCAAAAGATGAAAAAGATCTGTAATAACTAAATTATCATCTTTACTGCAGCCAGTGTGAAAGAAAGTAAACCACTTCGATTACTTAATAATTTCCAAATTCTATACTTTGTAAAATTAAAATTGGTAGCACGAAACCTAAGAGATCTATAGGTATTATCATTACTGTAAATGCTATTCGAGAAGACAATTGATTCACAAATCGCAATCGTAATCTCAAATATTCAAACCTACCTCGAATTTGAAAATCCTGAGGAACTTGAAAAATCTGAAGCAACTAAATCATCGTTTTCGTTGGAGCCGTCCCGTCGCGAAGAGAAATTGCTTCTATCGCGAATTTCCTTTTATTTCTCGATCCGCTCGGTCTACTAACTCCACTCCCTTTCCTTCCAACATTTTCCAACGCGACGACGTCGACGCAATAATTCTCGAGCGAACTGTACATAATGGAATATTACACGGGCCATTAAAGAAACGTTAATCTTGGCCACAACAAGTTCAGAAGCGCTTACAGGATGCTCAAACGCGGCCGGGATTATACTTTGTACACCAGCTTTGATTCTCCATCGCCCTGAAGGCTGTTTCGCTCTCTCTTTCTCTCTTTCGTTATATTCGACCCTCCGTCCGCGTAATTTGTTAAAGCGCTAAATTCCGCGATCATCCCGCCCCGTGTCGGAACACAAGCCTCTGCTGGAACTTACGCTACCCGTTTAGGTTAATTGACTGCTCGTTTTAATTCCTCTGACTGTCGGTGTTTTGCGATTTGGCAACAGCGGAATTGAATTCTTGGTGTTTCATTAGATGCTTATGTAAATCTGGTGTGGAGATACGGTTTATGTGTGTGCGTGTTTCGCGTGAAAAATACGTGTAAAGTATTGGTTCTTTTTTTACTAGAGATCTCTACTTCGCTTGTATCTGTAGTCTATAAAAAATATTTCAATATTATCATATACTAATTAACTAAGTGTATTAAAAACGAATTATTATTTATTGTTGTTTGACAAGCATTAGAATCTAAGTATAAATTCGTTTCATCCACCTAATATCATTAAATGTATAATAGGTACTGTGCTTTGAATATTTTATATATTTTTGTATACCGTATACATTCTGTACATTTTTCTGCACAAATGTAAATAAATACTCGCAGTCTACTAATAATAATGTTTTATAATAATACCAAGTAAGAGCTCTAAAGTAAATATTTTCTATTAATTGCGCACCGGTCAAGTAAATATATTTACGTCTTACTTTTATTCTTTTTACTTTTATAAAATTCTTGCAAATGTTTCGAGTTCCAGAAGCAATGAACGCGATTGCTCACTAAATCAAATTATGGGATGCTTTTGCAATTGCAAAATACAATAAAACATTAGTACTTTACGTAATCACAGCTTGACATGTTCTAAGAATTTCAAAATATTGGACATTTTTTCACTTATAGTAATCCTTCTACGGGTAACTTCATATAAAATATGTACAAGAATTTCTGCCGACGGTTAAGTGACGAGTTAAATATTGTGATAATATAATATATAATATAATATACCATATTTTTCGACACTCTTCATAGTAGTTACCTCACAGCTTTCACAAAAAGCATTTCGTTTTCAATTCTTACCTCATAAAGTTAAAAAAAAAGGTCCGAATAAAAAAAGCATCTCGTCCCAGTGTTATTCGCTTTTCTTCGAGAATTCTTGCTCGAGCATCTTGCCGGAAATACGTACACTTCGGAACCATTACCAAGGCGCGATGGAGAGAAAGACAAAGAAGAAAGAGTAGTCAGCAGAGAAGAAGAGCGGTGAGAGGAAAAGAGAATTTAGCGACCCTCTTTCGTTTTTTACCCCGAGCAAGAGTCGAGAGCCCCTTAGCCACCGTTTATTGGACGCATGCAAATATCCATGGCAACGAGGGACCACCATGAGAAGCAACCCCCTCGTCGCGAGCTTTCTTCGTATTAGTGGGTGGAGTGCGAGTCTTCGAGATATCACGAAGAAAAGGGGAGGACCTTTGGGAAAAATTTTCTTTTGATCCGCTGCGCTGTTCCTACCACCGCCAGCGATTTCTTAATTGATTCCTTTGTCTCGCGAAATCCACCTCCTCCACTTTAGGGAAATGAACGATTCCCAGATCGTTTGGATCAGTTTTAATAAGAATGTTTATTAGAAAATTTTTGGAATTACATTTAACAGTTTAACGGTGTTGCGCTAATCATCGTTATTATATGAACACTGTTTGATACTTTCGAGAGTTAAATGCGACGGTGTTACCCGACCTGTGAGAATCTCAAGATCCTCGTTCTTTGGAGTTGTCTGTAATTAGTCAATTGTGAATGTATGCATTTTTGAGAATTCATGGGTGCAGCATTCCACACAGTATATATAATGTGTAAAAATATATAAATCGTCCAAGGTAGAGTACTTATTATAATATATAGTAGATGAACGAAATTTTTACTTACAGGTTCAATTTTTTTAGTTATGTTCATTCAAATATAAACATTAATAGTAATTAATATAATGAAGAAAGTTCTTGAAAACTGGATATGGTATAGATGTAGTAAGTTATAACGTGCTTAGTTTTAATCCCTTCAGCACCGTCCATTTTAATTTGCGAAGATAACTGTTTCTTATTAGATATTAATGACTTTTGTAAAGAAGACATAACATCTTAAGATTCAGTTAAAATGAGATAAAACTAGTGTACGCATATGCAATGTATAGCTATATTTATTTTACTTTTATATGATACCATTTTTCTCCTATATTGAATTTTCAATGAACAATCATTGCTGTAGAATATTTTTGTACAATTGCCATCTAATATATAAAAGAATGATATTTTGTAATATTCTAAAAGGAGAATCCTTGGATCCTTAAGGAACCCAAATATGTAAATGACAAATACAAAAATGGTAAAAATAGGTACTTCTTAAGTATAAAAAGATTGTATAATAAAATTTTTATGAATACTCTCTACAATTTTTCGTCATGCATTCTAAATCACCATCTTATACAAGTATCTCTTAAATATAAAATATTATAGCAAAAGCGTTAGATCTACGAATTTTGCTAACACATTAAGACACATATTGTTAAAACAGAACAAAATTTATTCACTTTTACCATTATTAAGAAAAAAGAAGGGAAAATATAAAATGCAATGTGCTAGAAAAATTATATATAGCCTCTGTTATATCTATGTAAAAGTAGTACGCTTAATATTGTATTGAAATCTTGCAGATCCTACGTAAGTATCAATAATATTCTGCTATCTAATGCTAATGATGCATGATGTAATTTTATCCCAAGATGTTTAAGCGTTATATTTTTTAATCTTTCCCATTTCTCTTACAAATATATTGTAACAATAATATGTGTGTATGTTAATATGTAATTATAAATAATCTTGTGACAAAGTATGTTTTTAGTTCTTTTGGTAAGTCAGATATATATACTTTGATAAGTGTATGTATAGTTTCGTGATTGACTGTACATTCCTAATAACTCGAATCATTGTTACTTGTGAACGATGGAGTATCGAGGTTTTTTTTTTTAATTCATCATCCAATTGTACCATACTAGTCACATAATAAGATTATATACTTGTCCCGTGATAGCAGCTTCAAATGGGTCGACAACGATGGAATTCATGTCGTTCTCTTTATACAGAGATTTCATCGGTTGGCATAAACACACTCCCACAGTCACCTCGCAGAAAACTGATTTCCACCCTCCCCCAGTTCCACTCGCTTCCCAGCCCTTCGACTATCTATGCAAATGCGTTTCTGTTTTGTGTACGTGCAGAAAGCCCCGTTGACAATACGCTTGCGCGCTTACGACCTCCACCCTACAAAAGTCAAGCTCTATTACGCGTGTTTTGCGACATGCTTTATAAACTGTCGTCCTTGTTACCGTGGAAAGCATCATTGGACCCAAAGCTCCCTCTTTTTGCGCCCGTTTCATTTAATGTTCCGTTAACGTAAGCGCGTAAACCTCGCGTTTCCTGCTGTAATGGCTTCTGATGACTCATGGGAATTTTGTTAAATACTGTCCATTTGTCATGTTGTTTCTAACGCTAGAATTATCAGACTAGTGGAAATTATCGCTTTGTAATTTTTTATAGAAATATTATAAGTAGGTATACGACAGGCTGTTTTTGGAAATTTGAATGACTTTTTACATACCTCAGCTCGTAAATATACAGGATTGGTAAAAATTCTGTTTGACGAGTTAATAACTTTTGTGTCAGCGATATTACATAAAATAAATGCTTAACGCGTGGAGATTTGTCCGACTAGATACGAAAGAGAATTTTTCTAAATAAGTTCCATTCGCCGTCTCGCGAAGTTGGGCTTTTTCGATCGTATTGTTCATGACTTTATTGCGGATTTTTATGCATTTATAGGCGAAGACGTAAAAATGAGCAGAATTCGCATAATATCCTAAAAATTTCCCAAATATAATTATCCGTTATAATGTTTAATACGAAAAAATTATCTACTTAGATATCACTTTTTTCATTCGATTCATAAAAAATATGGATTTGCATAAATATCCGCAATAGTTATATTATATTTTGTAATTAAATAAATTAACACGATCATTTTACGATTTGCAACTTTCATTACGGATCAGAGGATTTTAAGTAAGTGAGCATCTGTTCCGTCAACGCGACATCTGAATCCGAACATAATCTGGCTATTGTCGCTATAATCCATCATAACATTAGTTAATGTATTAGAGAATTTGGCATTCGAATTTCTGCACACGGTTTCTTCACGCACACTTGAGCAACTCATGGAGAATATCCATCGGAAAACAAATTTTCTGGAATATCTTGGAAACTATTTTAAATAGAAGAATCGTGTCAATCGACGAGTTTTGTGTTTTGGAACAATATATTTGATTATGTAAACAGATTTGAAAAGAGTTCATTTGGATTTCGACGGTTTGAAATTTATTTATTCAACTCTTTTCTCTTCAATTTCTTCAAAATTTCAATAAAAAAAAGTTTCCGTACTCACACTAGGGATGTTATCGTTGGTGCAGACACCTTCCTGGAGCAAACGATCTCTGATTTCCCACGCAAAGATAGAGGGGCATTCGCTTTTGTAAAGGGAAATCTTGCTTACGACTTCTGCTGTGGCTACGCGCGGTTTACTGCCACCGATTGCTCTGGGCCTGATGGATCCGGTTTCATAGTACCTGCAATAATAATAATTTGCGGTACAATACGGTACATGTTAGTAACTCACGGTACAACTTAGTAAATTCAGAAACTTAAAATTCTCTACTATGTAAATACATCATTGTTTATAAGTATTAAAAATAATAGTTACAAGTATTAACACTATATAAGTATGAAAGCATTAAATCATTATCAGTTACTTATATTGTTATGGAGTTAATAACTGTGATTATTGATGTAATAACAGTTATTTTTGAAACTTTTACGAAAATTGTTATTAGAAGGAGGGTAATTTTTAAATGAAAAGCAGTCGTCACGTAAATCATAGAGGATTTTTTCCAAAAATTGAATGAATAAAAGATCTTAAATATTGTAGCTATAAGTAACTATTGTAAGTGACAAACATTTTGTCTTTGCGGTAACCGTTATCGATGACAGAAATTGTTTTTGGTTATGACGAAATCTTTTCCTTAATTTCAATTAACCATTATCGATGAGAAATTTTTCTAATAGTTTAAAACCATGTAAAGTAAGACATTATAATTAATAATAATAATATTTTTGTCTATTTGTACGATATAGTGATAAAGTGAGCAATATTTCAACCAACCTCCCAAGAATCTTCGAGACGCAGCCGTTGCTAACTTGCAAAATCCTCGAAATGTCACAAGGTCGTGCGCCCGAATGCGCTAGCTCGACGATCTTTTGCCTCGTCGAGTCTGGAAGCGGCCTACCGCCGACGAAAACACCTCCGAGCTGATTGACGCCACTGTGACCTAGAAAAAAAGCAAAACATCGATGGAAAGATTGTTACCAAATTCTTTTGAATAGATTTTTTAATAATTTTGAAGATAAACGTTCGGCTTTTTAATTGTAACATATTATTGACGTAATTTATTAAAACCTTGTCAAATGTACCATAGATATAAACAGTAATGACCTCTAAATCCCATTTACATTTTTGAATTAAGAACATTTTTGGCATTTTAAATTATTATTTGATCCTAATAAGATGTAATCAAATACATCAGTATAATAATTATCAAATAAGAATATTGCATTTGATGTAAACATAAGAATAATAACTACATAGCACACAGATAGCTTATGGATACCGTAAAGACGTTTGGTAAAAGCATCTTTCGAATATCCCATGTCAGAAACAAGATCATTCCGATCGCTATTATTTTGCAATTTATTTCATAACTTTAATCAATCTTTTTAAATACATCCCCAAAAATTCACAACATCTAGCAATTGTGTATTTCAATCACAATAATAATTCGATTTCTTACAACACCAAAAATTACCATCCTTCATCATTTCCCAATTTTCTTTATATCGCTAAGATATTTTTCAAATAAATTTCTCAAACTTAATAATAATATATTTTAATCACAATGACTATCCAATTCTTCTAACACTGAAAATCCACATTTTCTTCTAAGGGAACACCTTCTGCTGACCATTTCTCTACTTTTCTTCGTCGAAAGTCAGCTAGCTTGTAGTTTTCACCCCCGAGAAATTAGGGCGTGGCAGGGTTGCGACACCGTGGCCCGTCTTCTTCACGGCGAGTGCGGGAATATAAAAGATTCGCGAGGAGGACACCGAAGGCTGCTGACTTTCGTGTGTGTTCGCCGTGTCACCGACACAATGAGTCGAAGATTATCTACGATGGGATTCGCTAACGTTTTAACGTCTGCAGCCAACCCCCCATCCATGCTCGTTCAACCCTCTTGGAGAACGAACGAACAGCTCCGAGAAGAAAAGAGACCGTGCCCCTCCCTTTTTTCTCCTTCGCCGATCTTTTTCCTTTTTTTATTTACCAGCGATTTCGAAGAGGGGGAAAATACGTGATCTATGACGATGAAGGTATTATATAGGAGATGTGAGAATGTTTTGGAAGTTTTTAGAGGTGGAGATATTCGTTGGAATTTTAGTTCTATGAAGAGGTGAATTTCGTTAAATTTGTAGATTTGTCTATATAGAAACGCGTTTGGATAATGTAGAGAACTTTTAGGGTAGACAGTATTCGTCAAATGATGGAATCGATAAATTAATATTTTCAAAGTTGCAAACAATTTTTCGTCTTCGTTAAAGCCTGCGTGATATGTATCGTGCTAGATAAAAAAGTGGATTATCTGTTCTCTTGCCACTTGATACATAACGTCGTTCTTCTAACGTATTACCAATATAAATTACCAATATTACCACATGAATAATCAATTACGTCGGAAAATACATAATGTCAGTAAAACGGTAAGAAAACATGAGAACTCAATTCTCTGATATATTTTCTCTAATATCTCGATGTCGCGCGTATATGGAAATAGAATAAAGAAAATATAGAACATTTTTTGTAATTCGAAAGTTAGACAATTTTCCTGTAACAGAATAATTCTCGAAGCGAGGAAATCGTTGGCTTCGGTCGGAACGAAAAATTGTTTGTTGCTTTAGAAATATTAACATTTCGACCAATTCAGTAAGACTGTCTTCACTTGCTGAGTATTACCATTTAGCCTAAGAACCCTGAACCCTTTTTTTTACCAACCTACATAAATACTAGAGAGAAACTTTTCAATTGATAATAGTTACGTTTGAGATTTATTTATTAGAGTTATTAGAGTCTGTAGTGTCTCGATAACGAATTTTTCTGGTTAATCGAATTTTGGTTCATTAGAAATTAGAAAGGTCAAAAGTACCGTTTTGAGATTTCAAAAACCATCTTTGCCACTTTACCACATTTACAACATTCTCTGTAAACATGCTTTATTAATAAATTGCGAACGCCTTGTCTGCCCCGTTTCGTACTACTTTTATATTGTTATCAAATCAATGGAATATATATATATATATATATATATATATATATATATATATATATATATATATATATACACGAAATACATTCCTTAGTTATCACGAGCACTTCAAGTACCATTGCTAATTAATTGAATGCATCAGAGTGCTTTTTTCTGATAGCTTTAACAAACAATGGAATAAATTCAAATGATTCTTCCATATTACACATTAATTCTTTTTCTGCTCAGAATTCGCGGTAGTTAAGCTTCAATGTTCTGAGCTATTTTCATACGTATTTTATAACTTCTGTTTCTTTCATTTCCACTATCATTCTGTATTCTTATATGAACGTTAGATCAGGAAGAATTAATCAATTTTAGTTCCTTGATAATAGCACCGCAACACAATAGAAAATACATTTAAGACATCCCAGAAATAATCTGTTTCCCTTTGCAAATCTTCTCTTGCCCCCCTTGCAGGAATTCTTTTCCCAGAGCTACCTTCAATTTACGAAGTAGAACGATGTGCGAAAGAGTGTTTAGACGTTGCCGATTGGTGACTTATAGATATAGGAATGGAAGAAAAGGTATTTCGAATGAAAGGAACACTCGTATCGTCTAGTCTAGGTATAGAAGCACCACGATTCTCGCGCGCGAGGCCCATTTTCGAAAGTCAATCGACCGTAAGCCCCCCTTTCGTCAATCGCATACGCTCGTAAATCTTCCTTATAACTTGCGCCGACTCGGTTAGTCGTCGTCGTCATCGTCGGCGACGGCGGCGACGGCGGCTGTTCGAGTCGGCGCGAATTAGTCTTGTCTGGAAATTTTAGTCATTCGGCATTTACTAACTTTCGTTTCACGCGAAAGAAACTGCTAATCCAGAAATAACTGTCGTTTCGATCCTTTGCTTTGTTCTTTTCGTAAGGTAAAATTATTTGCGGCAGAAGCATATTTGTATCAAATTAAAGTAATTTCTTATGAACGTGCGTGCTAAAATTCACGTATTATTATTATAATCAATCGAGGTATCGAAGAATTTTACTAACTGTTCATAACGTAGAAACGAAATGAGCATATGCCATTCGATTTTTCCAATTTTGATATGAAAATTTATTCTTTCGTGTTATATTCCATATAATTAATTTAATTCGATAGAAATATCTGAAGACGCTGAAAGTATAATATGGCAGCATTTAGAAGTAATTTATCGATTGCAACTACTTTGGATGAAATGTCAAATGCTCGGCATCTGCTCTTTAAAAGGTATACTATATAACTAACTACATAAGAGAAAAAAGAAAGTATTAATATCTTGTTATTATTTATAATAAGGATACAATTGGATCGATTTAAAATACCCGTAGCATCAGAGCAAAGAGCAAAGAGAAACAGGGGGATCCAAAACGGCTAATGAAGTCCTAATAAACGGCAGGCTTAGAGTCTGGCACCCTTTCTTGATATTTAATACAAACGTTACAATATCAAAACACATTCTCTGGCAGAATGGCCACTCGAGAACACCCTTTCATCGCACGTTGCTAATACGGACTGGGTTATGCTCTGGTTGACTTAAGGGTGTACCCTTCTACACTTACACTGTGTTATAAACAGAAGCACGCGTAAAGGTATACACAATCAAGCTGCAATTCTTCCTCTTCCTCACTTTTTACACTGCGTAATAGAAAGATAGCACGTCTGAAAAATTTGATGTTTTCAAAATTTTTATATACTAAATATAATTGGGTTGGCGGATGTCTCAAAACGTTGTTTACATACAAATTATATATTTTATTCCAACATTATTGCAACAATGTAATTAAACGAAATATGCACTATTCTGATTAACTTTCTGACATCTATTGAATACCTACCTACCAGTATTCCATCCGTGTAGAATTTCTGTTGTTTCCGAATAAAAACATGACTTCAAAAAGGTCAAAGACTTATCCGATAACCCAGTATTCTCGGTGCAGAAACATTTCTGTTATGTAATAGAATTTATTACTACAAAACATAGATATAGACCTATTATTTTAAAGTATTTCAAAGTACTTCAAAATAACTGAAAATCCATCAAAGCGCTTATCTCATTTGTTTTTTGTAAATCCCAGTATCATTTCAAGACTTTTTATTTTAACGTCATTTTATAACTGAAAAAGAATATTCTGATATAAAAAATGGGAAAATCCTGGAAAGGTTCCATAACAGGGCATGTTTTTTAAATGACAAAAGAGGATGGGAACAATGATTAAATTATAAGTACGAATTTTCAATTAGAAGAATTATTAATGTCACAGAAAGAGCATAAATAACCAAAAAATAAAAGGATTTTAAATGCTATAGATTTGAATCAGAAAATCTACACACATGCATATATACATGTACGTATTATAAAATGAAATACTCGTACTTAAATAAGCAGCTAAGTATCTTCATTCAAGGAGGCTGTTACACGCACTCAACTATACAGAGTTATTAACACATCAGCATTCATAAATCAACAGCGAAAGGGCAACACGCGGTAACAAAGGGACAAACAAAAAATGCAACGGGAGCAAATGTCGCTAAATCTCTCTCGCCCTCTCTCTCTCGCATTCTCCCTCGACCCTCGTTGTGGAAAGGGTGTGGAAGGCAGCGAATTGTCGAGTTTCGAATGCCAGTCCTTAACGAGCGATAATAACTCGAGCAAATAGCGTGCATTTCTAGAGTTAGTTTCTGCTCGTGTTACGCGTCCATTGTAAACGTGAACGAAGAAAGGGAGATGAAGGGAGGAAAAGAAAAAGAAAGCGAAAGAAATATAAGAAAGGAAGAGAAACCAGGAAAGGGATAGAAGTGTGAGAAAAGGAAAGAATCTTGGATATTGAGGAATATAGTAAAAGAAAAAAAAATAGATGTACAAGATTGGAAAGGAAGTAGACAAAAATTGAGAGAAGAGAAAGGAGAAAAAGAAAATGAGATAAACGAGAATGAAGGAGAGAAGTGGGCGATGTCTTGGTTATTCAAAGAAAGATAGTGAAAAGAAAATAGAAGATGGAGGAAAGAGATCGGGAGTGCAAATAAAAAACCCAGAAATTATTTTAATTATTTCATAAAAAATCCTGGCAGGCATTCAATTCTTCTAATATTGCATGGTAATGTAAATTTTCCCTGTTTTTGTATGTATTGTATAAACAAAGAAAATATTACGATTTAATATAACTGATTTTCACCTGACATATTGCAAAAATCCAAATTCCAAATTTATACACGATAAATAACATTTATTATTCTCCTAAACAATCATGAGAGTTTCTAAACAAGCTGTTTACTATGCAAAATCTTCACTCTTCAAACTCTTTTTCAAAGATCTTTCATTCCTCATTTTCATCCTCTTCCTTAGAACAGTAACTTGAAGTAGCGTTAAAACGAAAAATAAAATAGTGAAATCCTTCCTTTACTTCCTGGTAACTTACACGAGGAACGATTAACGACGGCGAAACTCTCTTTGGCGGCTTTTCGCCAAGAAAAGATTCATCGTGGCCGAGACTTTCCACTGACATGACAGTATGATAAATTGCGTTCTACGTAGAATCTCGTATAATCGATAATTGATCACCGTTCTTTTGTTTTTCATAATACTCCTGATAGCGAATCAGCTATTATAACGCTAGTAGAAAACAGAAAACCAAAAATTGTTTTCGTCGAATTTAATGCTTGACGATAGTTCGCTTTTCATTGTTGCTCGGACATTTTAGCCGGTTTATAAGAATAACACACGAATGTTAGTAAAACCTATAAATTGTTGATAAACTAATGGCCGTAAATTTATGACAAGACTGTGAATGTTTAGATATGCACGTTAAATACGCAATTATTATTCATTTGAATCATTCATTTGTACATTTTTATCAAATACAGCTTCTAATTATTATTAAATCATTGTTATATTTTGTATGCTTTTATTATACGCAGTTTTTAAATTCTATTTCATTATTATCTATAATTTGTATACTTTTATCATATACAGAGTTTTTAATTATTTAGTGGACATTAATTTCTACACTTTTATCAGATCAAGGTAGTATTACCATAGATCGGTTAAAGTATCGAAATACTTACGAACGATAGTATCTGTAACACTCGAGGGCACGCGACGCGCAAAGGGTCCCCTAAATTTCAATAGCTTTAACGGTTCACCATTGTTCTGTGTAATTGATTATATTACACGGTGAACCAGAGGACCACCTGGACGAAGTTGAATGAAACTAAAGAAGAAAATGAGAAGCTACAACGTGGCAAGAATAAGAAGTTCTTCGGATGATGAATGTACCTTCTGAGCCGTCGCGTCAGCGAGGCTCTGTTTCTCGTTTGTAAACGAGCTTCCCTCTTTTTCTTGTTGACATAGACGCTATTTTACTCATTTTTATCGGTGTTCTATCGGCAGGAAGAGAAATATTTGTCCTGTGCTTGATAAGCGTATCTAACCATTTAACTCGGATAAAATAAATTTCGCGTAATTAGCGGATAGATTACGATTCCGCAATATTTGGACATTTCCGGAATTTTGATAAAATGTATGGGAAACCTGTACGAAAGACTTACATATTTAAGGCTCTATATCTGTAATTTCTTAACTAAATGAAACAAATTCTGTAATCAAAATTATATCTATTAGATATGAAAGTTAGATACCAGATTAAAACGTTCAAATATGATACTTCACAATTTATTAAATTTATTACATTTACAATAGAATAGAATCTTTTCTTTTTCCAATTTTGGCACATGGACTGGTTAAAGCCGCACAATTTAATTTGACGATTTCAAACAAATAAACTTTGTAATAGGTAAAGTGATTAAAAGTACATAAGTTGAAGTATTATTATGCTTCTAAATCGCATAACTTTGAAATATGATTATAATTATATTATAATTTATTTTTGTATTTTTACAATATTTGCATTACTTATATAGTACTTTCTATATCTTGACATACTGCACTATACTACAACAAACTTCTCAAACAAGACTATTTATTACTAATTCCATCCATTAAATCAAAATTCCTATATAGCAACTATAATACAAAGACAAGTTTCACAATCGAGTAAGACCAGTAAAGCTACGATATAGTATCCATTAACTCAGATCATTTTACGTCATTGTACTCAATTGCTCTCTTTCTAACCTAAAATGGAAGAGAGGGAGAGAGAGAGGGAGAGAATTCGTAACAAGTATGGAAGCAACTTGTAAAGTCTGAACAATGCATTCTGTAACTGGATGACAAACGGTTAGTGAACGATTAAGGTTGGTTCATCTGTTGTCGGTGTCTCAATCGGCTCGACGTACAAGTGTTTCCGGGGAATGAATGAACAAGACACCCCTGGAACCATTTCAAGCCGCTCAACTTCCAAGAGGGAGGAGTCAAGGGATGCCCACTTGGCCTCGAGTACTTACTTTCGTGGTGTCGAACGTTTCTGCACTCAGCGAGGATAATCGTTTCACAGGATGAAAGAGGACGTGGCCGACCGATTCTACGTCATCCAGTTTGCTTCTGCGGATATTTTAATGTAGACTTCAAATATTGACTGAAGGATGATACGTTGTAGGAATGGCACCAAGGTGAAGAAAATGGGAAGTGAATAAGGATGAAAGAGCGGAAATATATGATTCTAGGGGAAAGATAAGAGAATACAACTTGTTGTTGATTTTCTGATTTTGATGTGTTGAAGTGATCATCGCTTCTAAGAAAACTCTACATCTGGTCTTTTAGTTTTCTCAAGCACTGAAACCATCGACAGCGTATAGACAAAAGACAGGATCGAAGGCAAACCATAAACTGTAGACAGGCGACGATGGTTTCAGCGTTTTCAGTTGGTTGGGTAATACTGCTAGCACGCGGATCTGGACCAGCTCAATTATATTCCGATTTGTATTTACACTTCGGTATTTAAAATATATTTTCTACCTTACACTTTATTCTCGCGTTCCTTTGTATTCACATACATCTGATAACCTTAACATGATGTTATGTAGTAGTTGAAGAAATGTACTTTAATGTACACAGTTAGAAAGGGGAACAACTTATTCGGCCCAGAGGTATAAGTTTTTTAACTAGAGATGACAAATATGAAGTTTTGTGAACAAAGTAATGGCATACCTAAAAACTTAATATTCTTGAAGAAAACCCATAACCTTGAATGAAGGAAACAGTTTTGGTAATATTTGATCGGTTGACAAGTTATTAGATGTTAAAATTGGTCGCGTATGAAAAACAAAATAAATAGTGCGTTTGAACCGGTGGGCGATGTATAATTCAACGTGTCAGTACACGTTAGTGTAATCAAGTGAGTCTTATGAATCTTATGAATGAAATTTATTACTGAAATTTCTATTTTATGTCAATAACATCAACAATCGACTTCTGATAATTAAAAACCATATTTAACGATACGAAAAAGCTACCAAATAATTTCAATGATTTCTCCCAATAATAAATAAAATCACAAAAATTCCAGACAATTGATCAGATCAATCAACTCTACTCTCTCCACTCAAATCAGAATTGACAGACAAATAATAAAATACGCAACTTCTACAACCTATAAAATCCCCCATTACATTGATACCCTTCAGACATACGACAAGCCAATACCAAAAGATCAATTCCAATCTATCAACCTTTAACATCGAACATATACAAAATTCCGTATGTCGTCGGCAAACGTGACCTATTCTGTCGGCAAAATCATCCTTTTAGAAAACGGGACTCTCCTCTCTCGTTCACAATCCCATATATCTTACCATGCTATATTGAGACACCTAACAGTGAAACTACACTGACGAGGGTCAACTACGTGTAAAACTGACCGGCAGGTAAGAATATTGGAAAAGCGACGGAAAAGTAAAAAAAGAATCACCAATGACGATATAAGATCGTCATAATAGCATCATTGTTGCGGACATGTTTTTAAAATGAGGACTCTTCAAAAATCTATCCCTCTTTTCCTATACTTCTTTCCACTGTGCTAGTGATGGGTTCAAATACGTCACAAGTATAGTAAGTTACGAAGTATTTGAATACTGAACATAAAAACTGTTATGAAAACAGTATTATTCTATGATCTTATCGATTATCTTGTAATCTTATTATATATATATATATATATATATATATATATATATATATACATATATATATATATGTATTCTTATTAAGTAGATTGTTACTTTACTTTTTGCGGGTGGAGTTTTGTAAATCTCAAGATTCTAAAATATAGGAAGTCAAAGGAATGAAAATGTTAATAATTGCAAATTGACATTGAAGTAAAATAAGTAAAACAATTACATACTATGAAATATTACTTCGAATGTTATACATTTCAATTCAAAATATCTACATAAGGTTTAATTTTAACAAAGTAAGGTTACATTGATAAATAAAAAATAGTTTAATATAGTTCTTAAGAATACAAGAAGTAAACATGTTTTTACAAAATTATTTCCTTTTGGAGATATAAACAGGTATCATTCTTTAAAATAAATACAATAGCGAGTATATTAAGCTTGATCCCATCACTAGTTCTCGTGAATGCAGCACAATAAGTCTTCGAGTATTTGTTGTGCCGCTGTTTGTAGCCAATCTGCCGCATGCTTTGGCCTATGTAGTACCTCTTCAGCCACCTATACACGATCGTGTTCCCCTCTTTTCCTTTTCATTCCTTTTTTGAGGCAGGGTTCGATCTTTAAGAGAAGCACGTTTTTCCGAAAATTTGGTTCCGACAGTTATTAGCGTTATTAATGGCTGTGCATTGACAACTCGATTCATCGTCGATCGCCTATTTGTAGCGAGGGGATCGACTGTTGTACAGGCAGATGTACACCTTCTGCTCAAGGGTCAAAGGAACACGGGGATGATTCTGAAAGGCGTCAACTGTGAACAAGAGTAGGTACATGGTTCTAGTGGATAGCATTGATCGTCGTTGTTATTCTTAGTTGCGAGCGAGACGTTTCCTGTGAAGTAGTTACTCGATGATAGTATCTACTAATCCTTTCAAAAACGTCACAATAATAAGCTTCTTTTGCTTCGTCACATATTTCTTGCATATATTTTACACGCATAAACATTTAAGTGATAAGTCCTCTTTAAGAAATATTAAAGACTTTGTTTTCAATGTGTTCAATCCCGTTTATTATTTTCACATATCCTTCAATCTTTCTACAAACTATTAAGTATTAAATCAAGAATACGGGGTCGAACATAATCTGAATCCTGATTTGTTTTCAAAAAGTTATCAACATTACTTGAATCTTGGCTGGTCGATGCAAAGATAACGAAGGTAAACGGAGTGGTTGAGCCACGAAGAGAAATATGTGCGGATAGGCTAGGAAGCTCGTGGATGGGCCTTTTCCACATGATGCACCCGGAGAAGCGGCTCTGACAGATCCGTTGGCGTGGAATAACGCGTTTACGAGCTCTTTGTCCGGTCCGCTTTGGACCACGACCGCCTTGTGCTACCGTCGCTGTTGCTGCTACCTTGGCTGTCGTCGATCCAGATCTATTCGAGCAGGAAAGCTCGAAAGCACAGGTTAACCCCCCCTAGATAATTGGATAATTTGGACCCGAACAGCCAAAAAGACCAGATTAAGTAAAAAATCGCAAACGAATAGCGACAGCTGATGCGATTTACATTCTGCGCAAATACAATGGATTATGCTATGACGAACGAGTATTGCAAAGAATTGCAGCTCTTAGTAATAAGAATCTATAATTCTTTTTACATGTTCTATAACGAACAATTCTTAAGGCCAATAAAATTTTCCAATCATTTTTATACAGGTCCAAATGAGTAACATGCGCAAATATAAAATGATCGCTTCTGAAAAAATCTGAAGAGAATATAGGATAAAGATTATAGTTTCGTATCATGCATACTATTAAACCAGATCCTGTATATTATATAGGGTTGCTCAAGTATTCGATTCGATACACCTATAGAAACTACTAGAAACCTTTTAGGAATAGATTATGTCTTATACAAAACATTTTGAAATTTCACTAACATTGCAATGAACGTCGACTATTATGATTATATTAGTAATGTTTCAAAGAAATTTAAAAGTGTATATTTTTGTTTTATGCAAATAGTTTTTGTGCAAATGATTTCATAGATACCAGAAATGTATTTAAACAGCCAATCACACATTATATTAAAAAATAGATTGCAGATTTTTATATATTTATAGGAAATTTAGAATTGAAAAAATCTACATAATACGTAAAGATATCCAAAATATTTAAAGCATAGGTAGCATTTATCATAATATTTAGTGAATGAAATAAATTTTTACTTAGATTCTGTTTGCCTAATTTAGTTTATAATCATACGAATTTGCATCTTACTAAGAAAATTCTACAATCCTTTCTATATAGGTACAGTAGGATTTCCTATAACACGGAATTTCGTCTTATATAAGTCAGAGTTAGATAAAAAGTTTTATTTCTAATATAGCAGAAAATGATACTTGCAATAACCGAGAATAACCTAACATTCCAAACCTAATCCACATCGTTCCATAATAAATAGCAAAATAAACCAAAAAGTGAGAGAAAAAAGCACGAAAATTCCATCCACAATAAGAAATGACATATGTTCCAAACTTGTAATCCTCGTAACAATTTCGCGATTTCGTATAGATCCAAAAATAGAGAAAATCCTAATCGCAATTTCTACTTGGGGGATAGTTGAGTAAACTAACTGGGGATTTTTTTTTTGGTTATTGCGAAAAACGCGAGAAGGTCCCAGCACGAAAACACAGAAAGAGCGAGACGAGGGTCGAACCACGTTACTAGGAAATAAAGGCGACGAAAGGGGCCTTTTAACGTGAACACAATCGGGCATAAGGTGCACAATGACATCGACTGGCTCTGGTATTGTGGTCGACGCGGTCCCGCTTGTTCCCATGGGACTCGTGTCCACCGAGGGTTTTGACATAATTAGTTCACGTATCGGAATGATCAGCTGTGGGAATAGCGAGCCATAGCTGTCGATCTACATCTAGTTTTCAAAATGAAATGTGAGCGTTATTGATTGAAGAGAGATCGAGTCTTTATCCTTGACGTTCCGTTCCGACGTGTTTGATGAGGTTTTTGAAAGATTTGAGGTGAATTTACGATTGTGTAAATTTGAAGCGTCCATAAAGAATATAAACTTTATAATAAACTTCGCGCAATAAATTTTATTTCAATTTCATCCTGTGTAAATATTCTTCCGATATTAGTATAAAATCTGAATTAGATAGGATATAAAGCAAACTTTAATTTTTATAAAAGCAAAACTCATAATACGCTTATGTAAATGAATGTTTATACGCGTTGTATTCAAATTGGGGATTTCAGCCTCATTTATATGTATAAAGTACCAATTTTTTTCATTTCTTAATTGTTCGCTAATAGAAACAATAAGAAATATTAAATATATATAAACAGATGTAACTAGAAATATAATTTAATAAAATTTAGAATTTCTGCTAATTCCACTAGCAAATACGCAATATTCTAAAGAGTATTATTTACTTTCATGAGCATTTCTTCCAAGACATATATACATAGTAGCAAACTAGGTACATTGAAAAATAGTGTTTGCAACATTGTCATGCTTTTCTGCCTTTCAACTTTTAGAGTTGATCAATGTGATTTCTGAACGGTAAGTATACAAATAGTTTTCATCAATTCTACAAATAAGCATGAAAGTCCAACCATCCTTTAACCACCAGTCCTTCAAAAGGGACAAAATATCATCTCAAGGAGGATTAGAAATACGAAGCCGCGAGTCTCCACAGAGACCAAGCGATTTAACCTCGTTACCAAAATACGAAAAATATGGGTCAGGCAAAAGCAAAGCACATTCGGTGAGATTAGTCGAGTCGTCAGGACCTGAAGAGGTTCTGGGAGCAGGTGTGCGGGTGGAATGGTTATTATTGTGCTCGTAGAACGGTCCAGAACTTTCAGAACGTGAAGTGGAGGACCACTCGAGAGTCCTTTTCAGAAAAAATGTTTTCACCACTCCTGTGTTCCTGTGTGTCTGTACAAGTTCAAGCGCGCGAAACGAAAGGAAAAGAGGGGAAAAAGACGAGAAGGTAGGAGCGAACAGTGGTGCACAAATGAACCTTTCAGAAAATTAAATGGAAAATCCGAACGCGACGTCATTATCGTCCTATTAAGTCACATTCGCTAACGATCCACGCATTTCGCGTCTATTCCTCACGCAGCGTCGTCATTTTCATCTGCAGAGAAAAACAAACGACCATGGATAGAGAAATTGCACTCCAACAGAGGTTTTTTTTACGAATTTTTGTTTTCCTTTATATGGTATATATAAGGAGAAACGAGCTTATGTGCACTTTGAACACATACGGGAGAATGTAAACGTTTAGTAAGCGTTTTGCTAAAGATTATTTAACGGTTCTCCCGCAGAACATCGTTGACGAGATATACGTGAAATTACGAGGCACCAGTGAATTTCTTGAACGTTTCTCGATACTAAAACAATGGCCGTAAATGCAAATCTAACATAAATAATTAAAATAAATTAAGTACATGCGCAATTATACACTCAAACCACCAAACATCAATTTAGCGTTAACGCTCATCATTTAATCAGACTACTATTTTTTAATGGAAAATTGTCGGGTGAATCATACACCAACTTTTTAAGAGAAAATTTAAACGATTTATTGGTAGATATTAAATTCGATGTTGTGCGTCGCATGTGGTTCGTGTATAACGGTGCAATCTTTCACTTCAACAGATTAGCAATATTTTTAAATGATTGATTCTCGAATACATGGATCGATCGTGGAGATCAATCAGTTAGCCATTCCGGACTTAAGTCCAAATTATTAAATTAATTTCAATAAATTTTAATTCCTGGTGGCAACTAAAGCAATTAGTTTACAACACAGCAGTAGATAACATTGAGATACTCCTGCAACGTATTATTCAGAGTCGTTAAAAAATGTGCATAATATCAGGCAATTCTGAACGAGTCAAAACTCAGTGATGGGAAGTCTGCACGCTTCTATTCGAGTCGAAGCGAAAGCGACCACTTTGAGTAATTTCTGTAAAGGCAGATAAACAATTTATGCAATACAAAAACGGCCATACTGGAAACAAAATCGTACTGGGCATATGTTTATCTGAACGTTTTTTTTATTTTATTGTGTGGAATCCACCAGTGAAGTTATGCTCGCATGTTCTGAAAAATCTCGTATATGTAGATATGTATAAAATTTCTACATATTCCATTAGTTTATAAAAATACTGTGTACATATTTCTTATCATTTTGTGGCGGAGAATTGTTTTCGAAGAGATTTGTACTTTGAAACGTCAAGTTGCTGTAGTGATCTTGTTAGGGGGATGAAAAATTGACAAGCGTTGTACAACAGTTATATCAACTACGGGTAAAGAGTTCTAAACGAAGTGTTCTACTCATGGTTTTGTTGAAGATGATTTATTGAGTTTCAGTTTCAGTTGAAATAGAGAGATACACGAGATACCTATAAAAGCAGATATCGGAAGTGTTTGTTGAAGAGAATATTTTGAGACGGCTTAAAGTTTTTATCGTTCTGTAGATATTGAAAATGAGAACGAGTGAAACTTGTAAAAAGTGGATAAAAATTCCAATTTACCCAACAGAGATCTATCAATTGATTCTGAAATATATTTTTAAATTTTAGATTTTCGAATATATTGCATTTAACGATAACATTTATTTCCTTTAGGATAGATATCTTACGACTGGTGAGTATGTTTTATTTATAATCAGCTGTCAAAGCTATATTGATACATCGCACTATGTTTATGAATTATCCCGCGTTAACAATCTCTAATGATTAAATTGAATTACGATATGTCTAAGAGTACTCCATATTTCGTAAAATACCGTTTCTTTTCCTTGTATGAGATGTGCCAATCAATAATAAAATATAACTTTCTTAAATTCTATTTCCTTTATTCATAATTTAGAAGCTCTCTGGGAAACAGACACGTAAAACAAAATGATGAATTGAATAAATCGCTACTTAGTAATTACGATGAAATTATATTAAAGAACTTTGTTCTATTTATATTTACAAAATCAATAAAAATTTCACATACATATATCATATTGCTAAATAATACTAAAATACTAAACTATATGCTCGGTACTTATACATATATATATTTACCATAAAACTGTAAAAACTTTCTTCAGAAGATTTTTCAATTAAAAATTAAATCATCAATCAAGAATTAAAGCAAAATCTTTTTTTTTTAGCAAAACGATAAAGATGAAATTAATAATTGAATTATTAAATTTTATGAACTATATAGTGAAATGGTACCTGCAAAAATTTATTTTTGTGGTAGTGTAGTGCTTTTATGCGAATTTTTGTAAAATCTATATTTAATGTACTAGAATTTTGTATGGTTATCGAGTTTTACTATCTGTACTCTAATAATTTTTTTTTCTTTAATAATAAAAATATGTACAAAATATTATTTCTATGATATTGTAAATTTTTCTATAAAATCTTCAGAATTTTATATAGATGTCTAATTTTATTACCCACGCAATAGGTGTAATAAAATTTTGCAGTATGAAATAATTACATAAAAAGTTTTCTCTCAGGAAGTTCCTCGGTTAAACATTTAAATTAATAACTAAAAATTAAAGTAGTTTTTCTAGTTGTATCCCGATATATCGTCAATAACTATGAGTACTATAGCATATTAAAGACATTTGATTTTTTATCCAAAAACTACACGGACCTCTGTTGCAAGGGCAAATCTGTGATCCATGGGGAAAGTACAATGAGAATCCGATGTAATCTCCGGAAATGTTTAGGGGAAAATTAGGCCGACAGTTGTCGACGTACCCATGGATACTATTGCCCCCTCTGAAGCAGTTTGTCAAAATATTTATTCAGTTCGGTATTCGTCGTTTTTTTCTTTCTCCTCTCGATTCTATTAGATCCATCAGAAAGTCCTATCGCTTTTTCTCTTGCCACCGTTCAGAACATAGCGAAACATAGATGCTCCGAAATTCTGTTCATTTTCGTTGTCATCGCGCATAATACATTTTTCTACACTTCTTCTTATTTTGATTTTTATTGGCATTAATTCTTAAATTATCCATGTACTTATCATATAATTCATCAGCATGTAGTATAAGCATCATATAATTATTCAATTTATTTAATTATCAAATTCAGTCTTATAGACTATTTATCATAAATGGATTTATTTAAAATGATTTCTTATACATATTTAATTGTTGATGGATGATGAATAGATTGTGGATTTTTATACACTTATGGGAAATTTTAAAGTATATGCAGAAGTGCACTGAGTGCATATAATATACTCATAAATACATAAAACAGTAAACATATAGTACTACTTATAATATATAAGTATAAAAATATGTATATATAAATATGAGTGTGTAAATAGCCGTAGTCTAATGACGAAGTAAGTGTGATGATATTGTACATATTCTAAAATATTATCTCATAGATTTAGTGATCCATATTGATTTACATAATCTATTTTAATCGAACACGTAAATAATCTATTTTAATCGTTCTTATTTTTAATGATATGAGAAATTTTGTCGGACAATTTCTATTTCATTTTTATTTTATTTAGGAACATATGTAACAACGATTAGATTATCCATTTACTTACTAACCAACGTATTAACTATATTGCAACCTCCTTACGGCCGACGCAAAATGCCACAAGATGCATCTGGTGTAGCAAAAAATATCAACTCGTTTATATTTATATTATTCAAATTTCAATTGCATTAAATTGCAATTATATATTATATCACAAGAACGTCACCCGTGTACAAATTACGCTCGATGTATAAATAATGTACCTACAGGTTAGTGGAATTATATACACAGCAAACTATCATTTTCTTAAGATACAATCGTTCCAATTACTGATGTTATATAATTAGAAATGGAAATAGACTATACATTAGTGATATTTTAAAATTTGTGCTGCTTTCGAGAAGGTGCGGTATATTTATTTTGCCGTTTAATAAATAAATAGATAATCTAATCGTTGTTGCGTACATGTCTAAATGAAATATAAACCAAGATACCAAGTTAAAGAACCAAGATAAAATAGTTTTCATTATTATTAATAAGTAGTTCTTAATTCATCAGTATTAACAAGTAGTCTTCTATTTCTTTACTGTTTATTTCAATTCTTCATTCTTACTGATGGAAAAAATATATGGTTTGTCCAGCCCTCCATGCAAATAAAAAATAAGTCAACTGTATTCCGCAACTGAGATTATGCTATGAACAGTGATAGAGAAGGATATTTCTATAACTTAATAGTGTGTCGCATATCATTTCGCAACGAAAGTGGACTTATGTTCAGAAAGAAATCCGCAGAACAATATTTCCTGCGACGAAAACACGAGTTGAAGCCTATAAGTAAGGGAATTTCAAAGTGCTTACTCAGGCTTTTGCTTTGGAACCATCTCGATATCAATCCAACAGTTACAAAGCAATCACCGAACTTACGTAAATGAAATTGTCAAACAACAAATTGTTTGCAACAACAATAGCTAACAATGAACAAATGGGAGAAATTTTGTAAAGAGGATCCGACACCGTTAGAGGATGCAGAAGGTTCCATTCCGATAGTTTAATTCAATTCTCAACAATCGAGCATACATAAAAATTGGATTTTTGCAAAAAGTATAGTTTACAAAAAAAGGAATGCAAAAAGGTTGTGTAACTGGACCAGCGGGAGAACATATCCCACAAGTTACAAAAGAAAGTATCTTGATTGGTCAAGTCGTTTTAGAAAAATCGACGAACATATATGAAATCGGTGGAAAAATAAAAGTTTTTTGAAAAACGATAGTTTACGCTGACCGAATTGACAAAGTTTTTTAACAGGACCAACCGGAGAATATGCTCTGCAAGATACAAAAAGAATCATCTCGATTGGTTAAGCCGCTTCAGAGAAATCGGTGAATATACATAAAAAAGAAAATATGCGCGTCGAATCCTTCCTTTTTCCCCGAAGTCGATATAAAAAATATGACATAATTTCAATTTATACTGCTCTTTCGTCGGAAGAAATAGCGTCTAATAGCCCATCACAATCCCTCCCAAATATTTCTCGTTTTTCATTTTTAATTAATTTCAGTAGTATATACATTATCGTAACATTACCTCAGAATTTAATTATTTCATCAATGTTCGAGATTGTCAAATTAAATAATTCTACAAAAAGAAACCTTTGTGAAATTTTTTGTGAGGATCAAACACAGTTCTTCTATGATATAATTACAAATACATTTACAGCAATTGTGTAATATATAGATTATTTTGTTCAAAGAAATTGATGTATACCGAACAGAAATTAAAGGTACTATAATATTCTTTCGTTTCTCTAGAAAGGATAAACACGAACAAGAATCATTTTTATCGTGTGCTCTCCGACGATTAACATCCAAACAATATCACTTTGTTATAATTGACTATAACAATTGATGGAAAATTCTCAAAAAGGAAATTTAGTTGATTAATTTGTTTATTATTTACTATTATCATTATTATCTTGTCCCGCATACTCCGTGATAGAAATTAATAATATATAAAATGAAATTAGATGAAAGATTCCAAAATGAAGTGTACTCTAACTCTGAATTGTTATTATGCCTAATGGCCCAATAATAGCACACCTAAAACTTAATATTGTAAATCGTCAATTTAGGTATTTCTAATTATAAGGAAAAAGAAGTTACGAAGAACGAATTTAGCTCGGCAGATTTGGAAAACTCGTCTCAACGACTAAAGCTAAATCTCACGCTACGCCGTCGCCAACTTGCGTTCACAGGCGAACAAAAGCGACGGCGACACGTCGTCGTCGCGGTATCTTTTCATACTGTCGCTATTTTCTCGGAACCACCCTCCTCGCGACAGTTTCGTAAGGGCGCGGTTTACGTCACATTTTTTGCTCGTGCTATTAGTCATACAGCACGTGCTATAGTCGTGGAATGACGCTCTCGTATCAACAATAAAGCAAGGTTCTGCAAAAAAAGTTCAGAAGGATCCCCGAAAAAAACGTTGAAATAAAAGAATAAAATATTTTGATTATATTTATTAATGATATTATACTGTTAAAATATTTATGAAAATGTATACTTCACTTTACATACTGTATTATCTATACCTCATTTGTAACAAGAAAAGCTTTTACTTTTGTATTTATAATAGACTTTCTAAATACATATAGGTTTTGATTGGTGTTTGGAAATTAATTCCAGGTTTATACATACATATATCGCTTAGTTGCATTAATTAAACGGGAAGCTAATTGGGTAAGAAAGTAAGAAATTGAAAGTTAAAGACTGAGTAAAGAAGTAAGTATTAGGAAATTATTAAAATATTTAAGAATTATTACGTCTTCTTATTACGAGATATTTACTGCAAACGTACAGTATGCAGCATGAATAGCCATCTTAAGGGTGTAATACATGTTAAATATCGGGAGTTATTAATATAATGAATAATTGACTATTTAAATACTTTTGTCATCTTTACGAAATGTATCCCGCAATGATAATATTTTGCAGCCTCTATGTTCATATCTGTTTTAAAATTTATCAGCATGTTTTACATTCTGCGTGATAGAGGTCAGTAACAAAATAAAATTAATAAATTTCTAATTCTAAATTTTTGATTCGCAATGGCTCAATGATACCAGTTAAGAGTAAAATGCGTTTAATATTCATTCCATGAAAATGTTTCTATTTTTGCATTAACAAAGCAAAAATATACGACAGACAGAGAAGGGAATAGAGAAGTGCATTAGCGTGGAAGCTCATTAACGCGGCGAAAGAAAAGAACGAGTGGCCCGACGACCCTCGCCATTGTCAAGACGCGAAGCTATTGCGATGGGAATTTCATGGATTCTTCACGGGGCCGTCGTGATCGTTTCACTGATTTAACACAGAAAAGTGGACGAAGGGAACCGAAGACGTAACGCGATTGGGTGTTCCTTTTAACGCTGCCCTTTCACCCGATTTATTGTGTCGCGAATCCTCTCAGAAATTATCCACGCAATCGATGATAAATCAAATTAATTCAACGCGTCTTTATTAAATAAACACTATGTGTGTTTATAGTTACTCGCAAATTTAAGATTAACTTTCTGTTTTTAGTATCAGAGCTAGAAAATCAGTCAAAATAATTCACATTAGACTCTTGTTTTTCCAATTATCAAAAACGTACAATTGTTGTTTGCCATATTAATATTTATTTTTATATATATATAAAATATATATATAATATAAATATATATATATATAAAATATATATAAAATATTATATATATATAAGATATAAACGTGGTCACCAAACTTAAGATGTCTAAGTATGTATGGAAAATTTGAAAATGCAAGAATGCATGAAATATAAATGTATGTAAAATATTTAAAGTATAATACTTGTTATGGTAGTTTAGTATTGGATGAAACAGATTCTTGTTTAGGTTCCATCTTTTTACTTGCATTTGTGAAAATATGAATCTACATAAACACCCGCAGGTCCCTAACCAGTGATTACATATACAATTACTCACATATACGAATACTTATAGAAACTGTGCATGAATATTTTGAGTTGATGCAAAACTAATGGGAATATTGGAGTTTCGTTCATAAAATACTGTATTCGTAAAATACACTACTTTGTTTAATTAATAATAATGTAGTTGCCATTGTTGTTTACAATTTGCTGTTATCTGTCAACAGCTTTAAAAATTCCTTTTCGATAAAAATTGATAGATTTAGAGGCAAAAGCAACAGCGCGTTTAATTTCGTGAACATTACTAAATCCTTTACCAGTAGAGAAAATTTACAATGATCGAATTAGAATGAAGTGTGATAGATGCGTCGTAATATTTCATCCAAGCTACTGTAATTTTTGTTGCGTTCTCGTGGCTACATATAGCTGAGCATTGTTTAATTTGTTCAATTACTGATAATAGTGTTGCTGAAAGTAGTGCCGCTGATAGGTCGAGTGCTAACAACATGTTGAAAAGACTCGTATAACATGTACTTACAATAGCAATTCATAACAATGCCCTACGGTAAGCGTTCGAATATTTTCATGGACCACTTGTACACGTAAGATAATTCAAACATCTTTTCCACTCTAATATGTACTATACATGGTATGATAATTTCATACAACTGCATTTTGCACGCACGAGTTACCCTCAAATCAGCATCAAGCAACCACTTCCTCGTAACAGCTCGCGTTCTATTCCACATTGCTATATTCCAAAGTATCGAAGAATGGCTGTGCGTCGCATACTCGTTTCCGCTATTGCGGCTGCAGTAGAGATTCCACAGGCTCTAGAATACAGCGTGATTCCACCAAAACATTTTAGTAAGTACAAGGTCCCGTTTTGCCTGTTCTCGAAGCCAGCACAAGAAAGCAGAGCCATAGATTTTACGGCTATCTATCTATCGAGCCATTTCGTACGTGTACTGGGTACAGCGGTGAATTTTCTCGAGTTGTACTCTCTTGCTGTCTGTGTTGGACCAGAAATTCCTTCGGGTCACCCCTGGCCTCCCATCTTTTTCAGCCTGGACCAAGCCAGTCGCCGAAATGTGCCAGCCACCCGTTTCTGTTTGAAGAGGGAATTTTACAGTCGAATACATCTGATGCAAGACGTACAGTTCTACGTCCGACTATCTTCTGCCACCGGCAGGCGTCTTCCGTTTCGATGCTGGCTTCCATGGATGGATGAATTTTTAGACGTAGATGGTTCATTGGTGGGAGGACTAGTCTTTGCGATTTTACGGATATGACTATTAATACTTAACTGGTACTATCAGGGAAATCTAAAGTAAAGATTATATATTGGAAAGTATTCGTCAAATTTTGTTATTTTATTAACAAAATTTTATGTATGTAATAGGTAACACGTATGAGAATACAACGAACGAATGAATATGCAATTGGATAAAAATTTATCTAATTAAGAATAATAATAATAAGGAGAATATCACATTAAGAATAATAATAAGTAAGTTACTCAACTAAATAATATCTGATGAATGCTTTCATGTTAGCTTCAACGGATCCTCGAATGGGTTTTTGGAAAAATGAGATTTTTAAGAGGAACGATGATCGATATTTAATCATTCTGAAGTTCCCACGAGAAAAATAGACAAGAATAATGGCTATTTAAGTCAACTATAAACTAAATAGGCAATTTGCCTCGTAATTTGACAAATTCGGTTATGAACAATTTTTAAGCGATCTACATTTAAAAAGAAATTATTTAACTCGTTACTAGTAACGTAATAAACAGTAAAATATATTATATACCCACATTATTTCCTCATTCTTTCATTATTATATTGAAGACTAATGGCGTATCATAATATATGCATAATGTGCAGTTTTAACATAAAATAATTGATGAAACAACGATCTTATATGTATGTATCTTATATTGTATCTCGTTTTTTGGAATTAATGCGAAATTGTAAATCTCTTTCGAAACTAATATTAAATAAATCTTTTCTATTTACTTCAACATTTTCTTCAACCTATTACATCTTCGATATTGAATTTAACGAGTAATGAGAATCATTTAATATTTAGTCACCAAGTTCTGAAAATTTCCTTTGAATTTTCTTACTTTTATAATAACATTAACAAACGTGTAAAAGAATCTGTTTAGCAAGAACGAGTCTGTTTATATTTACTTCGATGCGAAAATTAAATATTCTATTAAACATTGAACAACGCACGTAAGTCTCAATACACCAAGATAAACACAAGGAAAAGGAAAAGATGAAAAGAGAGTACGAATCGACGAGCAGAAGAGGTTGGCTGTTTAAAATGCCAGGCAGTCGTGTAAAACAGATAGAGGGCTTCTTTGATACCTCGGCCATATTTCTTGTAGCGTCCTCGAGGGGCGGCAACCTCTCCTTGTGTCATTCAATTAATTCGTAACTGCCCCCACATAAAAATACCGACACCCTTTTTCTTTTCTTCCTTCTTAAGGAGAAAGGGGTGCGGTAGCTGTGTGGAATTCCGCGTTCAAAGCTCACTTCTTTTCCCAGGGACCTTTACAGGGTAGGATAGCTTCCTTTGCTCCGCTCTTTCTGCTACTTTGTCTTGTTCTGCTACTTCTTCTGATACTTCTTTGTCTCTGTTTTCGTTCCTTCTTTTTTTTCTTTCTTTTACTTCGTTTAACAGTTAGAAGAGTCGTTCGTGGAACGATGGTAGCGTGTTTGCACAGGGAACAGTTACTGCTCTCGTTTCTTAGTCGAGGCGAAGAAGAAGCGAGGCTCCTTTTGTACGTCGACGCTTCGCTGCAAAGGGAACTCTCACTGCAGAGGAAACGTTCGCCTCGTTTTCAGCTGCTTCCCAGCGATACTTCGACATTACGATTACGTTACCAGAATTATTAACGATTTCCATCAAAAATCTTTTTACCCATCTACGTATTTCAGAGACGAGAATGGAGAAATCATATTGAACGTGCGTAAAATTGACACGTTCTAAGGTGGAAACATTTGCGGTGGCTTTACGTAAGCACGTATTAGATTGTCCGGAAAGCGTTTTCCCTTCGCAAACGTGTTCTTTACAACAGTGCACCTTCATACAAACGTGAAACTAAGTCTGTGAAATGTTGCGGTGTTTATCTCAACAGAACAAAATGGATCGTATGTAATTCGACAAAATAGTAATTCGAAAAAATGTTATGCGTCTATTATTTTCTCATAAAACGAAAGAAACTTTTCGGACAACCTGATATAATGTACAAGTTGTGGAAGATCATTAGAAAATTATTAAGTTTTAAGAATTGTCATTTCATTTTAAATAATATGATATTCGAATAATAATCTCATCAAATTGGTATAATAAAATTTATATTAAATATCGCTTTAAGTGTACAACTTTGACAATATATTGTAACTCACGTAAAATTAAAGCATATGAAAAATCGAATTATCCACATTTTTAAGTATCATCAATTCATTTATACTAATGTATGTGTATGTATTTATACTGTATACGCTATCATTCGCGAGCGGAACCCATTTCACGCGCTTGCTGCGCGATTGATAATCCAGGAACCTTAATCCTTTCTCTACAGCACACGTACCGTGAGTATGCAGATTGGTAACAGTATCCATGATTCATTAGATGGATGCCGATTATAGTCACGCGTGGCATGACCATAGTCAGCGTTAGGAATGAAAGGGTTAAAGAATCGTTCGATCTACGGATTCGGAGTTACGCATTCGGGCAAACGCCTGTCAATGCGTCACGATATCGACAAATCATTCTTCCGTGGCACCCCTGCCGATCCTCGTAAAGGATCACGGTACATAGTGGCAGTTAAAAGAGGAGAAAGATAGAACACGCGAAATAAGAATGTGAAGAAATCGTTATGTTTCCTGTTTCCTCCTCTTCCTCTCTTATATCTTAACCGATAAACGAGCGATGGAGGCGAAAAGGAGAGTGGGTCGAGGCATTGATCGTTTCTGAATTCTGAAGGATAGTAAGGCGGCGTGTCTTTTATTCTGCCCCATTCCGCTTCGTCGCGGCTACGTGTGAACAAAAACGATTTGTCTATATGTATCATGTTAAATTTGTCCTATGTTAGGCCATTAATGCGTGATATCTTCTAAAATTTGCATTATACATGCATCATGCGTGATATATTTTATAAT
The DNA here is from genome assembly GCA_014825975.1 of Bombus haemorrhoidalis. Lineage (NCBI taxonomy): Eukaryota > Metazoa > Arthropoda > Insecta > Hymenoptera > Apidae > Bombus > Bombus haemorrhoidalis. The sequence continues at coordinate 13,978,269 of CM026164.1, forward strand.
TAAAATATATAGTTTTTATAATTAATGTAACGATGTTATCGAAAAATGTTTTAAATAGAAGTTAAATGATTTCAAGGGATATAAGCTGACATAATTTGTAGGAGAATGCGTAAAAGATGCACGGAAGGCAAGTTTTTTTTCTTTTTTAAATAGGATTATATGTATTTGTTAACACATATTGATTCTTTGGAATATTCTACGTCGAAACATATCAAGGTATAATGTAATTTTTTGTTAAAAAGTGAGATATTTCGTATAAAAATCTGAAATATCTCACGAATTATTAATTTTTTTAACATTGTACCGTAATGTTTTATTACACAGAATGTTTCAAAGAGTTGGCCCATATAACAAATATACAATTATATACATAATAACAAATATACAATTCGCGTAAAGGACACAAGTATTTCTTTATACGAAACTGAACAAATGCACTTATTAAATACAAAACTTCTGTTGCTTTCTGTAACAGACCGATTCTTCGAAACATCCTGTCTAACAAAGCGTAAAAGTGCAATGTCAACCAAATCGTGGGATATTTCAGATTTTTATATGAAGTATTACATCTATGTGTTATTGTAAACAAGTTATATTCTTTAACCCATATTTAATGGAATATTTTATAATATTCAAGAGCGGGATTCAACCATAATAATTTTTATAATAGACACTAATCCACCCAATGACCAATAGTTAGACTGTATTTCGCACATTATTCAAACAAACTAGCTAAAAACTAAATCTATGAGGTATTTTTTGTATTAATATTTCAAAAATGAAGCACATATGTACTTTGAAGTTAAACTTATGTAAAGATATTTTTTGTATAATGTAATATTTTTAAAGTCAGGATAACAAAAAAAGCAACTTTACAAGGACACAAAAAGTTTGCTCATATTGTTCACTAGATGAACAATTGCCATTCTTCGAACAATACACATAAATGAAACCTAGAACAAAAGTTCTATGGCTTGGTATTGGAAAATAGTATCAAACTGTACAAAAAGAATCTATGCCGCGAAAAAAGAGAGAATGAAAATTGAAAAACCTTCTACAGAATTTATGATAAAAACAATCTTATAGAATATATTTTCAAATGTCCCTGCGTGAATTTCATAATTTCATACCTACTTTACTGTAACACGATCTTGTGGTATTTCATTTTATCCTTTTCATTCATGGAAGTGAAGAATGTGTAAAGTTGACGTAAAATTAGGAGCTTGTTAGCAGAGCTGCTAACATTGTGAACCATTAGCAAATTAATGACAGAATTTATGGAGTCTCGGTTTCGTGAACTACACGAGGACTTGTCAAACTTTCGAAACTCTCACCCAGAAATTAGAACCAAGTCCTCGTCGTTACTCTCACAGAGTTCCTTCACGTAGGCTACCTACTCTTGTATGATCCTAAAAACTTGATTAAATCCGATAGCATTTTCCCCCGCGAACACCTTATTCGTTACAACTATCTCATTTGACATCCGAGTTACAGAAGAATTGACTATTTACTCGTAATAATAAGCTTTTTCGGACTACTCGGCACAATAAATCACTAATTAATATTATTTAGTGAATTTATAAGTTGTATTACAGGTGTTTATTACAATTTTACAAGTTACAAAATAAATCATTAATGTTACTAGTGCATCTTACAAATGTTTATAGGTGATTATTTTATGTTTCAAATTAATTAACCAAGTGTTTCCAAGGTGCAAATATAATAATTAGATGTAGCTATCGTGGAGATACATTTTATAATTGAGATCGACGCTTTCCATTATATCGTATCATTTTCTTTCTTTCTTTCGATTGAAAAACAAAGAATTTCTATAACACCAAAAAATAACAGCGAATGGAAGTTAATAAAATTGCTACTAGATATTTATTTAAAAATTCAATCACGCTACTACACCATCACTGCTTTTTAACATTTGAAACGAAATTTAAGTTACATATAAGAATCTAGGATGTGAATTTGGTCGACTGTGTCCCCTTTGTGCAATACATACAGTATATGATGTTTCTTACGAATTGTTGTGTTGCATATTTTAAAAGCCATATTTAAAATAGATAAATTACTATATCGCAATTCTGCACTAGTCCATGAATAAATACTAATATTATTTTAACTTATAATAAAAAAATTAAACTTTATTATAAGTTAATATTATAATACATATAATATATAATAATTAATAATACTTTATAAATATAAATTATTACAAGCATCAATACAATGCTCCAATAATACCGAAAGTTAAAAATCTACGATACGCAATTGTTAAACACGAATGAAGCAAAACGAGTTTTAAATTTGAAAAAAATGCTATCGAATCGCGTAAACAACAATCGCGGAAAAAACGAAAAAAAGAAGAAACGAGATAAAAAAAAGGACGGAAAGAAAATAGAAAAAAAGAGGAAACTCGATTTGTTCCCGTGACGAGGAGAAACCGGAAACACGATTTGTACGTACGATCGATCAAAACCCTCGTCTGGTGGGATCGCGGCCGACGTCGTTCCCATCGAAGCGATTCGATGAGCTAACGCCAACTTAACGCTACACACCCCACTGAGCCGCACTCGGTCAGATAACTCGTGGATTTTCGAGCACCGTGCAGATTCCCGCTCGCTCACTTGTAGATTCTTCGATGATTTAATTCCTATCGACCATTTAACACGTCACTTTGAGACTCCTGCCGCAAAAAGGATACCGTAAAAAGATTGGTACTAGCTGACTTATTATATTAGAATTGTAGGAATTGAAGAAAAAATTATTTTATTTATTAGTAGACTGCGGATGCTTATACAAATGTATATTTTTATAAAGGCGCGTAAAGAACGTAAACTAAGCAAAGGTACATGTGTGTTTCATCTAAAATATATTATTTATAATTTATATAAAAAAATTATTATATTGTATATATGTAATATTATATATTTCACCTAAATGTTATTTTACATGTGTATATAGACTTTTGCGACCGACTATGTTTACCGGTAATGTATATCTTGGTGAATTTCTTGAGCAAGTAGGAAAAGCGTTACTTTTGCAAGATTAACCGTTTTACGAGAAACGTGTTCTCGCGTAACGCTCTCCTTCACCACGCAATAGATCGATCACAGATAATTCACAATAACAAATGCTCTATACGATCGTTTTAAAGTGTCGATTTTCATTTGACGGATGGAAGGGGATGAATTCGCGGAAAAGGGTGAACGTTGTAAAGCGTAAGAGAATGGAAATCAATACGTGAAGTGAGCAGCCAGTTTCAGGGCAGGAGCCTCGGTGTCGGCTTTAGAAAGCCTTGAGACGTCGTCTGTTCATCCTCTTTGGACCCCCTTCCGTGTTAAGAGAGCTCGAGCAAACGGGAGGAAACGGAGGAAACTTGGAAAGACAAGGAGAAAGAGAGACCACGGTGAACTTCCATTCAGGACTAATGGGGTTAAACGCCTTAGCCATCAACCGAACGTCTCCCTCTTGATTCTCGGACGTTTCGATTCGGCCTCACGGCTATTTCCCAGTTCGTAGTTTCCTGGGCCATCCTCTCCTTCTTGTTCTGTAAGGCTGGTATAATTTGCCGGGCTTCACCGTGCCGCGAGCTTCGCGAGTTTTCGCTTTAAATGCCTTGTATGTGGTTATTATACGTTGGGGTGGTACTATAGTGTCGTATCGCAGGAAATTTGGCGTGAAAGAGCACGCGTACAGGTGGATCTTCGTGTCAGAATAATTGGTTCTACGTTAACGCGAAATACATATTGTTTTGTGTTTGAGATTACCATATTTTTAGTTGACAATCATAGTGGATTTTGAGAGTATTCGTACAGTAACGAATTTCAATAATTTCTTCATAGTTAATAAGTCAATTTTTCTTATATTTGTGTACTCAAACTTGTCTCTTTTTCGTTACCTTAAGCTTAAATTAATTAAACTTAAACTTAATCGTGCACGAATAAATATTATACGTGTGTATATTATATATATATATATATATAGTAATATGTTTTTTGTGAAATTCATTTTGGAGATTTCTAAGATTACGTACTGTCTTTTGCTCGTTAAAATGTTGTGAATTAATGAAAGTTCTATAAAGTTTGAAATTGGCTACTGTACGGATACTTTTTATGGTCACCATAGTTTGGAATTAGAACTGATTAAATCCATTTAAATTCATGATAATGTGAAAATACACGAATAAACTAAAGCAAAGATTTGTTTACAATATTCAACTATGTATTATGTGTGATATGTTTCTTATATCTGCAAAAAAATTAGCAAAAAACGGGCTGGAAGATTTGATTAAAGCAATACCGATCGAATATATACATATATATATATATATATATATATATATATTACAAAAATGAATTATTTAACATGAAAAAATTTTTGTTGCGTTTTATTGTCCGAACATCCCATTTATCCGAATATCTTCGTTTTTTTATTCGTTTGAAAATGGAAAACTCTGCTGTATCTTAAGTACAACATAAATGAAAGGAAAAACCAATCCTAAAAATTAAGCGATCAATCAATTGTTTGACATTCAGAATAATTATATTTAAATAATAACATCTATTTAATTACTTTAAGAATCAACTAACTAAAATAGAAAATTCATTGATTTATATGCATGTAGCCGCATAAATAATTGAATAATTAAATAATAATAATAAATTGAATAATAATTCAATAAAAAATTATACAGACCACCATACATCGTACTTGATCTTTCGTGTTAAAGTATGCTATAAGAAAATATTTTGTTAAAAATTCAATATTGTACCCTATTTAGAAACATTATTATTTACATTCGTACTCTAGTATATTAGTACTGTATATACATATATGTATATTTATCTTTTAATTGAAAATGTAAACAGTATTTAGCTCGAACGGACAAATCATTTTTATAAAATTAGCAGTGAACCCGACTGCAAATATTTTTGTTATAATCGCCTTTTTAATAACCTTTTAAAGCATGAAAGAGTAAAAGACATAGGTGTATAAAGGAGAGAAGAATTTAATAAACGTGAATTAAATTCCTTCAACGAAGATATATATTTTCTTTCTTTGTTTTCTGTTATTCGATATTTGTCTATATAATGAGTGAAATTAATTTCTCTACTACTATTAAGATGATTATTACCCTTTCGATTATCAAATAAATCGTTTGAAAGGTTGTTCAAAAAATCATATTTAAAGAAGATATATTCTGTATGGGTACATTTTTTTCCTTGCGACAGAAATCTAGCAATTATTATAGTTATTTTTACACGAAATTTATAAATTATTATTCATTGTTAATACATAATGTTAAATAATAATAACATATTATTAATAACGAAATTTTATGACATTACGCATAAGATGTAAAATACCCTATTTACGATGATTAGAGAATTTATAAAATATTTATTATTATAAATGTTCTCACGATATAATTAAAATTTAAATTTCCAAAAATATATCTTTCTGTCTCAGTAATAAAGTATTAAACGTGCATTAAACGTTAAAAACAAATTTACGGAATTAACTGAAAACAAAAATTCCAAATCGTCATATTTTTTCGAAAAAATATTTAAATAATGGTCTCTCAGAATGGTGAAAGAAAAGTGAAATTTTTGATAATGTAACACAAAATTTAACAAATTCAGCGTCATTAAGACTTAAAGCGACAATGCTATCTAAAGGTCATCCACCATATATTCGAATAAGAGACACATTGATTTTTATTATTGCACATACGGAATATTATACTTCTACGTATTATTACAAAAAAAAAAAAAATAACAAAAGTTAATTAATTTCACATCTCAATAATATTTAGAGAGTTATTAATTTTTATATAATATATAATTATATTTTATATAATTAAAGATATATATATTAAAGATATATGTATATATCTTTAATTATATAAAATATAATTATATATCTTTAAAGATATGTATATATATCTTTAATTATTCCAAAGAATATGAAAAAGAAAAGGGAGAAATTTACCTTTGTGTGCCATGTCGTCAGCGGTGACAGAGGCTAGGAGGCCGGTGGCGCCCGGCCATGGAGCGACCGCAGCGCCCAGCTGCTGCGAAGGCAGAATCTTCGGGCCTTTAGGCACTTCAGGTCACTGAAACAATGAAATGTTTTACTTCAAATCACCTTCACTTTGATCACCAACAACACATTCAATTCCACGACAAATTTCATAACTTCTCGTATAAAATATTTATTAAGGAACTTATTTAATTATCGATGTAGTTGGAAAGAAATTATTCAAATTATTGGATTTATATTTGTTGCTTTACTCTGAAATAGATATAATGATAATTAATATCTAACTAGGGATAATTAATTTTTAATCGTGAATATTTAATAGATAATATTTAATATTTTATTTAATAATTAATAACAACTAATATTTAGTATTGCTTATGGACCATGTCTGAAGTTCAGTGTCTGAAGTTTAAGTAAATAAGAAGAATATCTAATGTCGAATAATAGTAGATAACTAATATTAGTTGTATGTTGTATTAACAATGTAACTAATAATATAATAGTAATACTGTACTAGTTCTAATAACTCATATGAAGATGATAAATGCGAATTTATAATACCGTAAAAGTAAGTATGCAGAACGAAAGCTGTAATAAATTCTGTACACGTACTGCGTAAAGACTTTTTAAAACTGTGCCGTGTACGACTTCTGAGATTAGACCAGCGCTATTTCCAAAAATGTGTTCGCATCACCTGTGTAAATTCTTCTCATTTGCGAGTCACGCAAGTGTGGTTTCACTATCTTAAAAATAATCGAAAACACGTTGTTCTACGACAAGTGTCTATTCCACAATGAAACAGCTGTTGTAGATTTTGATATATCTAACATTAATAAGAACCTGCAATTATTTGCATAAGAAAGAAAATATTTATATACTGTGATGTATTTACATATATCTATTGTATACACTTACAATTTTCATATCGAATTCTTTCAGATGTTAAGTTTTATGCAAAACGTACCTTCGAATTAATAATCTTTAATTAGTTTTGTGACTTTTAAGATTTAATAATAAAATATTGCGATATTATTTAATTTATACACTTATATATATACATATTCATTTAAACAGAAATAAATTTCCATTGAAATGTGAAATATTTAATAGAAAAAGGAATGTTCCGCTCTCGAAATATTTAAGCACATCTTTTACTCCATGTAGAGAAACTGTAGGCCATTTACTTTATTTACCATCTTATTTCCTATACCATTTGAGTTTCCAATTTTTTATAAACGCACAAACATACATAGTCTATACAGATAAATAATCTCAATTTAACTTATATATTTGTAAATAGTTATGTTATGAACTTACATGTATGTTTGAAGTTTCCTTTGTGCTTACTTGAACAAATTAAAATGATAATATTTTACTTTCATCAACATCACTCTCACGCCTAATTAATAGACGTTCATTAATCCGAATGGCAGGAGAATCATCTCATAATTACCTCCCGTAACATAGCGTGTAACAAACATTGAAAAGGTGTCCCTGCGTTCTAATTGGCTCGATCGCGGAACAACCGTGGCTCTAGAAAAGGCACGACTTGTTGAGCAAAAGAATCGGCATCCTATGAGAGAACTCAAGGGCACAATGCGTTCCTCTGCGGACGTGAAAACCCTTTTTAAAAGCTTAGATACACAGATACATTCGTATAAGCCACATATACACGTGTGTACACATAAGTATTTCTTCATTTTGAACGTGACGACATGTCGAGTGTTGTAATTACCCTCCTTGCGTCGCTTCTGAACAGAACACGTGTAACATGTATCGTCTGTTGGAACCTGTCAGCCAGTGGCGGAATTAAAGCGAAAAAACAGAAATGGTGTATCATCCGGAAACGCGAAGGGGTCGAGAGTGGCGACAGTGACGCGATAATTAGCGCACAAACGAGGATCGATCTGGATACAGCGAGAGGAGAACTCCATCTGTAACTTCGCTGTTCTTGATCAATCGCAAAGAAGTCAGGCTGATTCTCACCCTTCGACGATGTCGCGGGTTTTTAGCCATATTATGTTATTACATAAATTATAATATATATAATATAATATAATAATTATCAATTTCAAAGTATTGTATGTTGTTTTCTTATTACAATTAATAAAGAGAATATTAAAATGGAGACGGAGGGCCGAGATGACTGAAATCATTGTACGAGATTTGTGAGTGCGATGTATTTATAAGTTCCGTGAAATTATTTGAAGAATCGAAGGTTTAATCATGTTATAGGTTTGTTATGCGTGTGTGTAAACATTTTTTGGCACACACACGACATAAAATTATATTAGATATATATCTATTATGCGCTGTTTAATTATCATTCAATAATTACTAGCGATAGTCGCTACCGGTAACCAAATAAATTTTGATCATTTATAATCTTTTGGTCACTTAAAAATTAATATTTTTTAATCTGTAGTATTTTTCGTAAAAGTTTGAAAAATAATTGTTATTTTTGGCGCACAGTTAAGACACTTGCTTACTACATTTATTGAAAATTATACTAAAATTATACTACAAACAGAATCTTAATATCAATATCTAACACTATCCTGTCATAAAACTTCTCTTGCTCTAAAACATCAACACCCTTTTGACGACTGTCTTATTCACGATAACCGGCGTTAAATCATTCATTCACCTTATTCTCGCGATCGTCCTGAATAAAAGTCGCCGACGATAATGAACCGTGGTCGCGTTTCATTTTTTCACGTTGCACTAGCTTCTCACTCCATTGAAACTCGACTTTCCTCTGTCGCTTGCGTGCTTCGACAGCCATAGCAAAAAATAACGATTTCAAGATTTATTACGTCCTAATTAGTTCATTACTCTCGTGTTTTTATCTCGTCGCGGCTCACAGAGCACGGCATTACGCGTTTGGTTCCGGGACAAGCGACGAGACACTGTGCATTTCTTTTTACCAACCAGAATTCTGTTTATAGCGAGTACACTTGCGAGCTAAAACGATGAGTGTATTGGAGATCATTTTTGTTGTAGTGGTCTCATTTATTATTATAAATAGACTGCGGATATTTATACAATTTTGTGTTTTTATGGACATAACTATAATAATGGGTCTAAATGGAGATTTATTTTATTCTATATTCATTCGATATTGTAACAAATACATTATCTCGGACATTTTATACATTTTTGTCTATTGTATACGTTCTGTATATTTGTGCATATTCAAATTTTCCATAAATACATAAAAGGCCGCGATCTAATCATAAAGTTAATTGTTATCCCTTGTTGTTATTTCGAGAAAAGAAAATATCAGGGACCAAGGATAATTAAATACGAACATTTTTATTAAGGCAAACTTAATTTTCGTTTGAAAGGAAGATAGTAAACACTTAATCTTAAAGAAAACTTTCCTTTTTAAACTAAGTAATTAAGAAATATAAATTTTTAAGTATTCTGATTACGTATAATCATTATAAAATCATTTAAACTAAGATACTAATTCTTATACCGTAATTTGTTTAGTTTGGATTATAGCTGTTACGATTGCTGGGAAATAAATTTAATATGGAAATTTGAATAACATTCTAATGAATTACACTTCTCGTAAATTTCTGAATTTCATTATATGAATGTCAATTTTTAGTTCTCAAAAAATAAATGACATACGCCCATAAGTTTAATTAACTTAATTTTAATTTATAATTTAAAAGTTGTATTATATTATCCATCGGAGTAGCGAATGTCTTTTTGTTTGATCGTACTTTCTCCACCTAAGTCAACCTAAAACATCTATGTACCTGATAGCCTAAATATTTTCTTTCTCGTTTCTGGAATTGTTCTCAAACCTTGAGTTAGTTTTAGCAAATTATATAAAAAGGTTCTTCGGATTTATTAAAATGTAGATACCGTATTGTTGAGAAATAATTGCAGGTCTTTATTCTTTAATAAAAAATTTTAAAAGAAACGAAAGAAGACAAGAAGAAATTGTTTCGCTCGTTTCTGCGTTTCGTTTCCACTATCGTTTCATCGAGAGACAAAAATAATACTAAATGTGAGACAGAGGATTATAACAAGATTGAGAAGAGTATGAAAAAGGGAGAAGAAGAGAATGAAGGAAAAAGTGTAGCGGAAAGGGAGAAAAAGTACATCGCACTCGCATATTGTGCAAGAGGATTACCTCGGATTATGCGCGACTGAGCGCAAACAAGATCGCGCTGGTTTGTGTTTACAAGACGCCAAGCTGTCGATTTAGTAAACTCCAGCGCACGGTCTATCAGCATCTATGTACTCTCTGTCGATTTACATTAAGTCCAAACTAATCAAAAACTTGAGCCAAGATTTATAAAAGTATAGTGATAAGAAGCTTAAATTGAATATTTCTATCAGACGTATGTAATCTTTTCCTTTATTATTCATATTATTTTTATACATTTAATTGATCAGATTAAGTCTTTAATCTTATTACTAGATGTTTATACATTTGTGAAAGATTTAAAGATGTAAAAAATTTGTAGAATGTACGTAACATGAAAAAATATATAAAGTGTCCAACACGAAGTATACACGAAACAAGTTCTATTTGGATTACTTATATTCTTTTGTAGAGGACTGTGTATAGAGGATGTTTGATGTAGAGGATGTTTGATCCTGAGGTTTATCAGATATTATTGCTTGTTGTCGAAATCGTCGAATATATTTAAAATAATAAATTAGTATACAGACTATGTTCGCTGATACGCTCGTACAGCGTGTAAATCGCAAAGTAAGATCGCTAATGACTCGTTAATTAGATCGCTGATAATTCCTTGATAACTCGGTAGATAACTCCTGATAACACTTAGATAACTCGTTGATACTAAACTCCTTTCGGTTGCGTCCGTTTATTTATACTGATCGGGGGAGAGTGGGAAAATTGAAATTCGACGTCGATCTTCGTTCGACGGTTGCACGTAGCATACGATACATTACATGTATCCTAACGATCTTGATACTCCGAGGCAAAACAACAACGAGATTTGAATTGTCCTCTACTCCCGTGCCGCTACACTTTTAACCATTTTGACAAAAATATAAATTTGCATATCATAAATATATACATATAATATAAAATTGTATACTATATTTATTATTACTTATTATTATTATTTTATTAACTTATTACTTTATAATTCGTGGCTTTTGGTGCATATAGATTACTTATAAATTATACATATGCCTTATAGATTATGGACAAATGATAAATAAGACGTTTTAACTGAAGAAGGCAGGTCTAATAAACAAAGCTTGAAAATAAAAGCGATTCCGGTGAACCTTCAAATTCTTAATAGAAATTGAAAGACGTTTTTATAAATCTTCTGCAAGACAATAACTTGATCTACATTTTACAAATCTTCCACTTCTTCAACTCGGAGTAACAACGCGAAATAACGGTAGAGGTTCGCATTATACAAGCGGCTGGTAATAGGTTCCATATCCACGAGCTAGCAGCGCATTATGCTTTACATTTCCGACGAAACACTGTTAATGGCACCAGCACCCACCATCACCACCAGCAAACCAACACGGCGACGCACTCTAAATCTACCCCCACAACGTAATACACGAGCAAACCCGCAGGAATTAACTGCTCGCTCGCGCTGCTGTACGCACTGACTTCCGCCGCCATTCTATTTCGCTCACGGCCATTAATTAATAATTTCTTGGAGAAAGGGAGATGAATTTGTATCAATGGACGGAATTTAGACATTCTTATTTTCGATAATTTGTATTATATAGCAATCTTTATTAATTAATAATTTTAAATAAAATTAAAATATTATGTTATGCATTTATATCTATTACAGGCCACTTATTACACACTCGGTATTGATAAATTATGCTTCAAAGTTGCTTTTTATTAGGTACTTGGCCGCAAACAGCTGAAAAATTGTTCGTTAGGCGAAATATCTTGTATAGGATTAATTGTTATCTAGTCTGTCTTTTATTTTTCTAATTATTAAGTTGTTTTTAAAATTTGGTCTTGAAAGCGATACATGGTACTAATGAATTTTGTTCTTACATCATTGTACTTTTATATATATGGGCATTTCAAAGTTTTAAGATACTTACCAGTATTGCTTTTAGAAAAATTTTAGAAAATTCGAAGATGCAAAATTCTAAAGAATACATATATACAATATGCAAAAATATATGTATAGCATACCCAATATAAAGAACTTTCTGTAATAAAATTTCTATGCAACATTAATGTACCTATTTTTTAATAGAAGTTAGCAACGAATTTGTTATATACTTTGATGCGGTAAGAGAACTAGAGTAAAAAAATATACATTCAACATTATTTTATTTCCTTTTTAAATCCTTTGCATAATAATATTCTTGTTATTAACTAGCATGTCAACTGACATTGATTTATTCTATGTTATTAACTAAAAATACTTGTCGCTAAAAATTATTATAGTTGAAAACAAATAACGTACAAATGGAAAAAGATGGTCTTAAAATATATTTTTCGTGGTTGCTTTTATATTACGTTATTTTATAAATATGCTGAAAACATAGATTTCGCAGCGTACACCTCGTTCATCACGCGAGACAAGGAAAGCACAAAAGGTTAATGAATTTAGGATAATTTATTTCCATAATGGTAGTTTTTATATATGTATGTAATAAATTGCTGGACGCTCCATTGATCAATGTTAATGCACATATGTATATCATTTACGCGATATCCACGGCTGCTTAACGACACGTTAATAATATGTATAGTTAACTGGCCGTTAAACGATTATAGATCTTATGGAAGCCTCTCCAGGCGTGTAAAACGATTTACTTTAATGCAATTCTAGTCTTCCAAGAGAAAAATCTCCACTTACATACGTTCTTAGAACGTTTCTTCATTACTAGAGTGCAACTTTTTTGTAAATTGATATTTTTACGGGACCAGCTAAAGAAATCAAACTTAATATATAATATCTAATATGTTAAAAATTACAACAAACACTCTGAATATTCTATATCTTTTTTCTATGTTATCTGAATTTAATTTGAATTTCGCATAAATATATAAAAATCAGCAGTCTATTACCAATATAGTTGTGCTTATCGAAACGCTTTCATTTTTATTGACATTATTAGTGTGAATTAAATTTTTTCTTGAAATATTTAAAATTAAGAAAATTTGACACTTAAAAAGATATTTTCTATTATGTATTTTACTCAACAGAACTTATCAGCTATTTTTAAAAAGCTTACATCTTTGGTCCTACTATTTTCATTTTCTGCGATATACATTAAAATTATTCCATATTATATATTTATCACGTTCTTCGTTATTACATTCACAATTACATTATAAACTTTCATTTATCATATACCACACCAAACTGAAACCTAATTTTCCATCAGCAATAACTCTTCCAAGTAACCGAGCATGCGATTGTTCGAAACAGATGGACCATAAAGGGTTGTAGAATCTCTTTCACCCTCAAATCGTACGATCACCTCTTCATATACAATCAATACACGCTGTCGTCTACGTAACGTGGTAGACCTATGCACGCACAAAACAGTTTTTAAGCGTCGAAAACTGAGAGAACCACCGCTAGAAAAGCCTGGCGAACAACGAACCCTTGACTCGAGGGAAAGGCACGTTCACAATGTGCACGTCGAATGTCACCGCGGGGTGTCCAACACTTGTACGCGAGGCATTCACCGCGGATGTACGAGACTCGTTCGCTTCACGGAGTTTACGCGTCGAGTCATGTAGTCTATTGCCTAATTACACCATAATACTGTACGAACTACACGATGAAAGAGACAGAGAAACGGGAGCACTCAGACAGGCAGATGATACACGCTGTTTGGCGAAATATGTAGTGGTTCACGAAAGTATTCGAACATTATTGGAGTCTTTTTACGTATATATTCGCTATATATTCCTATGTAATTACGTATATATTCACGTATACATTACGAAACATTCCGAAATTTCATTAACAGCGTAACGAGACACGACTAGAGTGAATATATCAATTAAAGGATATCTGAGAATTAAAAGTGACAGCGTACACTTTGTAAAAATCAGTAAGGTATTCAAACAGTTAATTATTCGCTATTATTGACTGTAAATAAGCAAACGGTACAGGTAATAAAACTATCTTTAGCGCTAATCGTATGTTTAAGGTCATTATTTATGTTGTATACTAATTTTTTTACTAAGTATATGCTTGCAATAATGTTTTGTAACTTCTAGGTACATTTTCATATTGGTTTCAAAAATTCTACTATTATAATTAAAATAGCCGTGTTTCATTACATCGTTAATGAGATTTCAGAAAGTTTTGTACAATGGCATAATATATTCATAAAAAGAATTCTGTGGTAAGTTTTCGAATACATACTTCTGTAAGCTACTGTATCTGCAGCTCTTACAAAATGTATTTGCACATCTGTGTATTTATCATAACATTTACATATTAATTAATTAGTATGGTAGCAATTTCATATGACCATAAAAGTTTCATGTCATGAAAATGAAATGAATTAAGTCTGATAAAGATTCGTTGGAAATATATTTTTGCAATGTGTACAAAAGTATTTTTTAATTCATATTTTAGCCACTGTACATATATAATATACACTAGTTACGAACGTGTGCACTAATGACCAAATGTTTAGAATCACTATGGGTTACATGGAACCTGAGAATTAAAAAAGGGTATCAATATATTTTATGAAACTAGAATTTAATATACTTTACGCCAAATTAAAATTTCACATTATGGTAATTATAACTTATAATTGTAACATTAATTTAACAAACTAATTTATAGTTGGATTAGGTTTATAAATTTTATTAATTGTATAGAATAGTTAAACTTCTAATGAAGAGAATTGTGGCCGTCGAGGCATATTATTTTTATGTAACGTTTGTTTAAATATCGTCTTTATATAACGAATTAAGTAGTATGTCTTCACTATAAATCGCTTAAAAATTGTTAATAATCGAATTTATTCGATTTCGAACGTTTTGAAGATTTTTGCGTCGTCTCTGTATTGTGTGTGTTAAACAGAACTTATTAACAAATGTATCTTTCGAAAGAATACATTTTTTTGTATTAGACAAGGAAAATTAGTAAAGTAATCAATTTTTTTACCAAAGTGTCTTAATGTTACGGACAATAACAAGGCAAATTACTTAGCTTGATTCAAATTAGAATTCAACATACACATTTCGATAGCTCTGTGGAATAAAATTCTGTGTTGTGATAATTTTACATTCTTAACTAACAACGAATTCCATTTTAAAATTGTTTGCCTGTAAAAAGTAGGAAATTTCATGTTCTTCCCCTGTAGTCTTCAGTTGCACCGCTAAACGGTATCACGTTTGTGGCATCGAAAGGTGCGTGTTTTCTGACACAGCGCGTAATCGGTTTTCAGAAACGTGACTCTCTTCTGCTCGCACGCGCGATGCGCTAAATACACGCTGGTACGGTGGCGAAAGGAGGCAACCCTCGCGCTTGTCTTGCCGCTTAATAGTCGGTATCAGCGGTGAACGCGAGTACGCGGTGCGTGTGCGAGGATGCAGATTGCATACACATACCGTATAATACAGCTTAAGGCACAATACAGGCCTCTATAGGCACGCTATATCAAGGATGAATGTGATTGAACGGTACGTTGAGTTTCACTGTCTCTATTTTGCCGTTTCTCTCGCTTACACACGCGTGTTTCCCTTCCGTTGCTTACACATTCGAACAGAGTACAAAAGATCTCTCTGTAAGATCTGTTGAACTAAGTGGTAAAAAGTCTAAATGCAGCCGTGGATATGAAATATAACGAAATCTCTATGAATATACGATGAGATATATGTAAGATGCTACAGATCATTGTGCCAGTAAATAATATGAATGTAGGAGAAAACTCTATAGAACTATAAATATATGCTTATATTGAGTACCTGACGAAAGTACTTGAACACTTGTAGAAACCTTTTACGAATATATTATGTGTTATACGAAAAATTTGATGAAGTTTAACCATCGCGATTAACTATTATATGTTGGCCAAGTTTGAAACAAACCTGAAAATATATATAGAAGCTACAATAATTCCGTAACTAGTTAAAAGAAGCCGACGGCCATTGGACCGTTACTTTTCAACATATCAAAATATCCATCAATAAAAGTTTATTATAAAACACGCATAAAATTCCTTGGGTTTCCAAGCGTTTCGATTTTATTTGCAACTTTCAAAGTGTATTATAACATTTTGGTAATTCGTAAATAAGTTACACGAAGAAATATATTAATACCAGCTACTTAGATTATGTTTCAAAAATTGTTGTCACTTTTGCCTTTGTATTTAGTTGTAAGCAAATTATATTCATACGTGCCGAACATAACCACACGAGATAAGATCGTCACGTAAAAGATTGAATTCTGACCCCCATAAGCTGTCATTACATCTGTTGACAGTAATAATTAGAAAACGAATATCGTCAGGCACAATAGCTAAAGCAATTGAACCTGGAGATAGAAAACAACGATGAAAATCACTCTTACATATATTGTCAAGATAAATATGGTGTACACCAATAAATGAAAATTACGTAAGTGTATAGGATGTGGTGGATATGTCAATTGCGCTAGATCCCAAGAACTTAATGATTTTCAATATTATCACTGTTAATTTGGATAATATCGTATGGTGTTCCTATATGGTTTTTCCCAGCCTAAGTGTAAAAATCAGAAAAAGAACAGATACTTTTTTCATTTAATGAACACATACAGCTTTGATTATGCAGTTTGTTTCATAATTATAGACTTGGAATCTCAAGCAAAAGATTTTGTACGGGTCCTATACTATATAATTTGTAAATTCAGAAATAATTTCGTTTCTCTGCCACTGTAATATTAAATAAAGTATTATTTGGTAAAGAGTTGATTGGAATCTCTTAACGAGTCCGACAGTTATAGTTTAGTTGATGCAGGTAATTGTTGTAATAAGGACTTTGTTTAAGTAATCAATATTTAATTTTTATTTAATACAATGATATGATTTTTAATCACAGGTTGGAAAGAATTCATTTAGATTTCGTGGATATTGGTGTAGTAGTATTGTGTATGCAAAGAATTTTACGTTAGAGCAGGTAGGTATCAAAAAACAAAAACAAACAAACAAAAGATTGAATGGAAATCGAAGAAGTAACTAACAGTTAAAATTATTTTCTAGAAAAATGTTCTAAGCTAATAAAGTTTTGAACTGATTTTTTTTTAAATCTTGTATCCTATAATAGTAATAGCGATTTCAATCTTTTCGTTGAGAGTGTATGTATAACTGATGTTTATAAAAGTGTAATTTATAATTTTGTAATACAAATAAAATAAAATCATTAATTTAAATGAGTGTCTATAAATAATAAAATTCATTCTATTCAAACTTATTCATTAAATTTATACGCGATATTTAGACAATGCAACTGAACTATTCACTTTTGTTGTTTTTAAAACTGTATTTCAACGAAGCGAATTGTTACACAAGAAGTTTTATTTAAATTCCCTAATTCCGAATAGGGGTAAAAATTCAATCAACTGAACTAATACTTCTCAAGTCATGTAATAAATCAATTTAACGCTCAGATTTTCATTGCTCAATCAATTAATAACTGCTCGATTTAACATTAATGGTTTAAATGAAATAATTTTAAGCCTCAATTAGAGTTTGCAATTATTTCGATTAAGAACAAATAACTCAAATATACTACATGATACGAAAATTGTTAACTCTTTGTGGTTCTACAATGTATACCGAGTTGAATTTAACGTTATTTCATTTCAGTCTTCTTGGTTCTAAACGAAACATATTCTTTTATACGCAATTCAGTTGCGGTGCTGAAGTATTTATATCCTAACCCCATCTTCGTTTTAACGAATGAAAGAATATTTAATTTTCGAAGAAATAATTTTGCATACACTTACAACGGGAGATCATACATATCGAAAAAAATTCCTTCATACTTTCTCCAAACCTAAGAAGTTTCTTAACAATAAAGAAACTTAAAGAAAACGATAGAAAAAACGAAAAACGATTGGACCGAAAATGATCCCAAGAACACAACAGGGTTGATCTAACGAAAATACAGTGGCTACAAAAAATATTTATACACATTCTTATTTTCTAATAATACGTTTATTTCTTCAATTCTATACATTTCATTTTCACAGTATGTATAAAATTGTTGTAGTTATATGAAAACATTACTAAATGATACGAAATTTAATATTCTTGGCTGTAATTATTTAGTTAATTTGTAAATGCTCTAATAAATACAATAACGAGCAAATACTTTTCGTAGCTAATATATGTGAATGTTATTAATAGAATGCGGATTTTTATGTAATCTAGAAAAATCTGAAGATACCTACATACAAAGATACATATAGCATGATATGCCAAAGTATATAAAATATCCAGAATGTAGTAGGTAGCCACTTTTTATTAATTAGCAAAAATAAATAGCAGAAATAACAAATTTCTGTCTAGGTCCTAATTTATTTTGATTGTATTCATGAAAATATAAATTTGCATAAAAATCAGCAGTTTAACTATTAGCTACGAAGATCCAAAAATACATTCAAGCTACGAATATCCTTAGATAGTATGTATCTTGTCGAGTATGAATCAATTTGGATAATAAGTCGAATTTTTCTCGGAACGTAAAGGATTAATAAAAGTTTTGAATTCACGATTTCAGTTTATTTCAGTTTACTTTGAGTTTCTGATTCAGCACTGGCTGTAAGAACTTTAACATTTAATAAACCTTCTTTTGTTTTTTGCAAATATTTAGAACCAAAGCATATTTTTCTAAATGTTTAGAATTTGGATACGACGTCGTTGAAAATATATAAACATTTTTCTGCATAATAAAATCTAACGAAGAAATCGGGAAAACTGGCAATAATATTTCATATCTTATCGAATATTTCTTTATTTACAAGTCTATTCTCAAATTAAAGAATTTAATATGATCTTATATTTATCTTAATGTTCTCTCTTTCTCGTATATAGGCCCATAAAGCCTCTGTATCTCTGTTATTCGCAATATCAAAAACACTTAACTAATGTAAACTTAATATCGAAAGTTCAAATATCGTTTCATGCACGAACTTTCTATGTTTCCAAGAATTTCAAATTAAATTTCATTTCGAAAAAAATTAAAACCATAGAAAAATTACTTGATTGACTAAGTCTTAATTACAGAAATCATGTGATTAGTGAAGTAAATAACAAACCTCTCGAAACTTTCAATCTTGCACAAATTTTATCTGTCCAAAGCCACAGAAGAATAATATAACGTTTGAGGGAAATAATCACAATAATAAACGAACTAAATATCAAATTTCTGAGGCCCTTATGAATCATGAACTCTTTCACATTGGATTACACAATATTTTTTATCAGTTAGTAATAACCGAGTTATTACTAAAGTGATTCTAACGTTAACGTATTACCTTCTCCACAAAAATATTGGAGAGATAAATTATTAAATTGATTTTTATTAATTTATCTATATGTTCAATTATTTATTGTTAATAGAACATTGTATTATTTATGTATTTAATTCATAAAACAAAATTACCTCTGTAGTCCGAAAGATATTAATCGATCGATTCAAAACAAGCAGACTGGGCGAAACATCGCTTAATTTTAATATCACTCGTATCAAACGAAGTCACGTGATTACATACCAAAAGCTGCCGTCGGCCGATGCCTATCTCCCGACCAGCCTCCTTCGGACGCCGCACGAGGAATCCGGAATAAGCAACGTGGTATCGTCACACGGTGTACTTTGGCACAATCTTCACGAAAGCACGCTTATCGCGTCTATTACAGTCACTCGCGTTTCCTACCACTATTCAACTCTGCCTTACCTAAGAAACCGAGACTCACGTCCCTGACAAAACTCAACAATCAACAAACACCGAAAACCGTGTTCGACAAACCTTCAACCAATCAATCTACAATTCTCTCTCCTTTATCTGCTTACGTAAGCCAATCTTCTTATTCCAAAATATCGTGTCCTTATACACCAAATTCACCCCGATCAAACGAGTCCAAACCGCGTGAAACCTTGTCGAACCGAGTGAAACCGAGTGAAACCGCGTGAAACCGTGTCCTCACGGTGATAATCGCGGAAAATTAACGCTTAGTAGCAAGTAAACGCGACGGGGGTGGCTCGTACGATCCGCACGAGCGCAGCACACGTGCTGCTCTGCAGCGTGATTCTTCTGCTTTCTTGGCTCTCTCTCTGGAGAGAGAACTCCTGTGCCTCCACACACACGGGGGTTAGGCAACGTGCGATATAGAAAGAGAAAGAGAAAGAGAGACAGAGAAAGCGAGAGAGATAGACGGAGAAAGAGAGAGAGAGAGAGAGAGAGAGAGAGAGAACAAGAGGCGAGGAGAGACGAGAGAGAGCACTAGCGGGCAATGCTGGCCGTGGAAATATTATTAGGTAAAGCACACGCACGGACTGGCACGCAACGACTTGCGGACTCTCGTTGGGTCGTGCTGGCGACCCCGCGATTCGTGTTGGTGCGTCGAGTACGTTGGACCAATGGGCGGAGGGCAACGTTGCCACCACCACCCTCGGAACTGGTCGACAGTGGGGATGCTGGCTCCGCTTCGTGACATCATCGATTCTGAATGGTGGAAATGCTCAACCGTGCGGAAGGCTCATCGAGGGCGCGTGGTACGGCGATCACGCGCATGCGCGTCAACGAAGTTGGGAAAAGGGTATGTGCGATAAGTTCGCGCCAGATGGAGACCGACTGCCTACTTGTGCGCCACGCTGTCTGTTTACGAATTATTTTTTACCGAATTAAAAGCTCATTGTTTTCCCCGTTTCGTACAACTTTTGTATTGCTCATCGAACAACTCTGTATTATTGTTAACAACTTGGGACGATTTTCATCAGATGGATTCCTTAGTTATCGAAATGTTTTTTCCTCCTTATATCTTAAGATTCTCTTTGTGTTTATAATTCGCGATAGTTTCCGCATTCTGAAACTCTCCTTATACGTACTCGTTTCTTTTTTAATTAACATCTTATACGCGGGGTATTTTACGCATTTTAACCCATGTGCCGGAAACTACTTTTGGCGGCTTCCCGAAGTACACCAGATATCGCTAAAAGTAACATGACATTCGTAGTTGTCGGAATTTCTCCGCTGTCCGCAGATAAGCGTTTTAAGAGCACCTAAACGCGCAATATTACGTCCCGTATTACTACAAAGCGTTAAGCTTGAAAAAAAAGGAAATCCCGATTAAAAGTTATATGGCATTATACGTTAACTTTACGCACGAAGTTCATACATTATAAATTTACTATTTCCCGTGGTACATGTGATTTTAAACACCTGTTGTAGAAAGTTTTAATCCGGGAAAACGGTATAAGAAATTTTCGTATTATTTGTAAGAACTGAAAGACGAATTTTCCTGGGAGGTTTTCAATTAGAATTCTTGGTTTTCCATTTGATCGTAGGTTTCGGAAGCTAGAGTTTGAGGAAACTTAAATGTTTCAGATTTTGTTTCACAAGTTACTTACAGGAACTCACATCGGCTGTTTTTACTTTGTGCGTTTAAGTTTTTGAAGCAAAAGTTTGAAGACAGTTAAATGATTTGGGAATAGATTTCGTTGTAGGAATTATTTACAGCAACTCAGAGTTAGTCTTTTCTAGAGACATTTTCGGTCGAAGTTGGTCTTCATGCATTTTTAGGTCCTTTGAAAATGTTATTTCAGGAGAGATTGAGCAATACCGATTATTGGATATTCAGAGAATAGTAGCATATACTTATATCATTTAGATCTTTCTACGTATACAATAATAGCTACGTAATTAGTAGATTTTTCATTTCTTTATATTTACATCATTCGTTTCACTTCAGTAAACCAAACTTTAAAAATTCTCAGTATTTCTTAGAAGATCACTAACAACTTCCATTCAAACTTGAAAAGTTTTGGCAGAAACCTAGCCCTCGTAAGGTCTCGAATTCATCACCATTGCCATGGAAATATCTACACGAGTTCCACGTTCTCACCTTGGAAACCCGGGGCGAAAGTCCCGGTAGATGTATTAAAATATAATTTCCAGTGGCCCCCTTTACGCGAAAACGGTATCTAGTCACGCGTGGCTCGGTTGTGGGTGCTATGCACTCGAAAGTACGTGGCGTATACAGGGGGTGAGTCACCCTCTCTTCTTCTGTGACGGGCCCGCACAATCTACCCCGCGAGTCGCTTCGAGACGAGGGGTGTCCCGGCAGGGAAAGAAATAACTGCATCAACCCCTGTCAGTGGCGCGCACGTTTAGGTCCTCCCTTTGCTAAGAAACAAGCTCGTTTCACACAAAACGCCTCGAACAACGAATTACAGCCGATTTTCTGTTTCTTCCCGATGATACTATGATACATTCTATAAATTCTATCCGAAATTTTGCTCGATGTTCTAAATTATGTTTTTAAATCTACTAAAGTCTTTTGAGATAATACGATGAATCTAAAGATTTGGTTTAATATTTTTGTTTTTTTTTTTATTTTATTCATGTAAGTTACTGTGTTATAGCAAAGTAATCATAAATAATACCTACTTTTTTTTGTAGATATTTTTATTTTTTTATAAGTTAGAAAGTACTAAGGTCAAATATACAGTAGTACAAGTACTAATATTTATAATCTATTGCATTATCTAAGTTACTATATTATTTTCAATTTACGCTTGTGTAACATTTTGTAACAAAATGTTAAACGGGTATGTTAAAGATATGTTGAATTCTTTGATAAATGTTTCAACTGCAAATTTTTCAGTTGAGAAAATCTACGGACTCGAATTATGCACAGAATTCTTCATCTTGTATTCTCAGCAAAAAGCCAAAAAGTCAAAGTTAAAATAAGAAAACAGTATAGTTTTAACAGTATAGAAATAAAATTATAATTATCAAGTATAATAAATAAATAAATTACATGACTATCGCTGAAAAGTGTCTAATAAAAAGGTCAGATAGGTAGGTAATATTTATATCGTACTTAAGGAACAATTTTAAACTTTCCTTCTTTTGTCCGTCATTATATACCTAAATATACTCGTATGCCTATAAAGAGAAGTTTGATATTTTGTTCGAACACATTGATTAATGATAACTTTCGGGAAATGAATCGATAACAAACATTTAAAGGTTACAGCTCCTTGTAATAAAGTATTTACACACCCGTGTTTATGCATTTTTCTATAGTTATTGTTAACAAAATACATTCATAAGATAGGATAAGATTTGTTAGAAACTAGTGTCTTACTATAATTTCTGTGAAAATATTACTTTACTATAAATGTCCTACTGAATCTGGCGAGAACGTGCTATAAACATTTAACGCAGTCATTAACGAAGCAGTGGTCAATCGCAATTAACGAAGCTGTCCCGACGCTTGCGCGCAAGTTGGATCAAAGACCAAATAGCTCGATGAAGGGTGGAAGTATCTATATTTTTTTAAGCAATCGAATGTTTGCTCAGTATGCACATTTTTTATTGAATTTTTTATAATGTCTGTAATATGTTACTTAATATTGTTACGTTTAGTCAAAGTAGACATAGTCCCAAGTTTTAACTATAAATGAACTATATTAATGAAATTACAATTAAAATTACAAAGTTAAACTGTTAAAATTATAATTGAAATTGGAACGGAACCATTTAATATTATTATTATAATTTTGCGAGCACAGCGAGGCAATGAAAATAACAAAAGAGTTTCATACAAACAAAACATCATTTGATTTTCTGAAATATAAAAAATTACATTATTTGAAAATTGTCAGAGTGTATTGATTGGAAATGTATACATGCCTAATTATAGTTTCTCAAGTTTCAAGTTTCAAGAATTTCAGCTAAAAGTTTCTGTAACGATTGATTTGTTCGGTCTTGAATTAGAGTTTTCTTTATAGGTACGGACGGTATAATTAGATCTTTATCTTTAAAACATTTATATTAACAAGTAAATATTATAGCCACCAGGTATTATAATTAGATTTTTGTATACGTAAGATTTACGTTTAATCAGCTTAACTTCATAATTTTCCAATTTAATTATTCTATAACTTTGACTTTAATTGCACGCATTCTACGCGATAAAAATTCAAGAATAATAATTGCTTTATAATTTATATTATATATTATTTATATGATAATTATTTACATAATTACTCATATGTCGTACATAAAATCGAGCTTAAAATAATTTATTAGAAATCTTATTACGTAATATAAATTTAATAAAATTCAATATTTATATATATATTATTATCATCATCATTTAATAATTCAATATATTATATAAAAAACTTATTGTGTTATGTATAAATTCATAGGTCCTTCGGTTTATACCTAAATCATAACTAGACTGTGGATCTCTACGCATATATAGTAAATTTAAAGATAGAAAAATGCATAAAAATACAATAAAATAAAGCGTTATAATATTTAATAGAGAGAACAAGTTTCTATTTAAATTCCGTTTCTTTAATGATATTCATAGAACTATTGATTTACATAAATTTCTGCAATCTAACTATAATTAATCGCGGTAATAGCTTCTACAGTATCGCATATAACACCTATCACAAATCACATTCCCAATATGATTTCTACTTATTTCTCTCTTTAATCTCTATTGAAAAGGAACTTTGATCTAATTATTTATCGAAACTATAGATCACAGCCTATATAATTTTCTTACTATTCTTACTTCTTACGCTAGTTTTTAACCTTTCGACCTCTCTTTCTTCTCTTTCCATCCTCTCGCTTTCCAATTTCCTCAACCAGTTCACAACTTTTTCTTTCCCTTTCTCGTTTACTGTCTCCTTTATATCTACTAATATTCCTCTCTAATACTCACGATTTATACTATAAATGTACCGTAATACGGGAAAAAAGGCAAGTTTTATTAACCCATTAAAACCGGATAGAGTAGAATGAAAATGTTGCAAAGCATTGAATTTGCGACTGATTTTAAGGATAGTCGGTTTGGTAGGCGTTCGAGGAAGCTGTAGACTGCAAGTCACGATGTGAAGCCAGCTTTAGGAGATCCACGCTGTGGAAGTAACGCGTTTCGATTTTGCGTTAGTTCAGCTACGCGTGAATCCAGCCAAGGTCAAGTCGTTCCCCGTTTCCGAGCATCCCTCCGCCGCTCGACTAAGATCGATTCTAACGAATTTCATATCTAGGGTGGATCTGCATCAGCATGGCACGATATTTCGTCACTGGCTGTGATTAGTCACACCTTCCATATTTTCTGATTTTATTGATTTAAACTCGTATGCACCTTTGACGGTTATTCATAGACTGCGTATTTTTATGCATTTGTGGAAAATTTAGAGATGCAAAAAGCTACTAAATGTATAACATGTAAAAATATATAAAATATACAAAGTAGAGTACCTGTTACGATACTTGATAGATAAAACGAATCTCTGTGTAAGTTCTGTTTCTTTAATCGTGTCCATAAAAATATGAATTTGCATAAAATTCCGTATTCCAGCATTAGCGACTACGATAATATACTATCATATAGCGTAAGTTCATAGAATACCGTATTGCATTAGTTTGTTATTAAGTAATCAATATTATTGTATGTTGTATAACATAGTATTGAATAACTGCGGATTTGTATACATTTATGGGAAAACGTATAAAGATGCACAGAATGCACATGAATGCAAGACGATATAAAATATCCAAAACATAGTAGGTAATATGTATAACGTTTAATAGGTAGAACATTCCGTTAAGGTTCCGTTTCTTTAATATTATTTATAAAAATATTTATCTTTATAAATAATGTTATAAATAATGTTTAGTCTAGTGGTTATGAATATACATATAGATACAATAATTACATTGCTATAACGTATTTATGTATAACAGACTTTAATTACAGTGTGTGCCGTTGCTTCGCTACAGCTAAATAAATTGGAAAAGTTTCTTTCCGAGATTCTTTCTTATTTAGGATCACCTTAGGATCATTTCAGATCAGCGTTGTCTTCTTTTGGTTTGATACTTTTAGCAATCGGTTAGTATGTGTTCTTTCATTATTGCATGGACGTGAATGAAATTTGTATGGTCTTTCCTTAATTTCGTAAGTGTTGTCTGACTTGTTCGATTCAATGAATTTACTTTTCGAATGCATCATTTCACACTACATAATTGCAGATGAATATTTGCAACAGGGTTGGCATTCTTCCGCATCGAATTCCGCAATAATCTGATTTTATTTTTTATGATCGCTTCACAGTCATTGCAATAAAATTGTTATGACGTCGAGTTATGTTATACCGAACGAAGGAATAATACTTACCGTAGTAATCGCACCTTCCTTTTCTTACAATCATCTTTGTTTTCATCACTTAATTCTTTTTCTTATATCTTTCTTTGAAAGAATTTATTTAGTTTGAATATAAACATTTGTTCATGCGAAGATAAGTATTATGCTTTAGTATATCTAATATTTATTAGAAAAAATGTAATAAAAGTAAATAGCCGTTCGAAATTCTACTGTGCAATAGAAGGTTTTACCAAGTTTCATTATGCTTTATTTAAAAATTTCAAATGTTGTGTCTTGATTATTTATATTATAGTTATATATATATGTAAACTCCCTGGAGTTCAAGTGTGATAGGGACTCTCTCTGTTTACGGACAACACGACTTTCTTTCGGTTTGACGGACAACCATTATTTTTGAGAGACATTCATTTTTCCCAAAAGGACGGACAGGGAGCAATATCAGAGATAAACAAGATCGCAGAAGAAAGAATAATTATTTAAACCATTGAAGATCGACGGAGAGAGATCGGTAGCTCAGGGCGTAGAAAATCGATTCTCGATTTTCAGGTAGACATTTCACAGAATTTGTTATTTATTGTTTACTCTTATAGATTGGTATTAATTGTTGTTTACTCGTGTATTTCATTTAAGTATTCTTTCCACGATAAACTCGATTTTCGGAATTCAGAATCGATCGCCTGAATTACCCCAAGATTTACGACATTACATATATATATATATTACAATTTTTATCCATAAATCTAATATAACAACAACTTTATCTTATCTTTAAATAGAAAAAGATAGAATAGAGACAGTAGAATAGAGTAACTTATTATTAAAAAATTTGTATCTTCGAGTAACTTCTAGAACACTTATCAACTAAACAAATGTGACATTCGTATAATGTGATGTTAATAATTTAAATATAATATTTTATACGTGCGAGTTCCTGTGAAACAGGTTGAGCAACATTTTCACGCCACGCGGACAAAGTGCTCACTTACAGTACTTCTAACATGAGCATTCAGAAGAGGCAATGAATTTTATTACCTCACTTAAAGTTTCTAGTTGGTGAGCATTGAATATCCAACCGGCGTATTGCCACTGTAGCGGCGAATTTCAAAAAGACGATTTAAATAATAAGCTCCTCGAAATAATCATTTCATGACAAAAAAAAAAAAAAAAAAAAAAAAAAAAAAAAAAAAAAAAAAAAAAAAAAAAAAAAAAAAAAAAAAAAAAAAAAAAAAAAAAAACAGAAATAATAGTAAAGCGTAAAATGTTAAGGTTCAAATGTGACTTGGATATTGATATTCATGATCAGTTGGCTATGCAACAAAAATATATAAAATACATATAGTGTACAAAAATATAAAGATACAGAAAATTGGTACGCAAATAAAAAGAAATTTCATTTTTCAGCTGTGCCTATGGGAGTATGAATTGGTATGAAGATTGTGATTATCTATATCCTTATATCATAATCCTTGTATCATAAAGGAATCTTTCCCTCTCTGAAAAGGAAAGAAAGATGAAATTAATTTATCTATAGCCCTATGCGTTCACCAATCGTGTTCGACGACTTAGAAGAAATTATTTACTAATATTGACATATATTCCCTGTCTAACCTTTTTGATAATAATGTTTGTGACAAGGCTAATCGTAACTTTGCTTAATTATCATGCGCTTTTAATAGGAGAGAATCGAAATTCAATGGAAATAACGAAAATTTAAGATAATTAGAAATTTAAAGAATATCTATTGTTTAGTCATAAATCGTTTACATGTATTTTACCTATGTATATTTTTATGATGATATTTCATAGATATTTTTACAATCATTTTTATACATGCAGAGGTACATCACAAAATTATCGACATTATAGACATTTATTTGTATTATTGATATTATAGATAGATAGATGTTATGTATATTATTCGTATATATATATATTAAAGAAGAGTTTAGAAAGTATTCGTACTTAAAAATGGGTCAAGGATCTCAAAAGAATACCATGGATTTGTAGTTCTGTCGAATGTTCAATTCTTCCAAACGTTATGTTCAAGCGCATTTCCAATCAACTACTCCGTACACAAAGCTATACATCCTTTAAAAAGTCCATTTAGTTTATATATAGCTATGCGTATCAATTTCCCATTCGATTGGTTCGAAAGTCCTAGTAGTGGTATATCAATTTAGATAAACATTTAGCTATTCATAAAATAAGTCATCTCCGCATCATCGTTCTACTATTTTTTTCTGAATTTTCTGTTCAGCTTAAATTTTATCGACAATTGCTTCAAGTTGTAAATTTAGAGAAATTTACTAAAATTGACAACAGTTTCTCTTGCACCGTCTTTAGCGATTCCATCGTATTGACACAAAAGTTCATTGTCTTCCTACATAAAAGTATTGACTAAAAATGCAATAATAAAACTTACAAACGTTTAGATACAAATTATTTTATTATTCGATCATTATAAGTAATAAACAAATTTAATCGTATTTTATTTTATAAAAATTAAAAATTATTGCCTATATCAATAAATTATTATAGTTTATGTAAATTTAATTTATACGTATATATACAATAAAATATACAATTATTAAATATTAAATATTTATATAAGTTTTTAATTTTTAATTATGTTCAATATATTAATATGTATTACATATTTTTGAAGCACATGAATAGGTATATATTAACATATGTTTCTCAAGGACTTACTTGTAATCATCAAATTGTAATAAAGATTCTCTTAAATCGTAGAAAAACTCAATTTTGCAGTAATTTTGCAAAAGCAGTAAGTCTAATATTAAGTCTAGTACTATTTAATCAATGAATGTACGTAGATGGTATTTTATATATTATACAAAAAATATAAATACATGTAAAAAATGTATTGTTCCTGTGTCTTTCAATAATCCAAATTTATGTCCCGTCAATTCCATCCAAAGTAAGTAGATATGTACAATAGTGAGCGATAGGTACTTCGAATTTGTATCCGAATTTAGTGAAATTCGAATGCTGTTATTCCATCTCAATCAAAGGATCCATTAAACAATGAACCGACCAAATACCAACACCTTCCTCAACTTCCTCTCGATCAATCACTCACAACACACCTCCTCAAACCTCATCAATTCCTCCATTCCTATAATACAATTCCACCCTTGAGTTACCCATTCACTTCCAACTTAACCTCTCTATCGACCCTATTAGCCAGGTCATTCCCTACTTCATATAGGTACAGTCGCTGAATTAAACGTTAATAAAGAAAATTAATTATAGTCAAGTCGGTTTCATTTAACGTGTAATAGAAATCTGTGTAAATCTAATCCATAGCCAGAAGGGAGTACTTCAACATAACATAGTTAAAAAAAAAATTAACAAATCTTTAGGTTTAAAATCAGAAATCTTTGAAAAATAGATAATAAATTCACGAAATTTTGTAAAACAATCGAAAGCCTAGCTAGTGTTATGACAATCGAAATATTTGAAATATTATTGAGCAGTGAAAGCAATTTATGTTTAGAAATCAACTAGAGAAAAATTTGTTTCTCTGGCAATTAAGCTCGCGTTACTTAATTTTGGCAGTTTTAATTTTATCTTATTTTATTACTAGTCCTTACAAGGAACGTAACATAGAGAATAAAATTAAACAGGTTTAAACCGGTTAAACTATTTCAAAGCTAGTATTCTGAAACTACCTGAAAACTTTACTACGGCAAAACATAAATTGCACTTAACTGTATATTAATTTTCCCATGGGATTCTGAGACATTTCAACGAAAATTCGACTCTCAACTTCTAGCTTATATCTATGTGTAAAGGTCAACCTAGATGTAGATTAGCAGAGTTTTGCGTTTTGTATTTAGCAGTTAAGAGTTAAAAATGCTTTCCTATAAAAAATGAAGAATATTATTTATCACGGATACCTGCGCAAACTCATATTTTTATGAACAAAACTAAAAAAGCAGAACCTAGGTAAGGATTTGTTTCGCTTACCAAATATATATATATATATATATATTATATTATATTATATTATAACAGATACACATTATACTTTGGATATTTTATATATTTCACCTATTACTATAAATCAATCATACGTGCGTAAAAAGCCGTATGTTCCTCGCGTTCTTACGCTCCTCATATCCAAGAGATGGGCGCTCTCTTAACGACGAGTTAACTCATCTTCCCCAATTACCAGCACTAACCTCTGTCATCGTGTCGAACATCCAATTGACTAATTATGTACAACGTCTCTCGCAAATCCTCTAAATCTTCCAAATCTGGCCGTGTTTCCTAAACGCTTCGAGGTTGAATCTCTCGCAGTGGTGCGTTTGTCTTGGCGCAGCAGGAGGACAGGTGAAAGGCAGACTACGAAACGGGAAAAAGGAGAGAGTAGGTTTCGCACGGTGGAGCGAAAGAGAGCATGGAAGGGTAAAACAAACAAATTAACGTCAGAGTCGCTTGTTTATTGTTGGGTGGGGACACAGTAACCACGCCTTTGTCAAGCACGCCCTCCGAGCGTTATATTCCCCCTTTTGCCCCACTACCATCAACGCCCCTGAATCAGTCAGTTTCCACCCCACTCTGGGTCGTGCAACGATCGGTGGTGGAAATGACGTCAGTTCTGTATGCCAGCATGCAACAGGCTGCTGCGAAACCGTGGACGTTTAAAGCTTGCGAAACATTAGCCTCCACGATGCCCTCCACTCGCTAATAATTAACATGCAAACGGTGGCTTGGTTGGACAGTATGGTGCGTTTAGACTATTTTAGACTTTAGGCCAAGCGAGTGAATGCTCGTTCTTTCCCCATTTTAATAAAATTTAATGAAATGAAAATGTAAACGAGCGCTCTTTCGGTTTATCGATTGATCGCCGAATCGGAAATCAAACGTCCGAATGCTCTAAGAATGCTCTATGCCTTCACAATGAACGTGGACGAACGTTCGTAGAGATTAAACCGAGCATTGCTAATTTAGTATGTTCCACATCGGCAGTTTCGTTGCAATTTTCTTGAACAAATAAATGAGAAATTTTGGTTGAAAAAATATTACCAACTTCTAATTTTTATTTTATTCGTATATTTTATTTAGACATATATACAACCAGTTAGATTATAATAATATATGTATATATTATTGAAACCTCAACAAATTTACACTGAATTGCAAAATAGTATATCATAAAGTCATCAGAAACATTGTCTGATAGTTGCCAAACTGGAGAACGCCGCTTGTATCCGTGAGAATGCAAATGCTCGATGTATTAATAGTGTAGCCACAGGTTAATGGAATTATATATACAACAAGCTTGTTACTAACTTAAAGTACAATCGTTACAATTACTGATGTTATGCAATTAGAAATGGAAATAGACTGTATATTAGTAGTATTTTTAATCTGGCGCCGCTTTAGAGAAGGTTGCAATATATTGAGTATATCATTTAGTAAGTAAATGTGTAATCTAATGCCGCTGCTGCCTATGTGTCTAAATAAAAAACAAATAAAATACAAATTATTTCATACTCTCCAACGGTAATATTTTTTTGGCAAAAAATCTTTTATTTCACATTTCTTAGTTAAACGATCAATATTATAAAATCTGACGATTGGAAGAAAATTCAAAGTTCCCAATAGCTACATTTCGATATCTCCAGTAGTAGCAAGATTATGGAGACGTGGAACGAAGAATGTTATGCCAAATTGGGCAGTGATGTTATTACATATATTACAACATTTTTTAAGGTGCCAAATCTACCTCGTTCTTAGATGTGTGAAAGGTTTACTGCGAAAAGTCTACTTCCTACGACCCAAGTACGTTTGAAACGACGTGGATCAAGACAGTTTAGAGCGACAAGCTTATGTAGAGGACAACGTACGCTTCCAGAGGCAGTTTTGTAAAGAAACTGCCGGATTTTATATCTTCCAGCGACGACTTTACGAAGAGACGGCGAAGAGACACAGCGAAATGAAATCGGCGAATAACAATAGGACATTTGCAATAACAATAATTAAAAGCGAAGAAGTGGGAAAGGATTTACAAACAATTTTGCAGAAGGTGCAAAATATAGATGCAATAGCCTGATCCAATCCTGAGTAATGGACGAACACCCATAAAAAATGGACTTTTGCAGAAAAGATAGTTTGCAAAAAACAAATTCAAAAAGTGTTGTATCCGGGTCAGCGAGAGAACATGCTTTACAAGATGCAAACAGAATCATGCCGATTGATCAGGCCGTTTCGGAGAAATCGGCGCACATTCGTAGAAAGGGAGAATATACGCGTCGAATTATACCTTTCTTCTTTTCCAAAGTCGGTATGAAAAATAAAATATTTATGTATAAAAAATAAAAATAAAATAATTATTAAATTAAAAACTACTGTCTCATCGACGTTAAACCTGCTTTGTTATGTTCAATGGAAAACTTATCTTTGACTATCAAATCTCTATTAATTTCCGAAGTCGATAGATGGTATTTAATCGGTGACAATGAATTTCAATTAAAGTATCTCTACAGAGTGCCACTACCTAAAGATGATCTTCATTAAATATTAAAAATAGTTGGAAGTCGTACGTCATCAATTGCTTGTTATCGTCATTTCCACTAAACTAAACATTTGCAAGAATGCTTTATGAAACCACTTACTCACTCCTCTGCGCTTGAAAAAATCGAACAATTTTGTGCAGCATTCTTAGAGCATTCGAACAAACATCGAAAGAATGCTCGTTTACACTTTCATTTCATTAAATTTTACTAGGCTACGTGGAAAACGAACGTTTCTAGATTTAAATTGACCGGAACATTCTCATGCAGAATTGATCTATACATTACAAATATTAAAATGCAAGTCTTTGTAGTACCTATATATATATATATAAGTACTACAAAGACTTGCATATACATATACACATATATATATATACACATAGATAGATAGACCGGAACATTCTCATGCACAATTGATCTATACATTACAAATATTAAAATGCAAGTCTTTGTAGTACCTATATATATATATAAGTACTACAAAGACTTGCATATACATATACGCTTATATATATATACACATAGATAGATAGATAAATATTAAAATGCAAGTCCTTGTAGTATCTATATATATGTGTGTGTGTATGTGTGTGTGTGTGTGTGTGTGTGTGTGTGTATATATATACATGTATGTATACAGAATGGAATATTTTTCATCCTACATTGACATATTAAGATAATTCGAATTAAAGTGGTTTACAATATACCTTACTGATTTCGCATATTAACGATTAACACACGTTTAATAAACGCGTAGGAAGAAACGTGTATTATGTAATTTGGTCGGTATATATCCACAACTCACCCAGAATGAACGTAGTTTTAAATAAAATTTCTGTGTAACTAAAGATCTGTTTTGTCCTAAAAAGCTATGCCTCAGGGAGTTAAAGGGTTTATAGTACCTATCTGATCATCAAGAGGATGATAAAGTCTAATCATCACAAATCCTAAAAGCAATCTTTTAGACGTAAAATTAACGTTCGTTGCATATTATATAGTTACATTATTGTTACAAGCCTCAGATATATAAAATAATTTATTAACATCTGCTAATAACTTTTTCTTATTTTATCACTTGTAGAAAATTATTAATAATATTAGTCGAATTATGTAAGAGGATCTTGGTGATAGCTTGAATTGGTTGGTTCAACACCTTTTGCACGATCGAACTATTATTATTAGATTATGCGGACGTTTATGGAAATGTGAAATATTTTTATAGAATGCGAGTTTAAGAAATGAAACTTTTGTATTTATGGGATGTTTAAAGGTACAAAAATACACAGAATGTATATAATATAGAAAAATGTATAACATATCCAAAATGGAACGCTTGTTATAATTTTTAATAAGTGAAACGAATTTCTATTTTCGAAGAAGTTTTATTTCCATAATCGTGTACATAAAGATATTAAGTACATCCAAACATATTAAAACCTGTATCATTTAGTAGTACCTTTATATGACTACATACAAATAACATTTGATATTATGTCAATGAGATGTAGAACCCGATAAAAGATCGTTATTTTCCAATGAAAATATATGCCAATACCTTTCATAACCACAGTATATTGTATGTCGTTTTTCTATGCTCACAGTGCAAAACCCTTAAAGCACTATACACGTATGTATATAAAAATTCGCAACAGAGAGGAGCCTTAACTCCAGTCAGAGCGCGTGAACGAAAAGTTTAACCCCTACATCGATAACAGTGGCTAGTAGGGTGATTCCATGGGGTCGGGGAGAAGGAGGTCTATCCAGGTTCGGACGTTCAGCGAGAAAGCCGGCTCGGATTGTAAATTATACTGGGCAGATAGAGAGAAATTCATGCTCTGATGACGCAGCGTTAACCACTCTCCGGTCATGCGATGATCAAAGGTAACAGTAATGGCCCGTGAGAGGATATCCGCTTGTATTTCGCCTAATATACTGCTGGCTAAATGCTGACGCGATTTCGAGAGTTGCTGTTACCAGGGAAGATGGGGAAATCCACGGATACGGTAAGAGAGAGAGAGAGAGAGAGATAGACAGACAGCCAGACAAACAGAGAAAGAAAAAGATTGACAAACTTGAATTTGGAGAGAAAGTCAAAAGGGTAAGAATAATTTAAAAGAATGCTAGAAAGACGTAATATTTTATAAAACTTATATTTTTATATACATCTATGAATAATCAAAATTTACTAAGTATAGCAAAAATGAAGCAGAATATTGGAACAGAAAAAAAGCTGTTTAAAATTGGTACTTATATGTATGAGGATTAATTGATCATTTTTGTATCAATTTATTTCACCATGTTTGTAGCCATTATTTATTTTGAGGTATATATATTATAGGTAATATAATCGATTACTATTGTCAAATATTATTTCATTTTGTACATCACTGTACGTATCAACGATAAAAAGATAGACTTATTTCTGAAGTCTACTTAGAAATAGGAATAAATATAACTATGGGAACAAGCACAAATCTTATAATTATGCAAATTTTATTTCTAAAGTATATTACGAAAATACGATATTGGAGTATCGTCTACGCAAGCTTTTGTAATACCAAATGTCATTTATTTATCATTTAACGGAAAAAAATATAAATGAACTTTTTAAATAGATAAATTAGTACAGAATTTTTAACTAACATTAAAAATATTGGTTTCTTGCGATGTGATAATCATTTGAAACTTCAATTGTAATAACGTGTCGTTTCTCCAATGTATGAAAGAATTAAAACAAACATTAAAAAGATCTGATTGTATCTTTAATATCTATTGTATAATATCATGTCACACTGCCTTAATATACAATACTTTGTATTGTATTAGAATGCAAAATTTAGTATTTTGTATTAGAATAATACGATTCTATTATCTACAATTCTAGATAATAGCTTTCAGGAATCTACTACGCAAATGAAAGATATGAAACAAATCTTCAAAATTTCAAACGAAATAGTTTATCATAGTTCTGAATATTTCAACATTCTTCAAATTTTCAAAAATTGTAAGATTTAAATGAATGCAAAAGTAACGAAGGAAATATATCCAAAGTACACTTTTCGAGATTCTCTTTCGTAACCTCAATGTTAAAAAAACAAAATTCGATAATGTAAATTGACGGAAAAGAATGATAAATGAAACAATGTTAACCCTTAACAAATTATAATCCAATCTTACCTTATAAAATGAAAAGCTCGCAATCAGCAATGATTTTCTTGATGTGCAATCAGAGTTAGGAAACGATGAAAATTAAAAAGAATTTGAATCTGCAGAAAATGAGGAGTATGCAAAGAGAAGAGAAGGGAGACTGGAAGATCATAAATTGTTGGAGCAACGTGTGTACCTAACGTGCACGCACGGTCGAGCGCGAGATCGCGCTTAACCTGCCTTTCAAAAATTTCACACGTTACCGATCTTCCGACTCAGCCGCTCCTCTGTAAGTCGATCCATCATTTCGCTAGTTTAGCTCGGAATCCACGAAAATTATCCGATAACGCGTCTCCTACCTCTCGTTTGTCTTTGCCGAGCGTCTATCATTCTCTCTCTCTCTCTCTCTCTCTGTTCCTCCTTTTCCCGATGATGGACATCGTCGGTTCGATCTCTTGATACTAGCTAACTTCGTCACGGATGATGGAAACCTTTACATAGTATATCGAAATTACGATTTGGATGATTTTAGATGATTTTAGACAAATTTTCCTTCGATGAGTTTTTTTAAGTGAAATAAGTAGACAATATAGTGAATATACTGTGAATGTTAATATTATTATATTTTAATGAATGTAACTAAAGATATGCGAACATAGATGGATTCGTTTCATTCGCTGCTTCATTCGCTAAATATTTGGTATAATGGCACTTTGTTATAGATGTTTCATGCAATATCTCTACGCATTATGTAGCATTTCGTACATATATACTTTTTAAATTTCCCCTAAAATTATAAACATCGCTATCGATAAATAAGACGGTTATTATCATATACTTGTCCATTACAATTAACGTAAATCGAATTTCACAGTGATCCTTAAAATGTAACGCCAAAACAGTACAACTGAAAAAATTACACAGCACTTGATACAATACTTTCAGCTAGGCTTGAATCAGATTATTTAATTTCAACTTATATTATATTTGTATTACATATAGGGTGTCTGATTTTAATCGATGAGAATTATTGGTAAACTACCTGCTGTACAGAAGAATCTTCGGACAGAAGTTGAATGACTTCGAGGAAGACTTGGTATGGTGTACTCACGTAATTTCTCAGTAGATAGACATATACAGGTTATATAGAAATGAGCTATAAAAAATTGCAAGTTACAAGGAAAGACGTACAGTGTAACACTGGTATTTATTTCCCTCGTTTCTTATGCGATAGGTTTTATGAAAGTTAAAAAATCTGATAAACTAATGTTTTTTCGTATAGATCAATAATTTTTATACAGAATGTTAAAACAGATCGATTAATGCGTTAAAAATTGCATGATTCCACTCGATAAAACATATGACCTCTACCAGTCTATAGGAAAACTAATTACATCAGATTATAACCCTCTCGATACCATTCACTTCATATCTGAACCATTTTTTATATAACGGGTTTACTAGCAATTTACATCTATGGATTAAATTTGGACACCCTGTATATTACACGTATGTATGTATTATTCACTCACTTAAGGCATCTGCCTATAATATATGTATCTATACTGGTATAAATTGTTTCTTGTTTAGCTGATTATTTTATTCATCTTTCATCTTTATTTATTATTATTTATTATTTATTATTTTAATCATTCATGTGTTCGAAAGCTACCAAGACACTATGAGTACATATGCAGAATGGAAAAGTATCTGATATTTAAAGAACTTATAGCCACCGAGAGGAGTAAAAAATGACTAATCAACGATTCCGCGATGACGATACATAGTTCGAGTGTATAATCACTAGGGTATGAAGAAATTCGCTCATGATATTGAACGCTAACAAATAATAAAAGTTGATTTTACATCGAAAGGATTGTTTTTGCAAGCTATGTTGATTAGACATTTCTTACTCGTACAAAATTTAATAATTTTTACTAATAGGGGAAAAATCTGTGCGTTAAAAGGTATAAAAGATATAAAATACAGTTTGAGATTATAAAATTAAATAATTTAACGCAAACTGTTGGCCAATATCTAATATCAATAGATTTCTTGGATCACTCTAAATGCGCAGGAAAATTTTTTAAACTACCAAAAACCGAACTTACGTTCGAAGGTTCGTTATTTTCTCTTATTTCCCTTTCAATCCATCTTCATTGATGTGGAGCAACGTTTCACCGTGTAACGTATAGTATTCTGATCCAGCTAAGGTCCGAAAATATCCGTAGCATCTGGCCGAAAGTGTGAGAGGGGCATTGTACCTCATGCATAGTTCACATTTTCTCGGTACATTCTCGGCCCTCGGCCCTGACCAGGAACATGATTA
This sequence comes from Bombus haemorrhoidalis, assembly GCA_014825975.1. NCBI lineage: Eukaryota > Metazoa > Arthropoda > Insecta > Hymenoptera > Apidae > Bombus > Bombus haemorrhoidalis. The sequence goes on from CM026164.1 coordinate 14,016,708, forward strand.
GTATACGCACACTTGACCTAGCCGACCTATTGTCAATGTGGAGAGAGAGAGAGAGAGAGAGAGAGAGAGAGAGAGAGAGAAACACCATTATAGCGATACCGAACACGACCATCCCATTATTCGACACCCCGGGATACACGATGTACCGGCGTCTGTTGACGCTTTATTAAAGATCGCCTTCGCTTTTGCCTAAGCTCTCAACGCCTATATTATGTATATATGTATGCATGCATATGTTAAATTTTTGCTGCAACTATGCTAAATTTTTCAAGGTGCTTGAAAGATAATGAGAATTTCAAGTAGAAAAAGAGCGTACTTTAAGATATTCAAATGATGGAGTTTGGGATTTTGTTTCAAATTTGACTATCGTTACAGGAGGTACATTTCATACCATCTAGTAATAATGTCACACGACTTTATAAATTTGACGTTATGGAAAGAAAACACAGAACCAGGTACAAAAATGCTTTATTGGAAAATAAGAACATACGCAAATACTTTTTGTAGCCACTGTATAACGTCACAAAGGTGTTTCGGCGCGTATCGTAGAAAGCGCATAACGAATGTACGATATGATGCATAAAACTTCTCCGAAATTTCATTACTACCAGTATAATGAAGCATTCTAAAAATGTATATAGAAGTTACAGGTTATCTACTGCATACATAAATTTAGTAAAAAATTAGCAATTTAAAGAGTATGATATAGAATTTATTACATTTTACTTTTATAAATGATCGAAATCATAATTTTTGATAAAATCTATATTCATCACTGGAAATAATAACATTTTGCAAAAAGCTCAGCATAATATACCATAATACACGAAAGTTATTCGAAAACACTTTCAAACATCAAGAAACCAAGGTGTCTACCTGTGCTCCATAAGTTGATGCCAGAAAATGAGTGTTTGTAATGTCTGGCATTCTTCGAACGAAGTCCGAGCTTTCCCACATGAGCCAATGGGAAGGTTATGAGGGAATGGGCCCACCATATGAGATATCACAATAAACGCTTTGAACTACTGTTGCGGGATCAGTGTTGGGAAGCAGAAGTGTTATTGAGATTAGAAAAAGGAAGAAGTTTTCATGGATTTATGTGGAGAGACGATGAGAATGAATGTGTGCCGCCTAGTGGGATTGCGTAGGATTAAATTTGAGTGAACCTTTTGGCAAAGGGTAGATATCTATTGCTTCACACGAACATCTTTTTTTCTCTTTTGAACACGTAATAAGCCTTAAGTGGAATGTAGACAACCAAAAGGTTGCGTTTTAGAGATTATCGACTGCATTAAGATTATAAAATGCATCGTAAAACAGAATCGTATAAAAATTATTTTAACCAAACGTATAGTATTACACTTTAATTTTGTAAGGGATCTATATATGTTTTATTTATAAAGATGACATTTCGTGTTCAATTAACACACCAACGAGTAAAGTTACATGGATCTTTCTATTTGAAGGCGTTGCTTTTACGCGATTTTTGGGATGGAAAAATACAACAAAGAATAATTTTCTATTTATTTAACATACTACATGTAAGTATAAATAGGTACGTGACATATTATATTTATAAAAATGGAGGCTCTACGTGTAATCCTAATTCAATAGCCATAAACTATATTGTAATACCTAGATAACTAACACTTCACATTCAAAACACAACAAAACATCTTCCAACCACTCACCATAAATACCCACTTATGTCTAAAAAATGAATAAATACTGACAAAAAGAAGCATACAAATGCCCAACCCATACAGTATTCACCTTACCATGTTCGAAGATGTTTCTTAAGAGCGGTGCATAAAGATACTTACAAAGAAGGGATCGAGAGGGTGCGTTGCACAATGAAACATTTTCCTCTGTCCTACATTTAAAATCTCCACTCGAAATCGCGTTACCGGCCGCGAACGTGCGCAATGCGAAGGGATTAAATAGCAACGCAAAGTTCTCTTATCCATTTCCACAATATTCACCGCAGGGTGTTCTTGGGTAACCGCAGATGCGACACTTCAAAGTAATGTTACGACCGGGGCTGTTACGCATGTAAACAACGCCCAACGTGTACTAGGTGAGGATAAACAGCATGGAGATGGGGAGATTTCCTCGTCAGGAAACGCCTGCGGGATTTAATCCGAAATAAAGAGCTTCCTATGTTTCGACCTATTCTCTGAATCTTCCTACGCGTGTGGAGAAAAAATGATCGACTTTGTATTTTATTATAAATATATACGAATCTTTTATATCTCAATTTTTAGTGCGTTGACTGTACTGGATCGAAAGCTCGTGGCCTTCCATTATCTTTTTCCTTAAAACTCATCAGGCCTTTTGACGTTAATTGAAAATCGTTTACGCGTGATACAAACGTCTCAGTCAACGCTAACGATAGGCGCGATAGTCACGTTATTAACGTTCATTGTGTGTGTACGTCATATAAAAGATCTTGAAATTTCATGACCACTATGACGACTGCTATTATTACAATAGTCAAATTATAAAACAATCTGAAAAAGTATATAGAAGCTACAAACCGTAAATATATAGGTAACAAATTATTATGTACATAGAGCATAGATAATCATTTTAACCGAGATTCCATCGTCTTAAAAATGCTCATTGGGATCATTTTCACTTTACGAATAATTTCCTCCCAATTGTTTTTCTTCTTTCGATTGAAAACAGATCAATGCCCATTCGAAAAACACAGATACACAGGACCCGTGTCAGGCGTCGGTGTTCGCGATGGACCGAGCACCGATGATCTAAACATTCCGCGGTATCGAACCGTCGATGATCGGTTTTAGTCAGTCGCCGAGAAAACGGCAAGACGTCCAGATCCGAGACTTCGGCCAGCTTCGTCACATTAAACGCTTACACTTAAGTAAACACTTAAGTGACTCGTTTTTCTACAACCATTTAGCTCTCTCCCTACATCATATTCTAATTTCAGTCTTATTTCAACAAGCAAAATGACTTTTGACGTCAATCGTAATATCTTTAACGTAAAATTCTAACAAGAAATCATGCGTATAGAGGCTGATCCTTTTCCATTTTCTTCAAATTCAAAGAATTTTCTAATTATAGAAAAACATGATTAGGTCGAAAATGGCCGAAAGAAAGCAGCAAGTGTTGACGTAGAAAAACAAAAGTCAGTTTCTCCTATGTTAAAGCCTCTTCTTTCGTATTATTTTTAACCGAGTCGTAAGAAACATTTTAATATTGCAGTGGGATTAACCATACACACAATCCGAATTCTGTATTATTATGGAAACAAATTTTAATTGCAGATCATCCGCTCTATTACCTCGTACGCTACCTGTCTCCTAACATACCTTCACAGCATCCTGCGCAATATAACCCTCATTCCATCGTCCTAAAAATTCTCACGGCGTCATTCTTTCCAACAAACAACGATGTACATGGTATATATAATTTTCATCACATACATGGTGGTCCATTTCCCATCGACGGTCATCTGTCAGACTCTTTTAAAACCTATATCGCCACCAGTATAAAGTGTCTTTGGTATCCAACGGCAGGTGACCGGTCGTCGGGTCACCTTATACGCGTACCACGCATTTTTTCGTGCAACATGTCTAGGATTTGCACGATACAAGCCGCCATTTCTGCACCGTAAGGCGCGTGAACCTTCTCCGCGAGCCGGGGCTAGTGTTACACTTCTGGGTGGTTCACGGTTTCACCGACGAGCTCTTTCTTTTTCTCCAGGACACGACCCTAGGATCGTTTACACGCAGCTAGAATCCTTTCCGCGAAAGTCCGCAACCACCGATGTAATTACTCGTACTTTGAAACTCCTTGCGACGGATACCTTTTCCGATAACACCAATATCGTTGTTTGCATCGTCTCACGTCCATGCTGCTTACATAAAATACTGTATCTACAAAAATGTCATTACGATATGTGCAATACTATATTTCATTTTAATAGTATCAAATGCTTGTAATCATATGAAAGTCTTATCGAATGATACGAAATTTGATTACATTTGGAATTAACTAATCGGTAGATACGTATATAAATGCTCTGCGTAGTAAATATCATAGTTTGTATCTACAGAATAATATCTGCAACCGCTACTTTGCGAATTGATTGATTTGTGTATCTGACTTAGTAAGCAAACCGGAAACGCACTTTATACTTATTTACATAGCAATACAATGATCATTAATATGTTTCTAAAAGAAATTTAGAAATTAAAACATCCGAGCCACAAACATCTTGGGATAATATTACGATCAAGATTACAAAACCTTAAATTTTTTCAAAGCCAAGGATATTGCAATATACCAATATAATAATATGTCTGCCACTTTTATAATTTTATGAAGATACAATTAATAGGCGTTATATAATTTTTGTATTATAATATATATAAATATGTATAAAATATATATAAAAATAATATAATATAAAAAATTTCCTTACTTTTTTTATAATGAAGGTGGAAATGAATTGGGCTACATTTTAACAATACGCGTCATAATGTTTCAAAAAAAAGAATTATAAACTTTGATTCAGTTGGATAGATTCTTTCAACTGAAAATATTATAGAACTTAGTAGTTCTAATGTTAACGTAATTTCGAATAAAAAAATTAAAGAAATTGAAAATAAGAAGTTTAAAAATCGAGCTAATGACGTCATAGTATATTCTATTTCGCGTAGCTACGATTATAAGGCATAAAAATAATTGGAATTCGATTTTATGAGCGATTTTGTAATTAAAACAGATCTTGTTGAAAGTAGCTAAATATCTGAAAAAGAAACGTTGAAATCAACATTGTAGTTCTCAGAAACAAGGATCGGTCGTAAATTTCAAAGGAAATAAATAGTTGTTTGATCGGATTACACGGCGATTGTTCGTGCGGAATTGAAAGCGTCGATCTATCAGCATAGGGACTTTTTATGGAAATGACAGAATTGTGTCGGCGAAAAGGGTGTCGAAGCAAATAAGTGCAGTCGCGATACGACGCCTGTTCGGTCGCTAACAATAAGTGATCGATGGTCGGGTTCCTGACTCAGCAGACATTCGCGAAACCGAACACCATGGCTGAATTTTTGCGCGCAAATAGTATGCACGCGATAGACACCAACAAGCATGTGACCTAACGTGCCACGGCGTGTATTACCTAACTCGATTATATTCATAGACTTAATAATATCAAGGAGATTAAGAAGATTAATTTACAAAGTCACATTTACAATAAACATAAAATACCTACTCAAAGTATGGCAACAATATATCTTATATAAGATTAATACATACATACATATATCGAACATTATATACGATATAGCTAATATTTAGCGATAAATATTTCACGATACTTCAGCAATTATTTTGCTATATTATAGTTTCCCTTATAATAAATTGCAAACACTTTGTTCAAATTTGTAATTTCTATTCGATGACGTTTTGTATGAAGAACACATAATGCTCGTCTACTTTTACAAACATTCGTTTTCCAAAACATTTAAGAAAACCTTTCCTACATTTGCTTCTTGTTCGCAGTACGACACGCGTTGTTAATGATTTTATGAATTTGTGAAAAATTTAAAGATGCAAAAATGTACAAATTGCACATAATATGCAAAAGTATAAAAAAGTATTACACAGTGGAGTATTAAAATGGAGTGTTAAGTATTAAAAAGTATTAAAAGCGGACTACTATAACATTTGATGGGGAAATAAATCTTTATGTAGATTCGAAATATACAGCGACTACTAGGTTTTTAATCAAGTTCGACACTTCGTTTTTGCAGTATCAAATTTTTGTAGTCTTACGAAAGCATACTAAGTGGTAAGGTACGAAATTTAATATTCTTGTAAATTATCTAATGTCTATAAATGTGTATAAGAAAGACAATAGTATGGCAATATTTTTTCTGTATCCACTGTATAATATTTCATCGATTTTCACGTGCAAAACAATCTTTCAGCTGCGCGAACGATTCGTCGTGGCTTCAGTCGGACCCATAGCGAACAATGAACGGAATTATCGGGATGGCCAGGCAACACGCGCCACAAATCGACTCGTCGCGTCGTCGTCGTATACGTTAGCTCGTGCACGCAGCCACATCCGACAGCTCTAGCGTGAATCCTAAATGTTCATTGCACGCCACTTCGATGCCTCGATTCTCGACAGCGGTCCGAGACGAATCGTACAAAAGTTGACGTCTCCATCTCTCACGATCGAAACGAGCTACGACATTACAGTCACGCCCATAGTCATCCTTTTGACGACAGGTTATGTTGTTGGCTAGAGATTTATTGTTCGTACAAGGGTGCCTTATTATTATCCACGCTCGATTCCGGTCGTTTGGGGTGCTTGTTGGACTCTATGTATCTCTGTTTATTCGAGTTGCCTTCTTGAATGCTACTTTATTGGGAAATGTACATATACGTAGATGGATAGTATTGCATATAATACGCTGTTTTTTGTGGACGAATTAGCGAAGAGATTTTGCATGGATAATTATATTCAGTGGTTACAAAAAATATTTGCCCATACCTTTGTATTTTAGTGAAGTATTTCATACTTTTTATAGTCATTGTTTTAAAAGATTCGAGTTAATATTAAGTAAGTAAGTACTGGATAGTGGAATTAGATCGTAGGTTAGATCAAAATAGCATTTATTGTCAGCCGTTTATATATATATATATATAACTACAAAATGTGAATATTTAAGAGACATTTGTTAAAAGAATCTACTTGTACAGCATGAAAGTTTGTTCTTTAATCATTCAACTGGAGGGAACATGATCAAATAATAATTTAGACGACGAGGAAGATTACACAAATTTCATGAATAAACAACAAGAGTTTAGTTTCTTTCAAAATGTGAACGAAAAATTATCTATAATTATTAATTATAAATTATTTACATTTTTTTTTTAAATGAACAATTTCAAAGAAAAAAAAGGAAAGAACAGATTAAATTGAAAAAATACTGGAGCATACAAAAGTAGTTTTTACTAGTAATAAGTGCATTATGGTATAGAATTTGCGATAAAGAAAATCCGATACCAAGAATGTCAGTTCTATTAGCATCAAAGCAGATTGAGAATATCGATTCGCCAGTTGCATGTCCTATTAAGCTACAAATGGTAACACATTGAGCTTATGACGTTCAAAATTCTCTCTAGTCTTGAGCATTATTTCAACACCATCTTTAAATATTTCATAATTACATGTGTTTTGTATTTAAAAAAAAAAATTTTTTTTTCACAGTATTAGAATATGTGAGGTTTATAATTAATTTTAATTTCAATAATAATTACATTCCATATTAGCATTTATACTTTCATAGATATCGCTAAATAAATATTTTTATAAAAATGAATTAATGTTTCAAAACCTGTATTTTAAAAAACGTACAGACATCGCTAGCGCTATAGTGAAACTGTCACGTATATAGTGGTGAAATTTGAAAGTAATCTACGAATCCATATAGAAGTAATAAAATATTTGCTGCAAAATATTAAGCATATAATACATGTTAAAAATATCCGCCCTGAAGATTCAGGCTTATTAGTATAATGGATAATTTGACTGTTTAAATACTTTTACGATGCCAGCGAAAATATGGTTGTATTAAATAACTTTTAATTTTAATATCTTACATTTTCAGATTCGTTTCAAAATTTACTAATACGAGCATGATAATACTAATGTCTCGTATACCACGTATAATATATTCATAAAAGATTTCTACAAGCGTTCGAATACTTTCGCGACCAACTGTACGTAATCCAACAACACTCAACTTTCTGACTCAACGGCAACTCCAATCAACAACCAACTCTCACACCTGAAAACAACCCCCTCACGCTTGCGCCTTTCCATTCACCACACGAGTCTTCTCAATCTCAGCATACTCGTCTCGGAGGGTGTCCAGCCTGTATCCTGTCGCGTGTTATCTAAACACCCGGTGTCTCCGCGTGCCTTAACGACAAAAAGAAACGGACAGGTCTAAAAAAAGAGGCCTGGGAAAATTGAAACGGGGACGAAACGAGCGAAACGAAGTAAGAAACATATTATCGGCATTTGTGCGACAAAGATACGACAAAGGGGCGGTTGGTGGCTAAGAGGGGTGCCGGGGGTGTTACATGTGGGGGTGGCGGCGTCGGTGGTGGTGGTGAGGTAGTCATGACGACCGCAGCGACCAATCATCCGGAAGTAACGCAGCGCGAGATAACTCTGCATCCAATCAGGTTTAAAGCGGGAACGGGGCTGGCCATCCCCCGCAGAAAATCACCCCCGTAACGAAATTTCCACCGTACGAGGGTAGATATACAAAACGACAGACGGCCCTCTCTCTCTGTCCTTCTTTTAGCCGGTGAAAGTCTTTGTCTGGCTTTCGTCGCGTTTACCCTCGTCGATGTGGCTCTCGCACGCGTTATACTCTCGAATCGAGGATAAACGGGGATGATGTTGCCTCTTATCCACCCTCCTCAACCTCTCCTTTTCTTTTAATTCATAATCTCGGACCTCGGCGATAACCTGCAGCTAGTAGATAAGGATACTGAGATGTCTTTCGAGGAGTAGAAGGATGGTTCAAGGGGTAGGAGGTATCTTGGGGTTACAGAGTGACGCCACCGAAACTCTGAACTTTTTTCTCTATGGATCGTAGTAACTGAAAACCTTAAATTACCAAGCTGTGAACATTTATACATATACGATGCGAAGATCGCACGAAAGACAGAGGGTATCCCAGTAATTAGGATACACTCGGTAAGGAAATGATTTTACTTGAGAAATCATCAGAATGTGGAATAAAATTTGGAAAAATGTGGAAAAAAATCATATAAGACTTTGATTTTGAGAAAATCAGGCTTGGCAATTTATCAAATATTTGAACTTGACTAATTCCGAACTGAACGCAAGCAAATAATCAGCAGGAAATTATTCTACGTGTGAAAATAAGTTAAAAATTTAACATGAAACTTTCTCATAAGACGCTTCGTTTCCGAGAAAATAGGATTTGAAGATTTATTAATTAGGCATATGCAGGCTCTATTTTCTTGAAACTATTTTCTTTAAACATTATTTCATAGAGAAAACATTACTCCATACTTTTACATATCTATTTATGTAAAATAACTTTCTGCCGTTTATTCTACTCAATTGATAATTGTTATTGAAAACGAAATATTATATGAAAAAATTTATTCTATATTTTTGATTTATCTTTCCATGTAGAGACAGCTCTTTCCGATAGTACCACAATTATTAGCACACCATGTATATAGCACATTTTCTGCAACAATGACATAATTAAAAAATTACGATTCATATGTTTCAAATATGATAAGTTAGTTATATAGATATTATAACTAATGAATAAGACTCGCATGTGAAGTTTTTCATATTAGAGCAACTTTCAAATCCAATACCTTGTCAGCTTTGCCTTTTCATTAAAATTTATAAAAATATATTTAGATTTTAGATGTTACGTGTCATGTCTACCAAATTTTTATGCAAATTCATATTTTTGTAGATATAATTAAACGACTGAATTTCATATAGAAAATTATTTTACGTATTATGTATTATAGTATTTTCTGTGTATTTTTGCACCTTAAAATTTTGATAAGCGCATACAAATCTGCAATCCACATCTGTATAACACAATTTTATTACTTTATCGTTGTTATTATTATCTTTATTATTCCTAATTTATTACTACTAATTTTCAGTATTTCTTTCATTCAACATATTTCGACTTGCCATTTTTTAATACAACATAAACTGAATACCAACCACACTAAACATCCAAATCTTCTTCGATGTGCACGTCGCGTTTCTCTCGCGAAATATTTCTCGCCAGCTGATAAACCCGGTATTATGCGTTCGCGAGGTACTCGATAAATACACACTAGGTGACATTCACCACGTAAATGCGTCAGAATGCCCCGTATATAGGAAAGATGCGTTTATGGGCTGGCAGCAGCCCGATAAGAAACCTCGTAAAACGAATGGTGGCCCATAAGTGTTCGAAGCAACTTCGACGTTGCCTTCGACGCGATCGGTTGTCGAACGTGTACCCTCCGCATTTGTCACGTTTATCGACTTTACCATGTACACCGCACGCTTTCATCGTGACACACTTTGACGTGCGAACGGATGGTGTGTTTCCATAGATCGCGAGGGGTTGAAGGGAGTTTGCGCAAATTGTGAACAGCGAATCTTGAAGTTTCGTCTGTTCTTGAGGAAGGATAAACTCGAAAATATTTGCTGAATATTTTGCTGATCAAATACGCTTGAATTAATGTTACATTATATATTATAGTCAGAATCCATATACATATATACTGCGACGATCTCATCGATTATAAATAATGGAATTCAATTTTTGAGTTTCATTGCGTTGTGTTAAAACATTTCATTTCCTGACACGACTAAAGGAAATATAAATAACAAAATATTCGTTTGTCCACTAAAAACGATAATATAAAGTATGGCTATTTGAGTCAAACTAATTGTAATTTGTTTTGTAATTTGCCAAATTTGGTTATGAACAATTTTCAAGCGATCTGTAATTTAAAAGCAAACTATTTAACTCGTCATTCGTCGCGTGATAAACATTCAGATAAACAGAATTTGTTACTTTTCATTAGTCTACCTTCAATCCGGAATCTAATGAGTGAGTAAATACTCTATCGAAATACGAAAATACTAGTCACGTACTCAAATAAAAAAAAATATTAAAAAAGAAAATCACAATCGAAAAGATATATGTATAGTTAGTAAAATTTAGTTTCTTCGTTTTTAATTGTATTTAATTTCTAAGTAAATAAATGTTATAACACCTATATACACTTTTTGGTTGATTTGAAGTTTTAGATGTCAATAATGATAGTAATTTACGCAACACGATCTCGTTATAATGCTAATGAGATCTCAACAGTTTTGTACGACACACAGAATACAACATATTCATAATATCATTTTCCTTATATAATTAAAACATTAGAATATTCAATAGCCTGTTCCAAGAAATAAATTCATCTTTACGTTTATATTTAATAATTGCTAATAAATTCTATTTCCTATTTTGCTCTAACTCTTCTAATCACGAGAACATTGTCTCACCGCCTCAAAAATTCAAAATGATCACATCATTAAACAGATTGAAACGAAACCGCGGGAATTATAGATAGAGCCCGCTTGCGCGGAGATCGAACTTTTTTCTCAAATCAAGCGAGAGAATATTGTTTGGCCTCGCGGAAAATTTCCTTCGGTCAGGCTACTCTGAAAAAACCTTCCGCGATATCGAATCGCTAATCCACCTCGCGCCTCCTTGATTACGATACACGTTCAGGCGAATGGAAGGAATAAAGGAAAAAAATAATTTTTCCTCATCATCCCTGTCTACTCTCTCCCCCCATCTATCCTCCAACCTCATCCCCTTCGTTCGTTCGAGAGTGTGGGTGGATGAATTCCATCGTTATCGAGTCGCACCCCCATTTTACAAACGGGAAAGCTTCTCTCCCGTCCGCAAAATCCCTCGACCGAACGTGCATATTTCCATTTGACACGCCTCAACGATCGCCTGATTTTATTAAAAACCCCCGTAACCTGGTTCCGCTCTTCGCTCATACCACTCTGAGGACAGAAATCTTCCTTCTAGATGCCTTTATTGCGACATCGTACCTGTTTGCATCCTCTTCAAGGTATTCAACAGCTTAGAACGTATGTCTTCATGATTCGCATGTACGTGTATGACAGGTAAAGGAAACGTGTGGGTTGGAACATGAAAATCATTTACAACTGGCGGAGTTTGTTCAACAGGAAATTTCTTATAATAAAAATATGATAATTAGACTGCGAATGTTTATAGGAATTCAAATTTTTGTAAATACAAATGAAGAAGTTGAATCTAAATAGAGATTTATTTTATTCTCTAGATATCATAAATATTGTAACAAGAATTATTTGATTATGGTTTCAGTTTTGTCGCTTTCAAAGAATTGCTACTATGAGTTACATTACCTTAGAATAGAAGGAGCGACGTGGAAGATTTCGTTGACAAATATATCATCTATGTCAATGGTATAATAAATACAATGATGCGTAAGTATTTTCTGTAACCACTGTACATAGCTCTAAACAATCAATAAAATATAAACACATAAGAATATACAGTACAGAAATAATTCCAATAATAGAAGGGCCGCTTTAAATATTTGAGATTTGGCCATATTCAGCCATCTTCAGGGCAGAGGAGCATAGATATCTAAAGAACACGGAAGAAGGTGACGACGCGACGCCTGGAACAACGGCGAGGAAACGAACGAGCTCGCTTCATTATACACGACGCTCGCACGCTTCGTTTGCCTCCGGAAGTCGTGCTTTAGGAGGGTCGTGGACTGGTAGGGGGTGAAGTGGATGGGTTGGTAGGAGGATGTGAGGGCCATCGCGGAACTACAACGGAAGAGAGAGGAAAGAGACCTGGAAAGAGATCGTGGCAACCAGCGGGACGAACCAAGGGAGGAACAAGGGGAAACTGAGAAGTAAATGGGAGGAGAGGGTAGTTTGAATTAATACAATCACAGAGGGGTGGCTCACCACTCGCAGTCTACGTAAAGAGACAGAGACAGAGACAGAGACAGAGAGGGAGAAAGAGAGAGAGAGAGAGAGAGAAATATAACCACCCCTTTGCTTGTCATCGAAATTATACGCCGCCGACACTCGACCTCGTTTACGACTTCTATCTTTCTCTTCCTTTCTCTCTCCCTCTCTCTCTTTCTCTCTCTCTCTATTTCTCTGTTGGTTCTTTCATTTCTGTCTACACGGTGGATTCCTCTTCAATAGTCCTACGCGCCACGACAAGACAGCAGACGAGTTTGAAAATTAGGATCAAGAGAGGAAAAGGGTTAAATATGGCGGCACATAACGAGCTGTTGTCCTTACTGTTATCGAAAGGGTTGCGTTCTCCAACGGGCACGAGAGATCTCGAAAATATAACGCGATTAACTGTGAATCCGCATTTCGCTCACGTTGCCTTGCTTAGCCAATTTGAATTAATGTCTTCTAGAATTTCTACTTTCCTTAACGAGCGATCAAGCGCCGCCCGCGCTGTTCACTTGCACGCCCACGCGTTTTTCTTTCACAAGAGCTTGCTTTTCGACGGTTCTGAGCTTTTAATACAGGCATCGCGACACGAACTTTTTCCTGTTAACCAATTAGCTGTTGCGACCTCTTTGAAAAGTGTGTATCTAAAATGTATCGCAAGAAGTAAGCGATGATGTAAGAGTACACTCGTCAAATACAAAGTACGTGTGGCTGTTATAATGTAGAATTAAGTTGTACTGAAACGATTGTTTTATTTTTTAATTCTATTACTAACAGTACTCGTCATAGCACAAAATATTGCACAAAATATTTCTTCGTGACGAGTATACTAGTCAAAAACAACCAACTGGCTAATTCCAGGATAATAACATCGGATTTTGATTATTTCCATGAATATCAATAAAGGTTGAAGAAAAAATAAATAATTATTCGAAATAAAGTAACGATTATATCTGTTTGAGAACTTAAGCTGTTTTAACAAACAAATTGTTAAAATCTTATTTGAAGATAAAGGATGACAAATTTGGGAAATATATCGTATATATTCGGTAAATTATAGTTTCAAAGAAGTAATACGAAGATGCTTCCTCGGCAGAAACTAAATGCCTCTAAATAGTGCCTCTGTGCAAGAGTTTTAATATAATGTTTTGCTGTTGGGGAACAAGGTCCTTGGAGCGTTCACTTGCAGTCTCTGGTTAGGCTCACTTACAGTATACAGTGTCTTAGCTGAATTGTTGCTTAGCTACTTTATATTTGCTTCTCAGGCATATTATTTCTTTTACTACTGATGAAGTTTTTAAATCTATTTGGAGTTTGCAGATATCACGGAGTTTGCGTTAACTATGGTTTTAAGTACTATGAAATGTAGTGCTTCAAGCTTTGCGATATAACTTCTTCCGGGTATGCCCCACGGCTCAATGTCGCACGTTCAGATTGGTTTGATGACTATTTTGTAAATTAAGAATTCGTTGTTTACACTTAATCTAGAGAATTTCCTGATAAGCCAGTACATACTCTCCTTCTAATCGATTTGATCGATCTCTTTGCGTACATGATGTTTCCATATCAACCGAAAGTCTAGATGCATTCCTAGCTAGCTATTTTTCTGTGAGATATCATAACATTGCTGAGTTATTTTGGAGGGGGATTTCCTTTTCTTAGAGTGAGGGTGATGTGTTCCTTTTTACTAGCCTTTGCTCCAATTTTGCATTGGTTTTACCACTCTGAAATCCTTTGCACATAGTGCTGCAATACGGAAGAATTTGCATTATGATCATCGTGAATGATTAATATACTTTTAGTACATATGAATAGATTCGCTTTTTAAGTTGTAGATATATCAGTATAAAGTGTTTATAGAATAGGTTCCAATACACTTTCTTAACAAACTCGATATCGTAAATATCTAAGTATGATACAATAAGCAGGTAATAGAATGGAGAGAATATTTGTTTAATTTTACATGAAAGGCTCTCGTGTCAAACTTTATCGAATGTTTTTTGGTGCCTATATTATGGTTTGCGTTCTAAAGCGAATGTAAGTTTATTTGTTAGCTTACTAGTTTGTTAGCCAGATCTGTTATATAGCGGCTTGCTTATTTCTGAAACGAAATTGATGTGATGGGATTAAGCCGTTTTTTACTATTATCTTTTTCATTCTGTTGTGAATTAATTTCTCTAATAGCATTAACGTTATAGGGAGTAGAGAAATTGGTCTGTAGAATGACAATAAGGTTCAATGCTTATTCAGTTTAACTATCATAAGAACTTGAGCTATGTTCCTTTTGATGAGAAAATATTTAATAATAATAGTGAGTATTCTTGTTGTTTTAGTGAACAATAGTGAGCGTTCTTGAAATGCATTGTAGAGGTGTTGGGTAGAAGTAATGATATTTTCTACTATGCTTCTCGTGCAACTGCCATTTACTTTAAGGTCTTCTGAATTTTGCAGCTGCCTTCCATAAAGAATAATTTGTGTCTTCATTAAGGGAGAGGCCATATAGCTTCCCTAAGCGACATAGATACTACAGAAGAGAATTTTAACATAGTTTTTAATTGCAAGATGAGCTTCCGCAATATGTATTATATCAATTTTATCAGTGAATAAGAAGAAGACTTTGAACTCCTGAATTCTGTACTGTAGCCCGTTAACGTCTCAAATTACAATTTTTAGAGTAATATTTATTAGTATTCGTTATTATTGTTGTCAAGCACGCGTATGAAAAATTCAATCATTGTGTTAATTTACTGGCCTAAGAGTCTAGCTTGCTAGAGAAACATGGTCGTTATCAGTTCAATATTGCTAGCTGATTATAATCAAACAGATTTTTTATTTGAGCATAAGGCTGTGTATTTGTGTTCTACCGATGCCTTGTAGCGATATTGCTGTTTGAGGGGGCAGATTTGAATAATCTGTAATCGTTTTTGTATCTAAGTCAAGTTATGATCTTTGTTGTAGCTTTTATCTTATTATACAACCTTTATAATTAGAAGAATAATCTTCCTGTAAAAAATGATTCGAAGTAAGTATTTGCTTGCACATTTGACACATGCGAGAGTTCTAATTCCTGGTATGACCATAAGATTGACGTATAAGCATTGACAAATGCCCTTTTTTATTTTAGGTGATTCAAATGATACTATGGCATTTAATAGTTTATCGATTTTGTAAATCTCTTTGTTACTGCCGTTAGGCTCGAATTCGACGAAGAAAAGTGGTATTTATTTATCATTATTTATGCCTTACTTGATGGTTGAATTCTTTTAATTCGTTGGTAATTGTATCAGTATTTATTGTAGGCTGCATCGCCCTTAAAACTACCTTATACTAACTACAACTTTATCTTACATAAGGATAATCTTTATCTTTCTTGAACTATGTAATATATATGAAAGTCTTTTCTTTCAAGGCTAGAACGATCTTACTGTAAATTTCGGTGATGTTACCTTACATTTTGATGATTATTTTTTAGTTGTTTTAAAGTGAAGATTTTATTTTCTATTTCTTTTCGGAGACCCAGAAGAGACTCTACAAATATCAGTGGTGGTTTAAGTCTTTCTAATGTAGCATTTTCTAAAATATCGTCTGGAATTTCCTGTAAGATGCTGTATAGGTTTTGTACGCGTGTGAGAAATTCAATCATTGTGTTAATTTACTGGCTTAAGAGTTTAGCTTGCTAGAGAAACATGGTCGTTATCAGTTCAATATTTCTAGCTGATTATAATCAAACAGATCTTTTTATTTGAGCATAAGGCTTTGTATTTGTCAACCATTTATCGCTACCTGTATCTATAATGTCCATTGACGGATTATTAGGGGAGCCGCTTTTATTTCTAGCGTGTTTCCAATCGCTATCTGACGGTTTGTCAACTTTCATTAAATTTGCCATAATTGCTGTATTGATATTGTTTTGGTGTTTGTTAGTAGCACAATTTTCAGCAATTTTAGTAATTTTTAATTGGAGATTCTTTGCTTTTGCCATTCAGAACTTAAACTTACTGAATGGCAAGTTTACTTGACCTCACACTTACACTGAGGATAACAGATGCACTAAGTTAATTATTTACACACACAGTTAACTATTTACTTCACGTAAAAACATCTTATCAGTCTGACAGCTGAAACGAAACTGAGCCAGAAAATGGTTTTCTAAATGCCATCACAAATGACGAATTTTTTGTCAAATACAATAATCAAATGTAATTATTGCAATCATTAAATGTCGTATTATTATAATCAAATAACTTATATCTAAATTATAAAATGTACTTTCTTTTTTTATTAATAATTATTAATTTTTTGAACTTTATCAATTTCTAGATTTTGTCGTTCTGGGATATTTATAATATTATACTGATAACTCGTAGCATGTAATTTATAAAATAAAATTAGTTCAATTATTCAGGAGAAGTATATAGAATATGCAAAGTTAAGCACCTACTACAATAGGTATTTAATAGGTAAAACTAAGTCGTATTCTTTATTCGATTTTAAACTTCCACGATGATTATAATGTATTTGTCGTTTTTCGATTGTCAATCATGTTTTTAATAGTGCGTTGCGCTTTGTTCCAATGTTTCAAGCCTGAAACATACAAACAAACAAAGCGTACTATTAAGAACGCTATCGAAATTCGAAACACTTCAAACATATTTACTATTCTTCTATTTCTATTATCTTTATAAAAATGTGAATTTGCATAAATATCCACAGCCTAGGTATGATTTTGAAGAAGGACCCAAACCCTGAGAAATGATAGGGATTTCATGCAAGAAGGTGCAGTAGCTATAGAAGATATTGACACATGCTCTTATTTCCCAATGAAACCTATTTTTATCAGATTCTATACATTTCATTTTCATAAGATCAAATTTTTGTAGTGCTATGAAGGTACTGCGATGCAATGGTATGCGAATGTCTTATATAGTCACTGTACGTACATATACTCGACAGCAGAAGGAGAAAGCAGATAATAGAGAAAGAGGAGCGATATCGAAGTAGGAGAAAGGGGTACAAGCCGTTTAGCGATATTTCACGGGGCTCTCGTTCTCGTAAGGGGTTCTAGCCCGCGCACGGTATTACTGGAAGCAGTCTTGCAAACTCGAGATAAGGGTAGACCGGTTCTCCGTTTCCGACAGTGCGAACGGGAGCTAAGGCTCTTCACCTTAGCTTCGACTTCTCGTACGCAGCAGAAGAGAATATCCGGAGAAGAAAGCCACCAGAAGCAAACCACCCCTTTTCGGTTGCCACGCACTGTAATCGTCTCTTCTTCACGCCACCCTCTATGAACTCCGTTAATATCCTTCGCTTATCCATTGTCGCCATTCATTTTCTTTATCCAGTTTACTTCTTTCTCTGGCAAGCTTCCGATTTCTCGCTGAAAATATTGTCATCTCTCGGATTTCTTCGAGTAATATGTTTGTTATATGGTTGAATGAACCATCTATTATGCTTTAGGTAAAATTATGTCGCGAATAGATAATTATATTTAAAACATTTGTAAACTGACTGATGAATGGTGTCTCATTTAAATTTAGAATAATTTTGTAAATATGATTGGAGTAAGGAAGAAAGATAGTTCATGTATTGCACACACATAATATTGTACACAGGCATAATAACAAATTCATAGTATTTATTCATAGTATTTTGCATGGTTAATCCAACCATGTAACAAACGTATTACTCGAAGAAATCCGAGAGGTGGCAATATTTTCAGCGAGAAATAGGGAGCTTGCCAGAGAAAGAAGTAAACTGGATAAAGAAAACGAATGGCGACAATGGATAAGCCAAGGATATTATAATAATCAATTATATATTACTGAGACTCAATATATTTAGTGTTACACTGTTGCTAAACCCTATATGCTATATATCTATATATTTTCAGAAATTACATCAATGTATATTGCAATTTTTTAACAGCGCAAATATTATTGTAAACATCTGACCTAACGTCCTATAAAAGCAAATTTCACGCATTGATGTTTTTACGAATTAATGAATTCAAAACTTCTAAATTCATACTCCTTCAGAGATCGTATTATTATAACTTGTCTTGATATCAGTTGCAATGCTACGAAATCAAAAATACACCGTGCCATTTAAAAAGATCAAGGTTACCTTGGCTTAAGTATTTAATTTGTATATTATTAAGTACTTCAATTTATAGCTGATTCAAAACAGATCTTTTGTTCGAAACATTATTTTACAGTATATTATCAGAAGAGCTTGAAAAATCGAGCATACCATTTCACTGAACGCTCTGTATATCCTTTTATTGACAAAGATTGATGATTCGTTATTATTCGTTAAGAAATTATGTTAATAATGTATAATTATATATTTAAAAAGCTATAGCCTATATACAAGTATTTTCCGTAACAATACGCCTGTAATATGAATTCTCTCTTAACATGGATTGACAATTGGGGAAATTCTCATACAAAATGACACATAATGAGAATCTGTAGAGAAGATTCAACAAGACAAAAATTATGTAGCGTCTGGATATTGAAGTTGCATACTGCACATGTTTAAAACCACCCTTCATATCGTATCAAATATTGTATAATTTAACTTTCTATGTATATGTACGTGCATATACATATACATACGACACGGATGCTCCTATCACAGAAATAACAGAGACTGAGATAAATGCTAAATTGATAATTATTACAGATCTACTCAATGGATCGATCAATATATTAATATATTCAATTGTAAATAAATGCTCGGTTGAATGAAATGATATCAATGAAAGAATGTTACATAAAATTTAAAAAGATATATTATATGACAAGTAAATTATTAGAAGCTTCTGTAACGAGTACAATACATCTTTTTTCGAAATAATCCTTAACGCTCTTATTACTGAAACTTAAAGAATCGATTCCCCGCTCACACTCGGGTAATTAGCGACCATTTAAATGCACGTGCACTCGAACCAACGGCTAAACCCTGCAATTTTGCTGAAGGGATGGCCAGCGTTTGTACCAATTAAAAAGAAAAAACCTCAGAGACACCCCCTCGTCGACTCGTTATTTACACCGCAAAAGAGACGCACGTGCTCGTCCAATTCCGAGCCTATAATCCTCTCTTAATCACTTGGCTGTACGCTAACAGGTGCAAAGCAATTGCCTCTCTTTCTTTTGGTCGCAGAAAGTCACGCGGTTCTCCGTATTCTGTTTCATAATAATATCAGAAAATTATTTAGACGTGAAGATTTAAAGAGAAAATATACAAATTATAATATAATATATATAGATTAAAAAATTTCATATGTTGTTAAACTAACCTATATTATCAAATTTTACCTTTCTGTTTTGGGACTAAATGTACGTTTTTGTTATTTCTTTCGATATTTCAAAAATATTAAAATACTAGTAGTATGTATATAAATAGTAAAATACTAAAATATTAAAAAAAGTATTTAAAAGATTGTTATAAGTTATATTATATCTCATAATATTAGTTATGTTCTTAGATATTTATAAAACTATATATACATATAGTATGTATACATATATATATCGCCTATTTTTAAAGTAGTTATTATATATCATCATCTCGGTCATAAAAGATCACACGATACTTTTTATTTGTTTGGTTATATACTAGAATGTAAATACTATGAAGATTATTGGAGAAAGATATGTGACAAAATATATTTTTCGTGTTTTACGAATCATGTGTATGTACGTATCATTATACGGGGTGTCCCGTAGCATCAAGAAGCGCTTCAGCGGTGGATTCTGCACATGAAAATGATAAAAAGAGTTCAGATAAACATATGCCCTATTTGATCTTGTTTCCGAGTTATAGCGACTTCTTTAACAAACTACGTGTATCTAACTACCTTCGCAAGAAGTGGCCAAAATGACTTCTTTGCATCCGAACACAAGGCTGAAGGCTTTTTATCATTGACTGCCTTACTCTCGCCATTTCTTCAATTCTTCAAATATTAAATTCTGCGAAATTAATCCAACTACTTCCATCTTTCGATAGAATTATTCCAACATAACTCAAAAACAGAATCAAATAGGGCATAAGTTTATACGGACACTTCTTATTATTTTCGAAAACAAAATCCATCGCTGCGCCGAAGCGATTTCCCGATCACGTGGATCACCCTGTATTTCAATCACTCAACTAATTAAACTCATTAAATCAATCACCAGGCACCTTTCAAAACCTAAACAAATCAATAAAATTTACGTCACACTATTTCTTCATGGATACTCTTTCTAACTCATTTCTTCATCAAATTCGTAAAAACCGTTACCAAACATTTTCCGAAACCCTAAAAAAGTCAACAAAAACTCGCATCATGCTAATTTCTAGATACTAGATACTGGAATTCTAATTCCTTCTAATTCATTTTTCCACATCAAGCCGTAAAACTGATCAAGATGGATAATCATCTAATCTCTTCCAAATCAGAAAATGTGAACAAAGATTTATGTATATCATAAACGCAGATTATTTAGATCAAATTTGAAGGTGCAAAAATGTGCAAAATGTACATAATATATTCACAGTGAAGTACTTCTAATAATATAATATAAAGTATTATTGTATGTCTCATTTCTTCGGCTATGTTTATAAAAATGTCAAATTACATAAAAGTCCGTAGTCTATATTGATTCTTTTTAACTCTTAGCATATTGAAGATAGATCGAAATTGTTTGTCAATTTTTTTTCGTTATTGATATTTGTTATGATAACTTTTATTCCTGTGTATTTATTTACCAGAATTACTACTTATTCATATAACGAAAACACTGACATTGATAAACACTAAAACACTAAAAACACCGCAGAGATCCTTAAATGACCCACCTTGTTATATTAAAAGTTAAGTATACTATTTATAAAGGTTCAAATCCCTTGTAACTAAACTGCGAATATTTATACAAATTTATACGTTTTTATAAATACGATTAAAGAGATAGCATCCGGAACTGTGTACCTATTAGATAAACATTATACAGACTACGATACTATATATATTTTGGATATTATATGCACGCTGTACATTTTTATACTTTTAAATTTCTCGTGAATGCGTAAAAATCTGCAGTTTACTTCTAACTCATATTTTCACATCAATCCACCAAACTCATCGAGAACTCTTCCAAACCCTAAAAGAATCGACAAAGATTTACATCAGGTTAATTTATCACAGAAACTCTAAATCTAATTCCTTCTAACACATCTCTCCACATCATGAATTCAGCAAATTCATCGAAACGATCACAGTGTGTGAACGTTTTTCGAAACCCAGAAAGGACAAACGAGGTCGGTCATTTGAAACTCCCACACCACCCGTTATATTCTCTGGTAATGAACGCAACCACCTTGAATTGGCAAACGGATGAACGGCCAGCCAGAGCCAGAGTCTGTAAGAGCAAACTTAAGCTGAAGAGAGACAAATAAAGAGAATAAGTGAGAAGGAGAGTGAGACTGAAGGGGTGTGAGGTTGGTTAGGGTAAGAGGGAGCGAAGAGACGCCGTGCTAGCCACTAAAAGGGGTTGCGTCCTCTCTCCAGTGTGACGGAAGCACCTTTCTGTGTCCCATCACCACCTCCTTTTCCCTTTTGCCCTTCGAGGGAACTCCCACTCATAGCCAGCCGTTAACTCCAGCATTTGTACGCGTGTATACACGCGTCCCTGCATTCGAATGCCTTTGCATGCGTGTCCTCGTCCTTCATGCGTATCTGATAAGCCATTGACGGCTGAATGATCTGACGCGATTACGCGTTGCTTCGTCCAATTGCTTCGGTGGTGTCTTCCGTCTTATGGAAAATTCAGTATCCTTTGTCACTTTCTCTTTATTTCTTTCTTTTCTTGTTTTTTGTTTTTGGATTCATCGGCAAAACATCTCAACCCTTCGGAGCACAATGGGATAAGTTTTATCTCTTTGTGACACAGTGAGTATGGTTATTTAACCATATCTTATAAGCTGTTAAAACGCTGTACTGATCAATTCCATAACTTAAAAGTATTGAAAAATGACGGTGTTACGAACTTTGGTGCATAGTGGGACAAAAAATACGCCGCCCTTTTAATACTTATACATTTATGAACAGTGTAACGTTCGTTATCACAGCTTGAAATATTAAGATAACTCGAGGCATAGCGGTTTATAATATATCTCAGCAATATCGTTTTGTCACAAATATTACTAACACGCGTTTCATAGACGAACAGGAAAGAACGTGCATTAATTTGACCAGTACGCATTCATAATTCATCCAGAGAGGTCGTAATTTTAAATAAAATTTCTCTACAATTAGAGCTTTTTTTTTAATATTCTGTGTCACAAAGAATTAACGAAGATATTTATTAGGGAAATTACTGATATGGAGACAAAAAAGTAATTTAATTTAATTTAATCAATGTAATATTAAATATCTTTGGGCTCTTTGTACAATCTAATATCTCAAAGAACATAATGATTCATAACAGCTCGTCGTAAATCATATTTAGGTTTATCTAATTTTCCGTAAATGTAATACTTGTGTATTAACATATTTTCTTGTCAAATAATGGAAATGTTATGAAAATTTTCTTTATTTCGTAAATATAAAAAAAGCTATTACAATTATCATTTCAAAATTAATATTAAATCAGTAGAAATGTAGAAAACTTGCCGCATAATTTGCTTAATACACCATTTCGTTTTACGCAATTTTTTCCTCAATTTAAAACATTAATAACGTAGTTTTCTTCTTCTACGACTTATATCTGTAAAATTAAAAGTATGGGTTAAACTTGGATAGAATTTAGAAACTGTAATATGTGAAATGTCCATTTTTTAGATAAGTATGAAAACAATTGGATGATGAATTTGTTAATACGTAATATTTAACGTAATTTTCGATTACATATTTCAATTACATCTTATGGCTCTTTGGCTCTAAGACTTTTAAACTTAATATCAACTTCCTGCAATCACATTTACTTGTAAAACTTTATTATAATTAAAATTCGTATCGTTTCTTATCTTTGATTAATATCAGCAAATCTTCGTTTTATGTCTATCCATATGAATACAATACGAAAACTAGGTAGTACCATGACAAAGTCACATTTCTACTTTTTACAGGAAAACGATTTTAAATTGCTAATATAATTCCAACCAGTCTCAAAATTGTCTTTTTATTTCGATTGGGTGTTAGATACCTACATGTGTTTACTAGCCTCTCGAACATATCAAAAATGTTGAAAGTTAGATTTAATATCATATAATGTCACATAAGTATTATGGATTTTTTTATCATTCATGGTCTTTTCATGGTCTTCGTATAATTTTTTTTTTCAAATAAACATTTTCCATATTACAATTTTATAATTTTATGCCATAATATACCTGCTTCTGAAATATTCGGCAATCAAAATTATATTGACTACGATGGCACACAATGTGATAAAGGATGCAACAGTCAACAGAGACAAGCCTAAAATTAATTTCCATTTCAGCGTGCCATAATTGTTGTAATGTACCAGAATATACAGAGTAACTGGAATAATGGTCGATAAAGTCGATGAACAAACAGCTCCTACCACAGCGATGAATAAATCCAATTTAGGAATTATCGCTGCCAACAAACCTGTAATTTTGATTTACGTTTCGTCAAATTTATACGATCGCTGAAAAGTCTGACTATATTTATAGAATGTGTACTCTATAATACATCGGACTACAAATTTCAGAATCTAATATCTTACGCGATAGTTCGATTTTTATTTTTATATATACGAAAATAAGGATAGAACATTTTCTAAACGAAAAATTAGCTGTGGTAAGTGAAATATTAACTCGTTTGATTGACGCTAAAATGCCATAGTGGACTCGTCTTTTATTTAAAAAATTCTCAAAAGAAAATAGTTTCAAAAAGAACTAGAAACCCATACGAAGCGTTGTTGTTTAAATATGGCTAGAAAGCTCATATTTTAAACATTTTCTTATACATATAACGTCGGCCAACCTTACTTTCCGCGAAGAACTGTAAATATCACTAGACTATAGTTCTGTCTATAATTGTACGTCTATGGATACGCTTATCCATCTGACTAGTTGCTGGCCGCTTATCCTCTGTTTATAAACGATGGTCAGACAAACTTAACGTCCCCTCCCACATGCATGTGCGGGACAATAAAAATGCGGGAAATATCTGTCATAACGTATAACTCAATTAGAAGTGAATATCAGCAAAGTATTAGGTTTGAGTTTAGGATAGTATTTTCCATCCAGTCGCTGCGAGGCGACCGCCAACGTTTGCGTAAAGTGATAAAAATTATTCTATTTCGTAAACCAATATCAACTATTTATTCGTCTATTATTTTAATATTAATTTCTTATTATTTCACGTAGGCGTTGTTGGCCGCTTCACGAACGTCGTATTGAAAAATCTGACCCAAGCCTAAACCCAATACATTGGCGATATTCACTTTTAATTGAGTTGAGTTATAACAGACACTTTTTGCACCCTCGCATATGTACGTCATGCATGGGGTTTCTAAGCTCGGCTGACCCTCGTTTACAAACTCAAGATGATCAGCCGGCAACTAATACTAACATACGCTGTCACAGACGTACAATTATATATAGCAATACACTGTAGTAGTACCTGCAATTTTTTGCGAATATCTCGAAAACTAAACGAGACCGATGATTATATGTATAGGAAAAAGTTGTTCAAAATGTTGATTTCTATAACATATTCAATAATCACCGGAATCGGAGAGGATAGAACGGTTCTACAAACTCACCAAAAATATTTTAATTTTAAAGAGCAAATATATACGAATTTTCGACAATTTTTGCAAATATTATATAACAGGAAAATTCGCATTGAATAAAATTGTAAATACAGTAGTTGTTTATTTTTTATTTGAGTAGTTAAATATCCGCAAAATAATCATCGAGTATATTAAATTAAATCCCATTAACAATCAGTGTCGTTTAATAATCCAATTGTCTGCCCCATGTCATTCGCAGTAAGAGAAAATAATCCATAAAATGTATATTATTTGTAGAAAGATTAAGATATTATATAAATGTTTGCATAAATATTATAATATTTTTCTGATTTTTTTGCTCGTCCGCTTACTAACGAAGAATCAATCACAAGATCGGTAGTTAGCCCAGCGAAGCATCCTTTATTAGAACGATGAATACTTGCATCAAGAGTTCCGCTATGGCGCGCCACGAGAGAAACTGGGCTATCTATACTAAATTTCATGAAAATAGATTCTGGAACTTTGGTAATATCTAGCTTGTGATGGACTGCCATCGGATCGATTGATCGATTTCGCGAACTTCCCTCGTGAGAAAGAGGAGATTCAACCCGTTGCAACTGATCAAACTTCCCTTTGAGTTTACCTTGAAAATATAAAAGAGAAAGGAAACGAAAAGAAGTAGAAATTTTCTCTAAGATTGTTTTTCGTCGTATTCATTCGTTTTCGTTAAAGATGAATATTGAATAAGATTTAGATTTTTGTCAAATATTAAAAGTGTAGCATTATTTCTGTTACAGACCTCGTGTTTTTTATTTCAAAATATTCTGAGGAATATCTGAATCATACCCTTGTTTTAACAGACAAAAAGATACTTAACAAAAATTTTGGCAAAATATTGCAACGAAAAATTACACATACAAACAAAAATTGCTTTTAGTAACAAAGATATCTTTTTCTTTTAAACTTAAGAAATTTGTACTTAATAGAAAAATAGAATTGAGTAGGTTATTCGAAAAACGCAGCGGGATTAGATACGTATGGTGTTAAATATTTTGTAAAATTAAGCAAATGTAAAATTGAAAGAGTGAAGGGAATGAAGACAATTATACGATAGTGAGATTATGCGTTTTACATAACTTACAACAAACGCAAACAGAAAAGCTTTTTTCTAAAAGGAAGTAACGTATGCGAAATGAAAGAAACAAACATGAAATACTGAAAGAGAAAAGAAAGATCAGAATTCTAAATGAAATTGTTTTCCATGAAACATAAACATTTTGAACAAAAAGAAGACGAAGAACTTCTATTAAAGATATTTTTTGCCCCATGAAAAAGATCTTTTTTTTTTAAGAAAAAGAAAAGAAACAAATCAAACTCTGAGCGAAATTATTGTTCAATATAAACAATCACGTTGAATAAATAAAGGAATAAAAGATGCGAAAGACATGAAGTTATATATCACGATAGAATTATTTTTGATAAAGGTAAACTGAGAAAGTTAAAGAGTTAAGTTAAAATATGCTGCTCGAAACAATTATTCACACTCATCAATCGTAGACTCAAAAGAAGAAATTCAATAGTTTCTGTTATATGACAATCATATAAGCTTATTAATGTTGTACTTTAATTACAAACTAGTTTTCTAGAACTCCTAGTTTTCTACGAAGAATTTTCTTTCTAGGGTTCTACGTTTTATAATATCAAATTTTTGTAATCATATGAAAATATTAGATACTAAATAATATGAAATCTAATTAATTAGTATGTAGACGCTATGATAATTTGCAAATACCTTTAATAGCCACTGTATAGCCTTAAGTCTTAGCGAGTTACCTACTACTACTACTACTACTATTACTACTACTACTAGCCACTGTATACTACTATGTACAAAACAGATCAATCAGTATATCAAAAATTATATGATTTCGTTTAAGAAAACGTGAATCATAATCTCTACGCGTTCATCTCGAGAAAAAATAATTTTACCAGATTATGTTCTCTGTAAAGTCATTCAATTTCTCCCTTTACTTTATACAGCAGGTAATTTACCACTAACTCTCATTTGTACATTAAAATCGGATACTCTGTATGTTACATGATTAATATTAAATAAAACTGAGTGAGAATATATAAATAATTTCTAATGCCAACGTAGGCGAAACGTAATTATAAGTGGAGATAAAATTTTAAAAATCCAAACAATTAGAGAATCGCTAACTATGAAAGATTCTATTAAAACATCTATTAAAACATCTATCGATATAAATAAGATTTACATGGTACTGCGATAAAGATTAACTTTAAAGCAATCAATAAAAAAAAATGTATAAACGCGAAAGATAGATATGAGAATCAGAAAGACAAGGAGAACGATCCTCTAATCGTTTTGAGCACAGTAGATATAAGAATTTCTTTACACAAAATGAAAATTTTTTACATATATACACGTAATAAGGCTGATGCCCAAACGAACTGTCAGATTCCAACAGCATGAAGTTCCGTAGATTGACTTTTTATCAAGTGCTGGAATAATATATTCGTCCAATAAGATAATAATTGGCATATAGCATTGTAATCCATATGTGAAATATATCGATAGACCTTGCATCACGAATGCAGATATTGTTCCCCTAACAAAATAAAAGAATAATAACGTGTTATTGGTTATATTATAGAATACACAACCGTTCATAAATATTCCGACACTTTCATTCATTTCTATTAACATGTATAAATTAATGATAAACTAATAATTGAAAACAACGCTTACTATCTTGTTATAGAATGAAAAAAATGTGCATTACTATATACAAGGTAGCCAAAAGCAATAATTCGAGAGAAAGATGTTACAAGTATCAGACAAAATCAAATAAAAATCTATTTTTTTCGTAATAAGAAAAAATATGGGGATTAAGAAGCCAATAATTTAAAGAGTTCGTCATCATCTAGCATGAGGATATACTTCACTGCGCATACTTTACTGTTTATCCATCAACATCTTAATTTGATCACGTTTTTTACTAACAGAAATTCTCACTTTTATTGGATATTCCAACATAATCAGAGTATAGAACAAATTACAATAATGAATAATGGAAAAAACATCGAAACAAACTTCCAGAGGTAGAGCTTCTATATGATTTTAAAATATCAAACAATCAAAATCAGTATCAGCCAGTAGCCTTCTGATCGTCTTGTATATTTATTATTCAAATATTAGCGTTCACAGAAAATCTTTTTGTTGGTATAGAAAATTTTCTTAATCTACCTTATAATTTGTACTGTAAGAAACCCATTGAAATAACTGAAGATAAAGAATTTGTCAATTAATAATATAATTTTACAAGACTGTATAATTACAAACTCTAGTTTCCTTGTCGTATATTAGTTTTGAAAAATTAAGTTAATGACCTCATAATATCCTCTTATATATAATATATGTCTTATGTTCCTTATAAGAAATAAAATTATTGCAGTTCAATTTTTTTATCCGTGGTTTTATAATTCAAATATATCTTGTCAAAAATAAACAAATGTCCTGATACCTTTGAACGGTGGTGTGTCTCGTTTGAAAGAATAAAATATACGCAAAAATTTGTACAGATCGTTTACTGGGTGGTTTCGAATGAAATTGCCTCCTGAGTCGCAGCCCCATTTCAGGTAGCCGACAACACCGATAAAAGTATGCAGAAGAGTTATGTGCATCATAGCGTGGTTTAATACTCCGCTGAATTTCGTGTAATTCCATGGCTTTCGCATATCGTGTTGTATTGCTAGCACCTAAGAATAATTATCCTCAATTGTAAAAGCAAACATTTTTTTATTATACAGCAAAGGAGTTTTGTACAAATTATTTTACTACATAATTAAACTGTGGATTTTTATCTATTTATACGAAATTGAAAGATGCAAAAATGAACAGAATGCATATAATATACAGAAGTGTAGCGAGTAAAGCAAATTTTTGCTTAGATTCTATTTCTATAATTGTGTTCATAAAAATTAGCATAAAAGTCCACAATCTCGTAGTAACAAAATATATACTATTTCATGTAATATGTAATATATAATTATATAAATTATATAAGAGGTTAGTTTTTAGTCATTTAATCTAAAAATTGAACATTAGATTCACCACTGTTAACTGAATATAAGTGAAAACTTACTATTCCAGGAGAACTCATGCTGAAGAAAACCGTCCCGACGAATTTCGGATACAAATACATGTCCGAGCCAATCATGACCCACTTTTCGCCAATTCCATCTTTCAAAGCGTATACTGCGCCGATCATGGCAGCAGTAAAGAGCAATAAATTACCAAAAATGGAAATAACCGCGATATCGTGCAAATATTTCATCATGTTTATTACAAAGCAGAGTGGAAACAGGAACAAGGCGTAATATCCTTGATCTAGGGTTCTTTCAGAATCAAAAGATTTTTGTATTATCCCAGATATGAATACAACGTACACTGCGCCGATCCCTATATAACACATTAGGATTGTTGCATCGACGAAATATCTGAAAAATGAATTTTCCAATCAAATACCATACAAAGAGGTTCGAAAGAGAATTGTTTTTCTCTTGAATTCTCTTATATCATTGTAGCACGAAGGATGAATGAACCAATTATAACGCGACCAATTATGTTACTTTTGTTTGACACACTGAATTTTATTTTTTATTTTCCTGCTTTTTTTGTTCATCTTAATTTGATATTGATTTGTGGCCTGAAAGCTTGATAGAAAAAAGCGGATGACTTTTTCCAAAAAGTACTTACATTTATTTCCTATTAAAATTATTAGTATCATTGGAATGACTAACTTATAATCTTTCATAGAAATTTTATAAATTTATAACTGTATGTTTTTAATATAGTCACGAATCGAGGTTTGTCTGTTTCCTTTGCATTAAGAATTTTTTTTCTTTGGCAATCTTATATTTTAGTAGTCAGAATCGTATTATTATGATATATCATATTAATATTATAATTATGTTGAACACCTAATGACTTCGTTGTCTTCCATCTTCGTATCACTTAATCCCTCTCTCATAATCACCTTATTTATCTACTGACAATGTTTCTTTATTAAATATCGTCAATGATCAATAATCCCGAATATTAAAAAATGTATTGTTTCTTTGCAAAATAAATTACAAAGTAATTAGATGCAACGGACAAGGTTAAAGTAAATTTTTTAAAAAATAAAGTTTCGCGTGAAAAATATTACTTTATGTTTTCTATTTCTTTTATCACATGAAACCATTTGATTAGTTTCATATCAGTTGCAAGATACCCTATAAATTATCTATCTTCGTTATAAATTGGTCCATACATCCTATACAAGAATGAATTCACATCTTTCATTTGCTGCAACAATAACATAATTTAGGAATTATGTTTTTATGGAAAACGAGTTTGAATCGTTAGAATTTTTTGAAAACACGCATTAAACTGCTTAATTGGTATAATAAGACGTCGAACTTGTATGTAGAAAAATGTTATAATATTCTCATTTAATTCGATAGATTTATATTGTGAACTGTGATATTCTTGATACGAAATTAATAAGAAATAGTGAAAAATGAGAAGGACCTATTAGATCGGAAGCCTTTTAGAAATAAATGATAAATTAACAAAGTCTTATAAAATGTTAAAGATATAAATATTATGAAAGAGGTACTTTAATATTTTCAACATCTTAATATTATGGCGCGCAAATATTCTATTCTATATATTCTAAAATTATAAAGGAGGTAACTTATTTTAATCTTAAAAACAAATACAGTCACTTTTGATAATATGGGATTTATTGATGTATTGAATTTTTAAGCTATTCCCTTTTAGAAAATGAAATTTTTTTTTAATCATTTATTATGTTTTTCTCTTGTACCCGTTAGATACGGAATGGTAGAAACTAATATATGTCGAACTGAACTGCAAGATTTCTTTAACTCTATTATGTTTCTTGAATTAATTTTAATCCTTCGCGTGTTTTTCATTCTCCACAAATTGTGCAAATCTGTAAATTTTTAGGTTTGAAACTTGTTTTTTCTATTCTTAAGAAGCTTCTTAAGCTTTTTTTTAAGATTCTTTCAATTATGAAACCTTTGTTGATGTATATGACTTCTCTCGTTTCAATTTTACGCCAAAAAGGTTCTTAAAACATTAAAATTGCTTGCTTCAATGAGAATGAGATTGGAACGAAAAAGTACGAGGACTATAACAAAATTAAAGCAAACAGTAAGGTCCTATAACATTATAACATGAAATCTTGCGATATAACATGGAATTAATTAAGCATCATTTTTAGAACGGATTGCTTGCTCTACGCTAGTATCTCAAAAACTGCGAACCTTTCGAGTTATGTCATTGTGGCAGCAAATGTGCAACACATAAATTTTACAAACATAATAATTCGTGGAGATAGCCAAGTCTTTTGAACGCCTGTCGTTAAACTAGCGACGACTACTTCGTCGTAATGCAAAATTGGTCTCTTTAATTGAACGCACATCTTGTTATGAATCTTAACTAAAATGTGAAGAGATCCTGTAATTAGTAATCCCATCAGAATCGTGCCGACGACTCCAATAAGTAAGCCAACACTTGCGAACGCATTTGGCATCGCAAATAACCCAGTCCCAACTGCGCTCTTTACCAAATTCGCCAGAGATTTAAAGTCACTGTAGAGATTTTACAAGAAGATAGAGACCACATCGTAGAGATTTTTCCGGTTATTAGTGTATTTATATATTACATTACTGCTCAAAAGTAATCGAACACTTAACTATTTTTTAACGAGATGTAAGTCCATTAATAAATTACAATTACAAAGCAATTGGATCTAAAATAATATGTTCTTTATGCTTACCATCGCTATGTATATAACAGGCTATACGTGATAAACTATATAATAAAATATAATAGAATAGAATATTGTGACACGATGAAATTGATTCTTAAAAAACAATATTCAAGAAGAAATTATCCTTCATAATTGTCAAACATTACGCACATAAATTTCGTCTAAAACTTTTTATATCCAGCTTCATTAAGGAAAATTTATTATTTTCTCAAAACCAGTTTTTCAAACATTCAACTAAATGGGTGACACAAAGATCTTATAAGTAAAACTCTCCTTGTAAGTATTTACCTACATTCAAAGGAGATTTTTGAAAGTATTAAAATTTATTTTAAATTTTATAGCGATATTTACATTGATATGATTATGATACTTTGAAAATACCCCACGATTTAAATTATATGGTAAATAAAGGACATTCTTAGATAATTATTGGAAAATGCAAAGAATGATATCGTAGATTATTGAAATGTGATATATAAACGCAACCTAACTGTAAAAGGTTAATAATTTATTATTAATATAATCACAATATTAATAATTTAATTGTAGTAAGCTTTTAAATATAATTAAAGATAATTTAAGTTTACAATCTGCTGATTTCATAAGATCTTCTGCTCCTAATTATTAATTTCCTATTAATTTCTATGTTTTAATATAAAATTCACGTACTGGTGTTGTAAATACACCGCAATGTCTAAATACTTGTGAGCAGTAATGTATTTTATATAAAATTTCATAATAGTTATTAAAGAAATGGTTATACGAGACTGGTTTCGGAGGCGTTCGATGCTCATAAGGATCATAAGGTTCGTCCTGACTTTCGGGCTTTTTTCGTCCGCTCATTTCTCTCCCAAATCTAGTTTAGAAAGATAGAATGTTTACTTAATATGCAAACAATTCAGAAATGAACTCAATACTTAAAAGCGATAGAATGATCATTTATCATTTTAAACTAATTTCCTTCAAAAAACATAAATCTGCCGAAATTTATTTCTTATATTTATCCTTATATTCAGTATGTTTTTGTTAATTTCATTTACGTAATGAAAGACATTTCTGAAACTCTATTTTTGAAGATATATCTTTCTAAAAAAATTCTTTGTGAAAATAAAATAAAGTAAATAAAAGTTACAGCTAAAATCCATCGAAATCATTTCAAAATTATGTAGGAATTCATTATATATTTTTTATATATAATATATATAATATTACATATACTATATTATATACTTAAAACTACCCATATCCCTTTAAAAGACCTCAAATTTGTTTGAAGTAATGAATGTTCAATATGTTTATAGATTGTCAAAAATCGGATTATCTTGGTTAAAATACGTTCTTTTAATATGTAAAATATGTTAAGACGCAAAACTTTCGTTAATCAATAAATAGATAAATGCATAAATAAATAGATAAGATTTAGAAAACAGTTTTCGAGTTAATATTTCGAGTTAAGCTTATCTTACAAAATACGGAAGTTTTTAAAAAATATTAAATTAACTACAAATATCTCGTACAAGGATAATGTGTCGATAGGTGACAAATCTTTAATCACTAAATTGCGAAATTTTATGTATTTATGGAGAATTTAAATATATGAAAATATATAAAATATCCAAATTAGAGTGCTTGTTACAATACTCAGAAGGTGAAAAAAATATCTATTTATAAATATATGAATTTGTATAAAAATCCGCAATTTATTTATCATCCATCAACTTTAAAATTCGAAGAAAAAACGTTTACATCTGCTCCAATTACCAATCACTTCGAAATCAAAATAGATCATTAACTCACCTTTAAAACTGAAAGCTAACCCAAAACGGCCAATATCCTCCAAAAGAAACTCTCAAATTCCTCGGAACTTATCTGCATTTCCAAAACAGATTGATTAATCTCAAATAAACTTCCACAGCTCAATTCAAATTAGTGATCTCTGTTTTACGTGTTTTGATCCATATAGTTTTTGATACATATTCCGCTACGCAAATGTTCTATTAACCAAACAATATTATCTGCTTATGTTCTTTATTATTCCATGTCCCTTTCTATAATCCTGTCTTTTCATATCTTTTTACAAATAGAAATACCAAACTATAACGGAATTGGAAAATAAATATCTGAACTTTGCTATATAACAAAGGGTCCTATAAACCATAAATAAGCAAATGTCAGTAACTGGATCATCATTATGTGAGATGCCTTTGGAATTTATTGAAATATTATTACCAACAATTTAAATTAATTTTTATATTGTTACCAACAATTAAGGAAAAAGAAGATTACAATGAACGTGTCTTCTCACTTGAGATTTAAATAGTTTAAAGAATAAACAGAACGTATTGCGGCGCAGCTAAACAATTCTTTGTTTTAGCAATAAAAAAGATTTATGTAAAATCCATAAATAATTAAAAAAATAATTAAAAAACTGCATTCATATCTTATTCTTTATAGTTATTTTTGTATTGTTCTTTTCGAAATGTAGAATTAGGAGAACATAAGCCTGTTTTACTTACCGTGTATTTTTGTATTAAAAACTACACAGATCAATCACACGTGTATATCTAAAACACATTCAAACGTGAAGTCTAATCCAAACCATCGCAATCAACGAAACACATTCTTCGGAAACACCTACCATCATTCCACCCCCAAAAAGAAAGCATCATTCTCAGACCCAAGGCCCAATAACAGGAAATTAAACACTTTGTAACAGAGCTACACTAAAGATTCTCTTTGAAAACATTTCCGGATCTATTCGTCACGTTGGCTATCTTCTCACGGACCACTGCGGTCGATTGCTCGACATTAACATGAATTTCTCGCGCAACTAATTTCCAGAGAGGCCTGGGACAACGTCGAAAGACAGAATAAGGATTGGATACCCGATTCCACGACCTGGTATTGTGATCCTCTCACTCGGCTGGACCGAGCTGACCGACTTAGCGGGAACGCGAGTTCAGTTACGGAGATTTTCCCGGGGGATTTAACGCCTCGCGGCTTCTCGCGGATTGGATAAAAGGGATCATCGGCGTGAGCTTGAACCGTGAATCGTGGTTAAGGCCACGACGACAAACCGCTTTCTTTTCGAGTGAACTACCCAAGGGGGAACGGGGATCGGTTGGAGAATTCGTGTTAAAACGTTGACACGAGAATTCGAATTATTGTTTTGGGACGATTATGCATTGAAATTACTTCTTTAAAATTACCATTTTTTATCTATCTATCTATTTATATTACTGTTTTGTAAATATTATTTATAGAAATTATTATTTTGTAATTATTATTTATCAGGACAACAAAATAACTGTTTCGAAATTATTATTTATTAAAACTACTCTTTTCAAATTGTTATTTATAGAAATTACTCTTCGGAAGTTATGATTAACCTATCAAAATTACCGTTTCCAATTAATTATTATACTTATAATACTTAACCGATCTTCAAATATCGATCGTCAAATTTTTTTTTTCTCGAAAACGACGCGTCATACGAACAGACTTCATTCTATATTTTCGATTTACTTTTTCACCTAGAATCACACACTTGCCGGTTGTATCATGATTACTAAGACACCTTATACATAAATGATAAATCGAGAGTCCGGTTTTGGTATCGCTTCTCTGCCATTTTAATATTCCAGCTTTCTTCTTTCCAATATCAAATTGACACCACCGTACCTGTTATTCTCCATTTCACCTTCGATCTCAACGATTCCATCTCCTCGAATCTCCCAACATCTCGCATTTACTAACAATGGTAATTGCGTTTCTTACTGCTCTCTGACCCGAACCTAATCGTTGAGTGAGCCGGAAATCCTACCACGTGCTCTCCGTTACGTATCCCTGCAAAACTTCTGTCCTATGACCGGCTGAATCCACAAAAAAAGCTGGCGGCCAACCTAAAAGAGTAATAGAGAGAAAAGTGCCGATGGACGAGGTGAAAAGCGAACGAAAGAAAGGGAATCAACGAATGTAACGTAGAAGGGAGAAAAAGAGAGGGAAACGCAGCGAATTCGTACCATTTGGTCCGGATTCGGCGTCGGTTAACGCAGCAGGGTTGCGCGGACGCCTCGGCGGACACATTGAGGGCGCCCGCTCGACTTGATAATCGTTTGCCATTCATACACTTTTCATTGGATTGCGATTGAGCATTAAGAAACCGGAGGAGAGGCTGCGCTGCACCGCGTATTAGCATTAGGAGGCATCATCTCGAGTGTAAACACTGCATGGGTACTGCGGATTTAGTCACAGTCTAGCGCCGCGGGACGTCTCCCTGACATTATAGTTCGTCCTCTTTCTCCTTCTCTCTTTGACGCACGTGTACACCAGTCAGTATGTACCTTCGATTCCTATGTCGATTCTTATGTCGATGTCTACGCGTGGCAACTGCTATGGTACCTTTGATTTCTGATCAATACCTTCCACATATATGAGTTTTTAATGATGAATGATTTTGCGGTTTTTCAAATATTCTTAATCTCTGATGCCTCTCTTAAGATAACTATATCCGTGTGAAGGAGTTTTGGCACTGGTTTTGGTTCTTCTTCTATCTTAAATATTTTCCTATCTATACTATTAATAATGGATGATTTCAAGGATTTTCGGGTATTTTCTTTAGGATTATTAGAATTCGTAGTGAACAGGAAGGTCTATATCGTATATATCTCAATGCGTATCGTCGATTCCTGTTTCATTTCATGAATATCCACTCAACAATATTTTACATTTTAATTTTATACGATCTAAAACATTCCACCGATCACACCACCTAACTTCTTGAAGCAAAATTCATTTTTCACACAAAGAACATCTCACTTATCTTCTTCTGGTTAAATCTCTCGGACAGTAGCAATCTCACATTTAACAAAAACTAAATTCAAACCTATCAGTACCGATTCAACGTATTTCAAGCATGCGGTAATTACAAGCTCTTCCAATACATTACCCAAAGCTAATTACTCATTAACATAACGTACGATCAAAGATCTAAAAATTACCAAGAGAAAGCCATTAGCAATCTTTCTTTCCACATCAAAACAAGAGTCAATGAATTAACAATCGCATGCCTCTGCGTTGTACGAACAGACGCAACCAAACGCTGCCTCTGTTCAAAAGTCTCATTCGTCAATTATCCAACGTGTATGCCTCACTTTTCCATACGAATGGCCGACAAAATGGCTGCAAAGATCGCGTTCAACTCCCTCCATGTGATTCGCCGCCGGCAAAACAACATTTTGACACGAAGCGTTTATCGGAAATCGGGATTTGCTGGAACGGAAAGCGAAACAGAGTTTCGGGACGCGTTCAAAAAATCGCTGTCCGCGAAGGTTCTTGCCGCTGACGTTTTTTGGTCGCGTGCAACAAGCCCGTCTACGATGAAAAACAGGAAAAGAGAGAAAGGCAGAAAGAGAAGAACAGAGAAAGGAGAGAGAGAGAGAGAGAAAGAGAGAAAGAGAGAGATGGCCGGAGGCTTGGTGCAACGGAACCGTTCCAGCGAACGATTCTGTTTGCCGACACGCACGTTCAACGAGAAAGATCGTTTTTCGGAGTCAGTGATTCGAATCGCGTGCTTCTGCCCGATTCCGATGTCCTGGAGGGCGCTTGAAAATTTTGCACGTGCCAGCGTAGAAACCGGGTCGACGACAAAGTGCCGTGAGAAGGGGATGTAAAAGGTAGTGAGAGATGGTAAGCAATCTAACTTCTCAAAGTCGAGTGGTTGTGCGTTAATTTAGTACGGATTTTCACTTATCAAAGGAGATTGGTCATTCGTTTCGATGCTTAGGTACAGTGACTCTTTTAATTAAAGTGCAAATATTTATGACGTTTTATACTTTTACGGATATAACGAACGAAACGGGATCAAGATAGAAAGCTCTTAAATATTATAACGAGTACTATACTTGAAATATTTTATATATTTTTGCATATACTATACGTATCTTTGCACGTCAAAATTTTCCACAAATGTATAAGAATTTACCGATCACTTAATAATATTCGGATATCGCTGTGTTTGACAGATTATTGCTCTATATTATTTATCGAAGATAGATGCAAAAACAGATTAGTTAATCTTTCAAATATCTTAGCAAACAGTCTAATTCTACTCTATTCTATTATAATTCTATTCTTTCAAAAAATGCAATTTCTTTCTTTATACGTATAAATTTGATGTCTGCGGGGAAAAAAAAAGAAACAATTGACTCTCTTTCTGCGATAGCATTCGCGTTCCAGAATCTTGTTTGCCGGGCAACTGATTTAACCAATGGAGTTATTCGGTTCGTTGACAAATTTTCTTTGCTTAGTCTCGGAATCATATGTGATCTAATCGAGCAAACGAGCGAAATTACCATCGGTCATTTATAAATCTTAAAATACAAATAACGTAAAACCAAAATCGTAAATATAAAAATAATAATTCCGGATGAAAGATAAATATGAAAGTATAACGATAGAACTCGTATTATTACAAAATCAAAAGTTTTAAATACAAGAATCTATTTTTAAAAATTACAAAAATCAACAGAAATTAATCATTTAAATTTGTTACTTAGAATCTTAATTAGAACATTCCTATTAGTTAAAGGAAACGCAGAAAAATGGTTTTGGTAACACGAAATTGATTAATAATAACGATTATCTTTTTTTATTTTTTATAATCTTTTTTTTTATATTTATACCACATTATTGTTCTTAATAAAAATTGTCCATGCACAATATTATTTATGTAATTATAATTTATATAATTTATCAAATGAAAAAAAATAAATCCTTATAAAAGGAAAAAGGATATGTACAAAATTATTTTATAGCTACTATAAATATTTCTTTTCTGAAATTTCAAGAATTTAGTATCAAATCACAATAAGAAGTACGTACAACATTTAATTCTACAATGGCGCGCGACACGAAGAATCGCGAACCAAGTCAGATGTTCCGAGTTATTCTTCTGTCGAATTACGCACAGAAACTGATCGAGGACACCCGTCGAGCTCACGTTCCGGAATAATTTAATGACACGACCCTCGAATGCTCCGTTTCTCCACCTCTTGTTGCCGCGGGCCGAATTTGGTTAAACGCTTTAAAATTAAACAGGAAATCGGCGTACCGGCATTCCAATCACAGAATTAAGCTTTATCTCGCCCTTGAATCGTAGATTATAAAAAGAGTGGACGAAACAGAATGAAAACTTTAAGGACCTGTTCCTATATTTAGCATAACCACTGTTTAATTTTTTCAGACTCGAATTCTTTTCAGCTGTAGGAAAATTTACCTTTTTGTTTATTGTTAATAGCAGACATCTAAATATAAAGCTCTGACTTGACTTTAGGTCATAATTTTATCGCAATATATGTTGCGCATATCTAACTTCTATTAAATGATTTTCATCTTTGATGACAAAGTAAAAGGCTACGATTTTATCTCCATAGTAAATTTCTATTTATTTAAATAAAATTCGTTTCTTATTGTGTACTACAATATTAGCGTCCACCATATCAAGGAATACGTACATGCTTATATTTATAAGATTATTAGACTTCTCGTATTTATCCAAATTCGTATTTTTATAAATATAATTTAAAAAATGGAGCTTAAGTAGAAAATTGTTTTATCCAGTAAAAATTATAACGAGTATTATACTTCCGATATCTCACATATTTTCGAAAATTATATGTATTCTGTGTATTTTTGCAAAATCAAATTTCCCATAAATGCATAATAATCTATAATCCATTTACCACAAAGAGATGACATATAAAATAATATTTGTAATATGTAATTAATTAGCGCAGATCATACATTTTACTAAAAATATCGCATGAAAAAATTGAATGCTCCAAACTGTCAAAAATCGTAAAAAATTACAAAAAATATCTAAAAAACACGTTTTTCTTTTTAATATCACCTATATACTCTGCACAATGTCCTTCGAACTAAAAAGCCGTTCCATTCTATTCAAACTCATGCCGAAAATCTAATCTTGTATCCCAAATATGACCTAAACTCTTGGTCAGCGTGGAAGCTTCAAAAAACACGCGGGATCGGATCGAATCGTGGAACAATTACGCGACTTCTCTCGGTTGCTCCTTTCATCGCATCAAAACGTCGTCGGCTGAATTCAGCCATGACGTATTCGCTTTGTCCCTCTACAGCTTTGACGAAGAGCGTCAAAACCGCGGGAATTACGAGTGTACCGTCGAAACAAAACGAAACAAATTAAAAAAGAGAGAGAGACAGAAGAAGAAGAGGCGAGGAAAACGAAAAAAAGAGAAAAACGAGAAAAAATATACACTCAGAGAGAATAACAACGGTAGGATGAGGACGTGAATGGAACAGAGGCAGACAGTAAAGGAGGCAAACACACAGGGACTGCGGTGGCGTCGAAACCATAAGAGTGTGAAAATGTTTTGCAATTTCGAAATCAGCCGTGGCCGCCAGTTTGCGCCAAAGCGCGTTACCGGAAACTGGCAACCAGTGGGCCAGCTCGACCAGTGGCCGCCGCCGCAAAAGCGGATTGCGGTTCCGCCGGGTAACACGCATTAAAAACGCCTCACGCACACGCTACCTCGTGTCTGCCCGCTCCTTCCATGTTTTTACTCTCTTTCCCACTTTTTTAAAGGATGAAACAGAGAGAGACAGAGAATTTTCAATTCTAGCCCTTTTTATTAGCGATGGGATCAAGTTCGATTCGTATGGAAAATACGTACAAAACCGTATACTTAAGAGTGTATGAGTTTTGAATTTATGTAACAAATTATGCGATCAAACTTTCATTTATTAAATGCCTTTATGACACACATAAAATAATAAAAATATACTTCAAAGGTTCAAATATAGTATCCGAATTAACGATCAAACAAAATTTCATTTTTTCCGATTTGGGCCCATATATACTTTGTATATATTATATGAGATTGTCCCTGATCTAAACTAATAATAGTAATATTCAATTGAAACTTAATTGGTTCTGCGAATTCACGGTGAGTGCAACTGTGTTATATGCTTATCTACGTCTTATTTCCACACAATCCTCATTTACTTACACCATGTTTCTCGTAAGAGAAAACGAAAATTTCTCTCAGACGCAAATCTCATTTTTATTATTATTTGTTCTAGGTTCGTTTGCTTTAGACTTTTTGTTCGTCAATTTTTGTTTCTTAAGTGTTTTTGAAACTTTTTTCTTCGCCAGTGTAATGGAATACTATAGCCGTCTTAATAATATAATGGACTAATATAATATTTTTGTGATCTCTGTGAAATATATACATACGCACTTGCACTAAATATCTTGTAGTCTCTATATTGGCTGAGCTACAAAAAGTATTGGCACATGCTCTTTTGCGTTCTTTTACAAAGTTATGTATGTACTTCTCATAGTATAAAAATGTAGTTGTGTGAAAGTAACATTAAATGATACGTTTCATATAACCATTAATGAATCAAATTAATTAATATGCAACTGCTATAATAAATACAGTGGAATATCAACACCAATTCTATAGGCATTGTACATACATGTTCAAAGTTTCAAACTCTACCAATATAATTATAAGAGTCGAGTCTCGTTACTGTGTTAATGAAATTTCAAAATATGTCCTATAACACGATATATTTGTAAAATGTTTGTACAAATATTTGAAAACTTTCATAGATTACTGTATTTTATTTGAAAAACCTGAAACAAGGCATAAATCCACCTAACAACAGTGATGTAACTACATAGCTACTTGCGATGTACTTGGACCCATCACTATTTTTTATCACACTCGTCCTCTTTCTCTGTTTGCTTCCGCTGCCTGTCTCTTTTTCGTTTTTTCTTTCTGTTTTCAACCGGTTGTGTGGAGTAATTTCTGCATGTTGCGAATGCCGCTCGTTCGCGCACGATCTGCTGGAAAAAACAATGAGAATAGGATTAATGCTGCCGGTGTAAACCAGTTGCGGTAAATGCTCTGTTCTCTGGTGAAATTTACTTGTGCGGATTAGCGGTTTATCCGCGAATACATCGATGCGAAACGCAGGATAGATTTCGTTGATGAATGCTGTGGCTTTTGTGGTTTGCTGCTGTTGTTCCGAGCTGGGGCTTGATATATCGTGTTTGATGCCAGTTTCCGTTTCTTTTTTTTTTTTTTTTGTGGTGCAAAAAATTATATTATAAAATAGATCGTTACAAAATATAAAAATACGGTGTTTTAAGTATCATACAGTTCTGGAAACTTTCTATGAATATGTTATGTGTGTTATACAAAACAGTTTGAAATTATATTAGCATTGGAATGAAATATGAATGTGTCAAGATTCATGGTTATATAGGTAAAGCTTGAAATAAATTCAAAATTTACGATATTTCGTATCTTCGTATATCTTATAAAAAGGATATCTTTATTTAAGCAAAGAATATATATATATATATATATATATATATATATATATATATATATATAGTATCATAAAATAATATATTTATCTTATAATCTATAAAACAGAACTTTTTGTTTTTTAAATAAAACATATTGACCTTGCGGTGAATTTCGGTAATATTTTATTTGAGTAAGAATGACATTTGCATAAAATGTACTAATTGCAAGAATTTTGTGGCTAATAATACGTATACATTTTCAGATTGGTTCTCAAATTTGTTAGTGTAACGTAATGATCGTATCTCATTACAATGCTAGTGAAACTTCAGAATGGCTAATATGAGGCGTATAATTTATCCATGATAGTTTAGAATTAATTGGTCTATATAACACTTCATTTATTTCAATTTACTTCATAAATAATTTACTCCATAAAAATATATTTACCTCTTAAAATATATAGTATAGTAAGATAAAGTAAGTCCTAATAATATAAAATCAATTAACATAATAAAACAAATTGTTTCATCCTTCGGGGACAGAAAATGGCCAACTCGAAGACTCGGAAACGTACTTTTCTCTCCATACGTACAAATACATATCTATGAAAATATGTGCAAAGCGAACCATAAGGACGTATCCGAAGATGTTGTCGGCGAGATGAAAGGATCATCCCTCTGTACGAGATCGTCGTCAAAGGGACACGCGTGTCTGGTCCCCCGCTGTGATTTTCACTCGACTGCTCGTCTTGCCTTGGTCCCCCGAGCCGATGTGTCGCGTATTATTGCCGCTCCTCGTCCGGTTAATAATACGTCTCTTCGTCTTTCTACACTACTACCGACCGTCAGTCTACGTGTCCCATGCACAAAGAAAATTCCTTCTCTTTTAAACACCCCCGTTTAACGATTGCAAGCACTGTGCACGCGATCCGACACGACGCTGGACGGCGAGACATGCAACCCTTTTTCGGTTTCCATATTTTTACACGTTCGTGAATAACTGAATAATATATCTGTGTTTTTCGAGATTCGTGATCCTGTTGAAGAATGGGGACATTCATTTGCGATGTTGTTTAAAAATACATATTTGGATAATTAGGTACTTATTTTTTACTAACGTTGTAACGTAACAACTTCAGAACAGACTATTTTTCAGTTTCCCACTTGAATTTTTTAACGTGTAATGCACTAAAATTTGAGATCAGTTTTACCCAGAATAAATACACTTATTCTTTAATTTGTCACTAATTTACAAAAAACATAATATTGCGTATACGTAACATCAATTGTACAAAGGTTAAATTAAAAAGAAAAAGACTTGCAAAGATTTTATTTGCCTATTTAAGAATTTTATAACAGAAGTTAAGGAAAATTTTTAGGTACTGATTCTGATCGATTGATTAAAAATATACAGAGTTGATACAAATTGTATTCGATATAAACATTTAGTTACACTAAATCTACTTTTCGTATGTTCTTTCTTAAAAAACATTTAAGGAACATTATACTCGACGAACTTCTACATCAGCAGGAAGAATCAAGAGATTCGGAAGAAAGAGGTAAAGAAACTTTGACTTACAGAGATCACTGATTGAAAGAGGGATGATCATTGTCGAGAATCGGTCTTGGAGGAACGGTACGCGACACCGCGTACCCACGATCGGGTGGTCATGTCGATAATATCGGCAAGTGGAGTGGAAGATATGCCAAGAGAAAAGCGTGGAACAAAAAATCACGTGCACCGAGTGACGTCCAGGCAGGGTGTCTCCGTGCAAGTTTTCGTGATGCCCCCCACAGAGGGCGAGCCTCGACGGGGGCGCCGTTTCTGAACCCTGTAATTTGAAATCTTCACAGGAAGAACTGGCTCGAGGGGGCCAAGGAGACCGTGAAAAATAACTGGCACCCCTCAGGCCGCAGTGCCTCCCCCTTTATTCTTCCGCGACAATGCAGCAAACTCACGAGAAATTCACCCTGCAATCAGAAGTCAAACGTTCTCAGGAACATGTGCGATGAAAAGTGTTCGCATGCCTAAGAACGCGCGGCAATCGAGTCGTTTATTAATCGAGGAATCAATTCTGCTGATTGTTAATTTGATACTTGCTGGAACATTTAGGTGTATTACGAGCTTCTTAGGCCTTGTTAATTTATTGTTAAACATATTGGTTTTTGTTGTTTTTGTAAATTGTTATCGTAATGTTTGTTTATGTTTATGATATTTTTTCCAGTGCTAAATATGCAGTATCACATACAGTGGGTACAAAAAATATTTCTATATATTCTTATTTTACAATGAAATGTCCTTTTGTCTTTTTATTATGTTCTAAATTTCATT
Organism: Bombus haemorrhoidalis; assembly: GCA_014825975.1. Lineage (NCBI taxonomy): Eukaryota > Metazoa > Arthropoda > Insecta > Hymenoptera > Apidae > Bombus > Bombus haemorrhoidalis. Next base: position 14,061,622 of record CM026164.1, read on the forward strand.
TTCATAGTATCAGGTTTTCGTATCCGTATGAAAGCATAATTAAACGGAACGAAATTTAATATACTTAGACCTAATTAATTAGTACCGTAAATACTATAATGTATACAATGGCGAGCAATTATTTTATGTATCTGCTATACTCTTCGAACGATACTTTTTTTATAAGATAAAGTAGGATTATTAAGCCAGAAGAATATTTGAGCCAAGTTAAGTAATTTGCCTTGTAATTCGTCGAATTCGGTTATGAACAATTTTAAGTGAAACATACATGTGATTCGTTATTAGCCGCGTGATAAACAGAGAAATACATAATATCGTATACTGTATATTGGCAGCTCAACAATAATTTTCTGCGAAAATAGAACTTGTATTAATTTCAAGGATAGAAATTTGTTTAACTAGTGTTCGTGAATTTCACGCACATTAACAACGAGTAATTACATGTTTCTGAAGACAAGTTTTGATGCAAATAATTTTTAATTCCATTTAAATTTCTGTAGAAAAGAAGTATACTATATATGTAATCTTCTTAAAACGAGTTTGATTTTATTATGAAAAAATCTTAAAATTCATATAATACAATTATATGTAACTATAATAATAATTACAGCAGCATCATTTAAATAATTGAATCAACGTAATACGTGCTTGAATAGCTGCAAATGTGTTAGTGAAACAATATAAAATTTACAATACAGCACAACATGATAAACAATATTGCAATAAGCAATTGATATACCAAAGGAAAATCGTTAACTGAACAACCCCATAGAACTTCATCAATATCTCTCCCAATGCCCACATCATTCCAAACACAATTTCGACTGCTAATATTTCAAAAAATTCGCTGATACCACGAGCAAAGTTCAAAATTGAATCTTAAGATATTGAAGCTCAAAATGACTCAAACAACCCTACCTTATTATATATGAACGAGTAACTTAAATTAACGAGTCTTAAAATGCAATTTTAATATAAATATTGCCAATTTATCTGTATGCTTTATCAAACAAAAAAGAGAATCTGTTATTACGTATTTTTGCTATAGGCTTTTAATAAAGCATTTGGGAATCTATGTTTCTTACTTTTATTCAGAGAATATGCTGACATTATTTTACGAAAAAAACCTGAGACATTCTACCTTTAAGTGAAAAACCAATTTATTGTTATTTTATATTCGTGTTATAACCTTTTAACAAAAAATATTTTTACGCATGGAATTTATTGGTGTCAGGCGGAAAAAGCCTGGAACACTCTGTATACACCTGCGTTCTCCACGTTCCCCAATATATACACACGGACACATAGACAGAGGCGAACGACGATATTACAAAATTATCGGTATACGTCAATGTTATCGGTGCTAGGCCTGCAGAGCGGAGCACGTAGATACATGGCGCGATATGCTCGACTGGTATAATAGAGCCGATCGGACGGGGTCCCTACGTGAAATGCAAGTTCCCCATAGAATAGATTTCCCTCGTGCAGGTCTCCGGTGTCCGAGATAATGCGATAACCAGGTTTACTACACGACTACCGCCGCCGTGTGTACTCGCCAGCCGATCGATTGATGCCGCTGCCCGTTGCAAATAAATCGTCGGGCCCGGCAAAAACTCTACCGTTCCAATGACGCCTGACCAATTTCAGCGGTCTACGTGGAAACCAATTGAAAGTGAAAATACATATCTGCACCGTGAACGCTTCAGAATTTCATTCGTTTGAGAATCTTTTGCATTAAGAGGATTAAATGAGATGTAGGTGAAAATGTATTTAATATACAGTTGCTCACGAAAGGATTCGTAGATACCCTTTATGAATATATTATGCATGTTATACGAAACATTTTGGAATTTCATTATCATTATAGTATGCTTAATGATATTACTGCAGATGTTTATGTATTTATGAGAAATTTGAAGGTATAAAAATACACATAATATGCAAATATAATGTATTCGTTGCACACATTATTTAATTAGTATTTACTTATTACTTCATTATCTAATTAGTAATTGAAATAAATCTTTATTTAGTTTCATCTTTTCTTTATTTGCGCTCACACAAAAATATGAATTTGTATGAACATCTACAGTCCAATAATAATCGTATTCGTAAAATGTACATAAAAATTGCAAGATATTTAATGCAAGTATATATGTATGTATGACGCAGGGTTTACAAGAATATATTAACAGTCAATTATGCAATATATTAATAAACCTCGATATTCATGCTGTATACTCGCACAATTTCAGATTGATTTTCAATTTGATCAATATAATTATGGCAGCCCTGTTTCATTATAGCGCTAAAAAATTAAACAATATACTAATGTACATAAGCTTTTTTATGATAAGTATTCAAATACTTTCGTGTATGTAATAAGCACGAAATGTATTTACATTAGAAATGTATTATAGTATTAACAGAACTTAATAGTTTATCATTAAAGATCATATAGATATATGTATAATGGTATAGTGTTTAAAGTATTGAAGTTAGATGGAATATCCTATATATCTTAGTTTTAATTGTCTTAACAAAAATATGAATTTATCAAAATCTGCAATCGAATAATTACATATTTAAAATCATATCTTAAATAAGCGTAATATATATATATATATATATATATATATATATTACATTCAACAATTCTATATTCAATGCTATATTTTTCTACATATTTCTTTAAGTTTATTGACTCGCAAATGGTGAAAAATTATCGTATACGAACATGACAGTCGTTAGACATTTTTACAATATTCTATAATTATTATTAAATGAAACATAAATTCTGCAGGCTCGTAGATTGTACAAAAGCAACATTTATCACACAAAATTTCCAAATGCTTTTATACCCAAATTTATCTATAGATATAACCTTTCACTAAGCTGCAGATTTTTAAACATTGATGAGAAATTAAAAAATTCAAACATGCACAGAGTGAATATCCTAATATACAAAGATATATAAAATATCCAAAGTAAATGCTTTTAATAAACAAATGGCATCTCTTCTAAATTTGTTACTTTGGTTGTGATCATAAAAATATAACTTTGCTTAAAGAACCGTGGTTTACACATGACCATAAAGATTTTATGTAATATTCGTGTGATTTGTGCAATTTTAAATCAGTATTATAATACAGAATCATTTGTGTGACTTAATGCGATGCTCGGAATGACCGACACGCGCAGCCAAGTATTTAAGATCGCAGGATAAGAGAGTCACGTGCTGGCAGGATCCATGAGATATTTATTGAGAGCTCTCTCTCTTTTCGCCCTCCGTCGCCTCGACGATGTATTGCTTTTTAAAGGACTTTAAAAGCCGCCTTATCGGATCCTCAACACTCGACGATGAATCGTCACAGGATGGCAGCTCGTGTTACTCGTGTTCCGCCATTTTTCCTCTTTGTTGGTCCATCAAAATTGTCGAGTGCTCTTCTTCCGCCATCCATCTCGTGCATATAACTATTTTCTAAGATTAATTCTGTTTATTATGCTTTTCTGTTCTGAGAATTAGACTTTTGAAATTTATAATGTTATAAAAATAAAAGTTATAATGTAAAAAATGTTTGTTTTTAAGAAAATTATATAATTCTTACATTGATCATTTTCATTCATTAAAAATATTGTTATAAATATTGTAGTCATAATATTAAAATCTTGTTGCAGTCTTCGAATTTTTCTATTCGATCTCAGCTTTCTTTGAGCAAGCAGAAAAACTTTAAGTTTTTACGAAACTTTTTAGCTTTCATTGAAACAAAAAATCATATATATTAACAAAGATTTCATATCTAGAAAGATCTTAAAAAAAAATTGAGAAATTTGTGAAGTATAAAAAGACAACTTTCGAACTTAACAATTTACAAACTTAAAACATTTGTTGATTATAACACAGGAAGGAAAATGATTTAAGAAATACGATAGACTGAAAGAAATCCTGCAGTTTAGTTTGACACGCATTACTTCCATGTGCAAAGTAGATACCAGAAGAGAATATAATAAATTAAATTTTCCACTTTTTAAAAGGGAACTGTTTCAGAATTCAGTATATCAATAAATACCGTATTGGTTACCAAAGGTACCTTTATTATCGATTTCAAAACTAAACGTAAGTTTTTCCATCTCCATTTTAATTTTATATTGTATAGAGTGGAATATTGCACGTTATATTATTAAGATATCGAAAATATTAAAATATCTTTTCCGTAATAGCTATGTCTTTGACATCTTACAACACTTCGTTTATCAGTTATGTTTAAAGGATATACGTCCTTAAATCTAATACATTCGTATCATTTTTTATTATTTCATATTAATTTTGTATCTAGAATTTCACCATTCGGATCGGAGTAGTTTTAAAAGTAGTGCGAATTTATCGACTTAAATGAGAAATAAACTGTCTTTAAAAGTGTACCTCTTCGTTACAACAAAAGGAATATCGTCGTTAGATTGTAACACACTAACAACTTTGTAACACGGAGACTGAAGGGCAGAACGCGAAACTGCGGCGTGCACCGACGGTTTCCAAAGATCCCTAGAGAATGTGGAGTGCTACGGTTTCAGACGAGCAACGCTAACGCCCGTGTTATGGGGTTGTCAAAGTACAGACAGAATGACATCTCTATTATCACACGAACAAACCATAAAGGAAAGAGAGAGTTTCACATATGAGTAGAAGAAAGAAAGAGAGAGAGAGAGAGAGAGAGAGGCAGAGAATATCACACAGAAACGTGTGGCACTGAGATAACAGATCTCCCTGATGACAATCCTCCTTGGTGGCATCCTAGGGTACATATGGATGATCCCCATGACTGTTAAACAGATCCCGGAGCTACTGTTGCAAGACTTTATCTCGAAAGATACCACTGATAATTTCGATTCCCTCAAATATTTCAAGGTTGATCGGATATAGTGCTTCGATGACAGTTTCTGACGATAATCGTAATGGGTTTATGGAAGAGACGTGGGATGAAAAACATTTCTGTTTAGAACAACATAACAGCAAAACTAAATATTATTCTGATTAATATTATAAATTAAGTTTTATAGATTTCATAAATTTTAGTCTGATTAATTAAGACAAGGAAGTTAATTTAGAATATTAACTAATCATTATAAGCTCCATGATGTGATAGTATAAACAATCTATAAACTTAAACCTTAATATATAATCTATTTATAAATTTTTCTATATGTATATCAAGTGAGTGATATTTTGCAAATATGCGAAAATGAATATTGCGAGAAAATGTAAAATATATGGAATGGGTGAGAAATATACGGAACGAGTGCATCTAAAATAAGTAGTTTCTAATATCAACCTAGGTAAAATGCAGTTGTAGATGAAGATAAAATAAAACAAGCATCTCTACATTAAAAAAGAAATAAACTATCAGAAACTCTGACACAACTCTTACAATTTGAGAAACAAGTTTTAATAAAAAAAAAGCAAGATAGGACGACATACAATCGATGACTGTTATTCTTGACGATATGAATGAGAAACATTCGAAACAGGACAAGGAGGAAACGTGGCCAGTAAGCTGGCCACAGCTTCCGGTTCGCTGCCACATAATTTCGTTACTTTGCACGAAATTGGATTAAGGGGTTCGTTAAGGGCGCATTAGCGCACGTTAGCACGTTATACGATGACCCTAGACTGAATTACATTGTGGCGTTTGGTCAACTTTCAATGGGCCATGTCGAAAGACCCCGCTGGGCTCCGGAAGTGCCACAGATTTCCACGTTTCCCCTGCTTTTCGATGTCTTATTTTCTGTAGCGCCGCTGGTTGAAAGGACAACGTACTTACTTATGGAAGCTTTTTCACACCGTCCACAAGTGTTCACCCCCCTTTAGCACATTTTCATTGTTGCTTATTGTCGGAACATGTTAAAATTTCTTCGTATATTATCGTTATAGAAATGTTTGAACAGATTTGACAATTGAAAAGAATTTTATTGTACTATTAAATTATGAATGTATAACATTAGACTATATGTTACTATAACAATAAAACTACTTAAGTTTTACTTTTCTATGCTATTAAATTTAGAAACTTTAAAAATTTGTAATTGAATAATTCTCAGTTAACATAATTTCATGTTTCGTTGTTGTATCTGATACACAATTTTGTTAGTTATAAATGAAAATGATCAATTAATAATGTAATAAATTAGAAGGAAATATCTCAGAATTAAGTGATGTAACTCACAATTAATCTCTTATAGTCGCCTATAATCCAACGATAGCATTTACGGTTAAACGATCGAATACATACAAAATTACCAAAATTCCCACAGTGTATCATGGAATAAGTCGCCCAAATGATGAAAGTTCGTTCGAAAAAGTGACATATCGACAAAGGAAAGCAAGGGCAACGTCTTCGTTAAGGGATGCCCGTAGGGCAGAGTTAAAGCGTGTCGGAGTCAAAGAATCGATTAGAATCGGGCTTCGCCGCGGGATTCCTTGCGTAATTCGGAGGGAACCTCGTGGCTCGCTGCAGAAAATAAGAAGAGGGACACGTGTGAGGAATAAAGAGAGAACAGACCAAGGTGAAAAGAGTCACCTTCTTTGTTACGCGACTTCTTACATCCTCGATTTAAAGGCAACCATGTCCATCGCCCCTTTTCCACCGAAATTCAATATTTTGGCTATCGAGTTTCCACGAACAAGACCAGATTCATCTCTTTCTTCTCCTACCTTTCCTACCTTCGTTCTACTTCTCTTGCTTCGATTTTTTTCTCTTTTTCTTCTTGCGCATAGTCAATGAGGTAATTTTTAAATTGGCAAACTGATTAATCGAAACGATTGATTCGTGAAAAGTGACGGACGCATGTCTCTTCGAATGTTTTTTAATTGTAAAGTGACTTTATGAAGACTTTTGTGAATAGATATTATGCAAATAAACGCCTTCTGCTATGATCTTTAGCTTTGAATTTGAATGTCCTTGAAATTTATTATTTCCAATTGAATAGATATAAATGTATTAAGAAAGGTAAAAGTATATATTTTATTTGGGTTTTCAAGCAGTAAGATAGAATTTTTAATTATTTTTCTATAGTTTTATTATTTATAAATTGATAATCCCAATATCCTATATATCGATAAAAACAATAAAAATCATTACCTATTTCGAGAAAAATCATCCGTTTAAAAATTAATGCAAATCAACCAAACTATTTACATATTTATGAGTGGCAGTATACGTAAATACATCGTGTATTATTAACATTGTAAACCAGTATTTACTTCGAAACATTTTTATCAGGTGTCAATTAATACAAACTCAAACGTGCCTCAAGAAAGTATCCGCGCACTGACTATAGAACATTTTTAACACTTAAATCATTATAATATGTAGACTACGGGTTTTTATTCATTTGTAAGAAATTAGAAAGTGCAAAGTTACACAGAATGCATATAATATGAGATAATATATAAAACATACCAAGTGTAGTGCTTTCTATAATATATAGTAGATAAAACAATTTTCTACCAAAGTTGAACTTTTTTCATTATATTCTTAAAAATATGAATAGCCACACAAATTTCTAGTCTAAAAATAAATGTTAAAGATGGTTCCACTGAATATTCAGACTTATTGATATAACAAGCAATTAACTGTGTAAATACTTTTGTGATCTCTGCGAACTATACTTGTACTAAAGATTTCATAATTTCAAATTTTCAAATTTCTTTCCAACTCTACTAACATAATCATGATAATCGACTCTTATTACAGTGCTAGTAAAATTCCAAAATGTTTCTTATAAGACGTGTAATATATTCATAAAAGATTCCTCTAAGTGTTTGAATACTTTCGTAAGCAACCGTAGTTTCCAGTCATAAAAAAACTGGTTCTCATGAAAGATCGACATAAGACCAGTAGGAGTTTCAAATCGGCCAGAATCAATCTTAGAATCGGGATTCCGGTACGGTTAATAAAGATCTGAGGAGGCATAGTCCCACGGCAGAGTAAACATGGAGAAAAGAATCGCCCGCTGCGACGAACACCGAGAAGGGCGTGGCGGGAAAACATGCAGTCACAATGTTGGTCCAACTACACGACAATTATCGATAGTGCCCTTTATAATTAAAAGAACTGAATCCCTTGGGCCCCTTTCTGGGCACGAAACGGCAGTATATCTAGCATCTTTTTGATATCCCATGGTGACGATCCGGTCGAATAATAAATACTTCATCGAAACGACGACTTTCCTTCTTTAACCGCGAAGGTGAAATCTAGTTACTGTAACTATGCGCTTGTTCGTTTTCTTTTTGTAAGACTCGATAACGTGCTGAGACATTGTATTGTATCTCAGTCATTGTAACAAGCAGATTTTTTCCCTCGTTGTTGTCATTGTTACGTAAAGTTATATGTGTATGAGGATTTGATGGATTGAGGGAAATATGGAGATTTATGGGAATTTAATCATCAAACAGTATCGTTGTTTATACATGACTATAATATAATTTATGTTGCATTATTACAAAAAGGTATATTCGAGGAAAATATGGAAATTTGTAGAAATTTCACCATCAAATAGTATCACTATAGTAATTTATGTTAAATTACTCAAATTAATGGTATTCAATTTTATTTTCTACTTTACATTCTCCGTGATACAGATTAATAACAAAATTAAATTATCTTAAACTGTTATATATAATATGGATCCCAATGGCTGAATGATACCAGTTAGAAATAATATTATACGCTATAAGTAGATGATCTCGTAATATGACATAGTACATTGCGCGACAAAAAAATAACAGACACCAAAAATATAATATTTTCACAATTTATATATAATATATACCTATATTTATTTTTTACTTACAGATTTCTATTATATAATATAATCTGTTATTATAGAAAATTAAAAAAAGTGACCTTCAAGATCATTTTTCTGTCTTTCATATTTTTCATTCATCAAATTTTCCCTCATTGCACGGTAAAATTGCATATACACGATCCTTACTTACATAAATTTAATGAATGGAAGCAAGCCGCTTCCTTGGTTAGCAGAGCAGAAAATCGTAAATTACTCTGATAGCATTGATTCATAGACCTTTGTTAACTGGACAGATATTGTCCACTTTTATGAATGCTACAGGTTCTTAAATTCTTCCATAATTTCATTGTAGTCCACAACTTGATGCTGAAGCTTATAAATACATTAGAAAAATAACAATTTTGAAAATATTATCCATGTTAACTCACGTCTTCTCCATCAGTTTATTGAGAGCCGATTATTTCTTATTTAGCGAAAATAATCTGCATATGTGAGATAAATAAATGAGTTAATATCTTCATGTAAAATAATTGTTTAACCCATAACTGTTATCGTTGGGTCATAGCGAGCCACGACGATAATAATTTACATTAGAATACTTAATATTAGAATATACATACATATATTTCATATTTTTTAATTAATATTTTATGATTTACACGATAAAAATTAGCAATGTGAAACAAATATGTAAAACACTAAAATAGAATAACTGCTTATATAGAACAAAACAAAATAATAATAACTGTTCTTATGTGTATATATGTATAATATAATGAATGGCGAATCTGAATATAGTGACTACAGTGAACGCAAACAATTTTTAAAATTATTTTGCAATGTAGCTCTATTATGTTACATAACTTTCGAGTTTTTCCCCGTATATTCGTAAATGCCTAATCTCTATTAGAGGCAATTCATTGAAACTTTGTAAGTTTCGAAACTATGATCAATAATAATTTCCAGTTCAAGCTCTCCAGAGGAAAAAGAAAGTACTAAAGATCAAGGGAAATTCTTAGATAATCTACCAAATAAAATTATTGCGTCACTATGAATATTTTGAATGAATTTATGATTATGTAGTAATAATGAAAAAATGAACAGTTTACGCAAAAACTATGTTCAAATAATTTGAAATGAATACGAGCTAGAAAAAGATACTACATATATCATGTTCGGATAGAGTACAAAAACCACTGACACTACTATGTATTTCTCTTGCGCGACATTATTTTAAGATGATCTAATTGCAATTAGATTTCGATGATGACTGGTAATGACGACAAAAAATGAGTAAAACCATGGCAATGTCAAGATTACGCTACATTCCGACGTAGACAGTCACCTGACGGTAGCCGCATTTTTATATAGTCCAACCTAAATTTAACTCATCGATGATAATCATATTGAATAATGATACTCAGCTGCCGCTAGGCAACCAATAACGCTAAAGTGAGATAATTTTCGATGAAACGGTAAATATATGGAATGTTGTACTTTATTCTAATTTTCAGATAGTCAAAAATATAATAAATATAGCCGCTGTTATTGAAAAATTGTTTACAGAACAAAAATTTATAAAGTGGATTGTTATATTATACAGATTGTTATACGTTATATATATAATATCAACAGAAATTATTATTCTATATCCTGAAAACTAAAACCGAGCAACGATTATGTGCATAGGAACAAGTAACTCAACATCTTGATTTTGACAACATATTTCAAGGTCCTCGAAATCGCTAAGGTTCTCTGTTCCGCTGACTTGCTAAAATCGTTATCAAAATAAGAAGGTCAGATCACGGAGTGAGACACGCGCAATCTACTTTTAACCCGAAGTAACTATCACGTGTGAGACGTTATTCCAACCCAAGTGGTTACAATAAAATAATAAAGAGAAAGAGGAAAGATGTGCAAAAAGAGTGATTCTTCCTAGTTGCAATAGTTGGTCGATCGCGCGTGAATGCATCGAACGAAACGGATTGTTTCGACCGTCGAGAGTAATATTCCATTCAAAGGATAGAGAGGGGGGTATCAACCTTCTCGATAGTCCTCGAGACTGCAAGTAATTTCGAGTGATTTCAATTTCAATTTAACCTCTCAAGCCGATTTCATGAGTTCTCCATTACCTTATTTCGAAGATCGACAGTAGAGACGCAATTATCCGATATCGTTGACGGAATAGAAAGTCTCATTATGAATTCGCTTGTTCGTTCCATGGGGACCATTACGACGACGGAATTCGATTTCAACGAATGTCCTAAGTGTATATAGTTTGAAAAACCAATATCGCCATTCTTAGTATCTATTACAGAAATAGAGCGAAATAGAACATCGTTAGTATGTAGTGACTTTAGGGAAGGTGTAATGGGAAAAATTGGTAGCTGAGAACAAAAAATTATATTGAAAATGGGCAAATTTTGGTCTTTCTCGGAAATGAAAAATTATAATATAATAGTATAATTTTGATGATACATGTCAGAATAAGAGGAAAGATATAAATATACGTTGTTGTTATTCATTAACATTGGAATAATAATAATAATAATAGAATAATAAAATAATTTTATAAAAACAATATACAGTTTCTCGTCTTTTATAAAATCAAATTCGATAAGTGATATTGGAATATAATTATTATGGCACAAGTTAACATTAAACCTACCACGACCGTTCAAATGACTGTTTTTTAAATTTCGTTTAGAATTTCCTACATATGTTATTGTTGAAGTGGTCGTCACTTCTAAGAAGAATCTACATCCGATCTTTTAGTTTTGTCAAGCATTGAAGCCATCGACAGCGTATGAACAAAAGATAGGGTTGAAGGCAAACCATAAATTGTAGGCGACGATGGCTTCAGGGTTTTCAGTTATAAAATAACACTGCCAGCGTGCGAATCTCCACCAGCTCAATAGTATTGCGACTTGTATTTACACTTCAGAGTATTTAAAATATATTTTCTATCTTACACTTTACCCACGAATTTCCTTGTGTTAACATCACATCCACCTAATAACCTCAACAGTTATTATATCGCCATTTAACTTCATGACTTTTCTTATAGTATACGTACAATGAATTTGTTGTTGTTCATTTTTTCTCTTATTGTTTGATTTCTGAAGAAAATATGTAGTGTGGCTTACCTATCGCGACTGGTCATTTAATCAGTTGAACGATTTATATTTTTTATAACAGTAGTCTCTTGAAAACTTAATTCTAAAGCTAAAAGTGCACGGAAACCGAAGCATTCCGAGTGTTGGGAGCTAAATGGAATGTATGTAGTGCAAAATTATATGCATTTATTGCATTTCTGTATGCACTCGGCGCATATGAAGCTAAAATGTAGATATATACTTCTACGGAATAAAACGGCATTTTTCTCAAACACTATGAGCAGAAATAACTTTACGGAAATTATGAAATTTATTCGGTTCTTAGCTTACAAATCGATAAATTTATTTTGATTTCTGAAATTTGATGTAAATTCCATATATTACTATCGATTAACAATTGTTCCCAACATAATCAAGGTATAGATCTACTCATTACATGCCCAATAAACCGGACAAATTTGGTACCAAATCCTGGATAGCGTTCAACGTAAGTAGCAAATATATTATAAAGGCTTTCGATATTTGGGAAAAGATGAAATGAGAGGATCTTCAGTTTCGTTTAGGGAGTTTGTCAGTCTGAAATTAGTAAAACCGTATACAGGACGTGGAAGAAATATAACCATGGACAATTTTTTTACAAGCGTATCGACAGCGACTAAACTTTCAGCAAAAACAACTACGGTTGTCGGAACAATTCGCGCAAATAGAAGAGTGCTATCCAAAATTGACAAAACAGACAAAGGACAATATAACACGCTTTTCAATAAAATTACATTATTCAAATAATTGTATTCTGACAATTTAGAAAACTAAACTAAGTAAAATAGTACTGGTCCTTAATTCAACGCATACATTCGTAGGAAATGAAAAAAATAATGCCAGTATACCGGTGACAATTAGATTATACAATAGCACCAAATTCGATGTAGATACGATCGGCCCAATGGACAGAAAATACACTGTAAAATCTAAATCTCGGAAATGTCCTCTACAATTATTTTTCAAAATCGTAGACTCAGCTGGGATAAATACATGGATTTTATAAAAAGACATCACGGAAGAAGGAATTTGGAGGCAAGAATTTTTATTTCATTTTGGAGAAGAACTTACCATCGAATATCAAAAGGAGCAATAGCTAGGCAAAGAAGATCCAGCAGAACCAATCACAAATGTAAGTACAGGTTCACATAAATAGAAAAAATGCCAGATAAGAACAATAAGATTAACGAAATCTGTCTAAAATGTAAGAAATATGTATATGGAAAATGTGCAATCGAGAAATGTATAATTTATAAAAAAATTTACATTATTTATTCCTAAATAAAAGAAATTATATTTTTTACTATCAAACTTGCTATTATCTTCATTCTATATTAAGAAATATAAGTTGTTTTAAAGACCGGTCACGGTAGGAATAGGTATACGTAAAGTATCGGTAGAATTAATATTAACGTCATAAATAATGATATGACGAATGATCGTTACTACATATAATTATATGATACATAAAATTTTGCAAAATTACAAACTATAAGGAATACTCAGTATTGCGATCAAAAGTTTTAATATTTTGGTAACAAGTTTAACAACAATATATTTAAATCTACAATTAATATAAAATTATACTCTATACATAAATACTATACAATTATTTAGATTAATAGAATGGTTATTGTATTAAAATGTATATTATTGTTTAATAAAAAATGATTCACTTACAAAGAATTGTTTAGATATACGTACATACATATATTTTACTTACTACCGTAACTTAATTTAAAAGCGATAATCTATTATAATTTTCAGCTATCTATGGTACAACATATCTCGATTTGTTATTTATCATTAACATTTTTTACTAGTAATTCTAAAAAAAATTCAATTATTAACCAAAAAATTCCAAATTCTAATTACCACCTCGATTATTTATCTCATAGACAGCAAAATGATGAATGTGATCAATTTCCTCTTTTCTGTCTTTTACATAACACAAACTTACATCGTTAGGATAATTGAGGATGAGATGTTATGTATTTTAAAAAATTGATACTGTGCCTAAACTTTATAACAGGAAATTTGTTCAGAAGCAAGTATCGTTAATAAAACAGACTATACAAATGTACATTTCGCAGGAATCACATATTATTCGTTATATTGATAAATAATATTCAGTGGATCGATGTTTAGTTATTATATATTTGTTTCTTATTATATTATTATACATGTACTTTTATGAATACAAAATTGCATTATATAATACAAAGGGAAATATACTGTTCTGTATGGCTCACAAGACTATATATTTCTATCTTATTTGCATATGTATGTAACACTATCGACGTACTTATCTTTATGATTGTATTGGATCTATCAGAAATAATCAATGAGATCCGCATTCACACGGGAAACTTGAATTTTGCTAGAAATTTGCCTTGATTTGACGCATAATGAAAGATCTACAATAAAATCAACTTTGCACTATTCCGATCCTACTTACGGCAAGAAGGCCGCGTCACGACGTGAAACAGGTTAACTTACACACATTTCAATGGAGCAAGATTCGCTCCAAAAAAACGAATTCCAAAGAAAAGGACGCCGATGGAACTGTTAAGAGGGACGGTGTCGCAGAAGGAAGAGACGAAGGAAGACGAAAGGGGCAGTGAAGAGGGAAACTCCAAGAGGTAGAAGATCCAACGGTTGAATTTTCGGCGACGAAAACTGAGCGGAGGATGAGAAACGACAATAACTTCTCGGCTCGGCGTACAATTTGATTTTATGCAACGCTTGGCACGCCTCTTAGCGCGAGATATCCTTATAACGTTTAACTAGATTGTTATGATTGTTGTCCCCGGCACCGTTTCTCTCGCTCCTCTCCCTTCCTTCAGCTTTCTTCCCTCCTCTCATCCCTCTTTTGCCTCGTTCGTTACGTATTATATATGTACGATGCACACAGCAGAAATAAACGCATACATAAGTATAAAAGCGCACACAGAGACTGTTGGCAGCGAAATTCCGAGGGAATTTCAACCTTCTCATCTACTCACCTTCTTTGAACATGGATATACAGGGTGTCCTAGATTTTAAAGTTGAAACTTAATCAGTTTATTCTATAGATTTAATTAGGAAAATAAACATAAACGTAAATCCTATTAATTAAGAAATTATGACAAAAATACGAAATAGGAAGGGAACAGTAACAGATATGCTATTGCGATACAGTGTAGAAATAGGTCAGAAATATTTACGTTTGGTCTATTTATTTGTAGACGATTTGTGATCGTCAAAGTTAACATACTCCATCTTAGAATATCTACCGTTCTTGACAAGGCGAGATTAGCAACAGAAAGTGAAATTGATTACTTTACAAAGTTCATTTTTATTTTGCTTCATTTTAGTAAACGCATCGTTAATTTTTTTATTAATTCATCAAGCGAACTCGTATTTT
This sequence comes from Bombus haemorrhoidalis, assembly GCA_014825975.1. Taxonomy (NCBI): domain Eukaryota; kingdom Metazoa; phylum Arthropoda; class Insecta; order Hymenoptera; family Apidae; genus Bombus; species Bombus haemorrhoidalis. Next base: position 14,076,988 of record CM026164.1, read on the forward strand.
GGATTTTTATTTTTAATAATGTTTCAAACGACCTATGTTATATATAGAAATATATAATGTGGATAATATATAAACCAAGTTTTACCATTAAAATCTGAAATACGCTGGCTAAAGCGTTTCAGAGGTTGAGTTTAATTAAACAGGGAATAGTAGTTTCCCAGTTGTTTTATTATTATTTAACGGACGAGTGTCAATAGATAAATGCAATTGATATAGAGAATAAATAATAAATTAAATTCGCAGTCTGATCATCATTTATTTTTGCAATTTTGAAACATGCTATACAAGTACATATGTTAATATATAAATATATCCCGATCTCTCTCTTTCTCTTTATGTATATACGTTCTTGCAGCTGATATATACAAAGATATCGTAGGATACTGCCGCATTGCAGCTGTTAATACAATAACCTATTAAACAGCGTAACTCGGTAATTTCAGACAATTTCAAGAATTGTAACCGCTCATGTAATTGTACTAAACCTCGAAATTTTAATATATGTTATTATTTTAATATAACATGCATAAAATTAAAATAACTATATACAAATTTATTTTGTCTCGAATTTACAATTTTATTTTGTTTCAACTAAGTTCTAAGAACTTCAAAAAACAGGATCTAGAGCAGTTTTACGATTTGATTTTCAACGTTCAAAGAAGTATAAAAACATAGAGATGTTTATATAAATAGGAAGATTCGATATTTAAAGAAATATAGGAACTTGGAACTGTACAAATATAAAAATTGAATTTTAAGAATGAAACGTCAATGTTCATCGGAACCCAAAAATAAAAACTCACACAGAGTTAATCCAATCTCCCGATAAACACGCCCAACCTCCACTTACACCTGCACTTCCAATCACCTCTAATAAAAGGTACGCGAGGCAAGCGAGTAGAAATCGGGCGCGTATCCGTAGGGTAACGGTGTGATATTCATATTCTTGGCAGCAAGTCCGCCAAGAGCAAAAGGTTGCCTGTACGAAGAGAACGAGAAAGAGACAGAGAAGGGGAACAAGAGGACAGCGGAGGTTGCCGATGGTTGGCAGAGCGTCGAAGCCAGTGGTGCAGACCAGTGGCCCGATGGAGGCAACTCTGGTATTCTAACCCTACAACCAGCCAAGGGGGGGCGCCGCCGTTGCTGCTGATGCTGCTGCTAGCTGCTCCAGGTATACTGTCTGCGGTGCTGGTTGCACACAGCGACAAAGAATGTTGGTAACACGAACGTGGGGATAGAGAAGAGAAAGAGAAAGGGGGAGTGCTGGCGATGGTAGGCCCTGGATACCACTCTAGATATTTCTTATCCCAGCGCACGTAACCCTCTAACAAGCTAGCAAAGTTTACCAATAAATTGTATGACGGCAAGCGTCGACTGGATCCTAGCGAACCGAATATCGCTGGTACCGCGCTGTTTCCGCTTCCAACAGCGTACTTATGCCCTTCTACTTTCTTCTTTAGAAGCTTCAACGTTGATCTTCATCGTAAATATTTTAGAAAGAATCTACAATCTATGGAGTGGGTGGATGAAAGAAAATTGTGGGTTTTGGTAAATTGAAGTAGCCCTTTGAAGATTGGTTTGAGAGGAGAATTATGAATTATATGGTGTGTTTGAAGTAGTTTGAGGGGAGTTTGGAGAAGTTCGTGAGTGATTTCATGGGGTTTGGAAGCTTTATGAGCAGTTTCGTGATATGTAACATGTAACTAGACTACATGTATTTATACAGATATGTTATCTGCCCACATAAAGTATGCAAATATAGACAAAAGATATGCAAAGTAGGGAAAAACTACACAAAACCTTAGTCGTTACAAAATAATTGCTACAAAAGGTATTCGCACACCATTGTATTTATTACAACATTTATACATATATTAAATTATATTAAATTTTGTATCATTTAGTAGTATGTTCTTTCTGAAATTATTAAAAACTTGATACTATAAAAATTAAATCTAAAATCTGATAAAAAGACGATTCATTTGAAAATAAGAGTATGTGCAAATATTTTTTATAATCACTATATGCACCAGAATAAAATCATATATGTTTGAAATGAAATGTTTATCAATAATCATATCAAAAATACAAGATACGTAGTAAACCGTACAACGCTATGTTCGCTTCCAACAGCGTATTATGCTTTGCTACTTTCTACTTTGAAGAGTTCGATGTCCATCTTTGAAAATATTTTTAATATTTTAAGAAGGATCCACGATCTATAATGGGAGTAGATGAAAAAAGAGATGCGTTTTGGAGGGTTGTGATTCTCTGAAAAATGGCTTGAGATATTGTGTGGTTATGTTTAAAGTACTTCGAAGGTATTTGGGAGAATTCGTGAGTGGTTTCGTGAAATTTGGAAACTTAGCGTGCATTTGATTCGAAGTTTGAGTAGAACATTTGATTGTTTTATGTGTATTTTAAAATGAAGATTTTAATTATCTGAACCAACTTGCTTAGAAATTGAAATTGGAGTATTATTACTAACAAAATTTCACAAGACACGTGTCACCAATTACCAGTATGTATTATTAAATACTTCATTAATGATTTTACTAGTAAAATAAATCACAGATTTGCTTCAAAAGTTTTTTGAATCGAGTAATTATGATTATATTATGGAAATACTCTTCGATCGATTATGAAAATGTTTCATTTTATCTTCACAATTTCTTGTATTTTCTAAAAATTTAATATCTTCAGGCTGTGTCTATTGAAACAAGTGACGATATATCACATAGGTACATGATATGCAGTATATTTTTGCATAAAAAATTAAACATAAGGAGGCATTTTTATACTATATTGTAAAAAAAAACGTATTCTCATAATTTCTTAGTCGTATAAATAAATTTTTATATTGCCTTCGTTCCTCTATTTGTACCCTACAAATATTTGCAGTCTGACCATGGCATACCATTTGTTACTGAATATTATACATTAATTAAATTGCGGATTTTTATGCTATTTCATATCTTTATTAAGTAAACTAAACGTTATAACTAAAGAAATGGAACCTGTATAATGATCTATTTCAAAATGTTATAACGAGAACTTCATTTTGTATATTTCTTATATTTCTGCATGTTATAGTATTTTGTACATTTTTGCACCTACAAATTTCTCATAAATACATACAAATTCGCATTTTAATAATAATTTTTCAAATGTTTTTGGTGAATTTTCAAAAGAAAAACATAGTACGTATGTTTTAAAGTAAAGAGCCTCACTCGCTACGTTTTCAACTTTTTCAACGTTTTCTTTCTTTTTTACAGCTGATGCGTAGCACACGAATTCAATGTCAATGAGCGCCAAATGTCGGGACACGTTGGCAATGAACGAAAGACAGGGAAAGGGAGTCGGGCCGATCATATTGAATGGTATTTCGTTGACATAATGCGACACGCGTGAGCACACTTTATAATGGAGTCACATCACGTCGGTTACACAATCACAATACTAATCCGACATAATGGCTGCCTACTTTCTTGCCGATTGCACGAAAAAATCGCAAGCAGTATTCTTTTACAAAGAAGGATATAATGAATAGAATGTTAGAAATATAATAAATAGAAGATATGTGTATAATAGAGTACGTAATGAATAAAATGTTACTTCATAAAGAATATGAAATTATACAATATATCTCGTAAAGTATTAGAGTATTATAGTATCGTGGAAAGACTGTCTAAAAAAGACCCTAAGAAATATATACAATGTCGCAAGAAAGTCTAAGTGCCAACAGGCCGAAAGGGCCGGAAAGCTCCAATGGACCAAGCGGTCCATCAATATATCCTCAAATAAGAAGACGTACGTGAGCATGACCGCGAACAATTGAAAAAATGACAAAGGGATGCTTGAGAGACAGACGATTAATCGTTAATTGTTAATTGAGAGTCTATTTGCAAAGAGCTGCGAGTCGTCCGTTGAGTCGAGAGAGAGTTGAGAACGAGTTGCGAGTTGGTTAATCATTAGTTGCCGAGTTATGAGTTCCTAATTGTTAATGCTGAGTTGTGAATTATCAATTTAATTGTCTTAATTATATCACATTAAGTTCACGTTAAATAACCATCATTTCCTGTTTAAACCACTGTAAATAAATCCATCTATCAATAAATTTATCATATAGAATAGAAATTTCTGGAAATCCTAATTTCTAGTAGTTCTGATGATTCTATAGTATACCTGATATGTAAATTTGATATGAATATGTATTTCTATACGTTCCTTGTACTTTCGGGCGCTATAAATATGCATAGAATAGCTTATCAAACAATAATTACACACACAAGCTAATTTAAAATTAGGCATTGTATAATTTAGAATTTATCATTTGTCTATGTACTAGCATTAATAATCAATACCTAAATTACTATACATACAATGAAGCATTATTAAGTTCAAGCGATTAATATTCTTTAATATCCACTCAGTAATATTTATAAATAGGTGCGCATAGTGTAATAATTAAACTTTTAAATTTTTGGAAATAGCAATTATTAAATTATAGTATAAATAGAAATTTAAACAAATCGTCGAATTCAATAATTGCATGTATATGAATAATTCTGCTCATTTTATAAGAAAACTCATTTTTGACCACTCTAAATTGACCACATCAAAATAAAAAAGACCAAATATCTGTACACTGTAGACTTTATATTACAATTACGAATACACCGTTTTATAAAAATCGACGAAAATCTTTTAAAAGACCGAGAATAGAAGAATTCATTAATTTTTTGCAGGTATGGGCAAATGTGGCAATTTTGGGAACATACATATATAATAACTACATTCTGAAAAAATACCGTGTTGTGCGAATGCGTGTTGTACGAAACAAAAAAGTAATGTAAAAATAAGGATTAGGTTCCGATAGCTAATATATGCTACTTTTTCATAGGTATGATTATTAAAACAATTAATAATTAATCTAAGGTATTACATATTAGTAAGATCTATGTTACTTATAAAAAAATGACATCGAGCTTTTATTTAAAAAGCTTATTTAAAAAGAAAATTTTTGAACGCGAATGGCCGATACTCCACGTACTAAAAATGAATTAAAAGTGTCAATGTTTCAAAATTTCGTACTCGAATCCGAGATAACATACATGCTTGCGCAAATGAAAAATATCAAATAATTGTAAAAAGCGGTGCTTAAAAATTCTTATCACGTGTTTTTTTGTACGAAGATTTCCCCAATTCTCGAACCGTGTTAGAGCGAAGCCATGCTGTAAGAATTCCATGTTGTACGGAGACTATCGCAATTCTCAAACCATGTTAGAGCGAATCAGTGTTGTAAAAGTACTGTGTTCTATGTTGTACGAAAGGTACTGTATTTCATTTCCAATCGAAAAACTTCAAAATTAGCCGAAATTCGATATCTTTACGCTCTACAAACAACGAAAGTTTCTTGCTGGTCGTCCGTCGATCGGCGTGTGTTTGCTTTCGAGCGCGAAACAACGTGCTCAAATATATCTTGAATCGTCAACGAAGCGAATCCGTTTAAGTGAAAATCACTGAGCGGTTTGCGAGCCCGTAAATATTGTACCGGTGTAGCCACGGGTGGGCAGAGCGAAATGAACGTTTGTTTGGGGGTGGTTACTCGTCGATCTCTCTCCATTCTTTCTTTTTCTAACCGGTTGCAGCGTTCACGCGTGCTTTCTTGCCCCTTGAAGTGGTCCGTGCGATATACCGGAAGAATCGATTGCACACGAAGAGACCAACGAAGAAACGGTTAAACCTTTTCCAACTACATCGCGTTTTCCTGCTGAACTCTCGTTGAGGACATTCTATCGATCATTCTTCCGGAAACGAACCTGCCTCCGGTAATTCTACGATTCTTTCGCGCTGGACAGTTGAAACAAGGACACCATATTCATGCTTCGCTACTAGCTTGTTTATTGCACAGAGACACGATTTTCAATTACTCTCACAAGTATTCGAAGAGTAAGAAAAATTCTAGGTCTGCGTATGTACGTTTCCAGCTCTGCAACTTTGTAATTTAAGAAACAAATTGTGTAATTAAAATTGTATTTATCAAATGCTTTCATAATGAATATGATGTATCGTGACAGAGAATACAGGTATAATTAATTATGAAATTAAACAGTTTATATATTTAGAAGTTAAAATACGTGATTGAATTTGAATTCTCAAAATGAGAAAAAATTTTTCCCTTCACAAACCTTTCCCTTATTGAATGTATGTTTACATAGTACATAAGGAAGTTTATATAGAAATATATGTACAATTAATAATGAAAATATTGTAACTTCTATATACATTAATACATTTTCTGATTGATTTTAGATTTTAACGATGTAATCATGATAATTATACCTCGTTGCAGTACTTATAGTACTAGTGAAGTTCTAGAAGGTTTTAACGTAAAATATATTATAATATATTCATAAATTTTCTTTTTGATATGTAATATATACATCTTTTCTATAAATGCTAAATACCTTCGTGAATCGCTATACTTGTAACAGAAAGAATAAAATGAAAAAGATTAAAACTAAAATTATTCGATGGAGCAATTTTGTGCAACACGATTTCAGTAAGTCGGAATTTAGTGGTCAAAGGAACAAACACATGGGAGGTCAGAGGAAGTGGTATATAACAGGAGGAATATGCTCACCACGAACTTTTCAATGTGAAATATCTTCAAAAGAATGGACTGTCCTAAATCGGGCCCACATGAAATTTAATGTTAAGCCAAGTTCTTCGTCTTCTTCGAACGTTTTATTTCCTTTTTTTTCATTTTACTTCACACAATGGAAGAGAAAAAGTTGCGTTAAAAATAAACTTTTTGTTCGAATTCCTATTATAAGCTTTTGTAAAATTTATATATATTGTTTATAAAGTATACTTATATTAATTTGTTTAATTATGACACTCTTTCAGAATAAAAATAGTAATAGAATGAGAAAGAATATAAATTTTTTTAATAAATACTAGATATTATTACGTGAACTAAAATTAATTTAACGCAACAATCATTACTTAATTACGTTGCGCGATTGATTCGTTTCGTGTCTAGTCGCCTCGTAGTCAAAGGACAAAACAAAAGACTAATTAAAGCAAAAAAATAATTTCAATGACACTCTTTGAAACGTTCTTTAACACTACATTCTACAATGTTCAGGAAAGTACGCGCGGTCCTACATTTAGTTTATCATAAATCTATTATTTTTCTTATACGCATCATAATTATATACCTTATAATGTAAAATGCTAAGTAGACTAAAATTTGTTAGAGTTCTCCAATAATAGATCCATTTCCAGAATCCAAGAATCGGGTATGTGTAGAAGCTGTGAAATTCATAACAAAGGTATGAGTATGCCCATTGAAACAGGGTATATATGTAAAATTATTGGAACGTCTTGAGACGTCTTGAGACGAAAGATTGGTAGATTCAATTGATGTAGAGATATCGTATGACAAGTTTCACTGTGAATAATACTAGTTTGTTTAGCGACAACGAGATCCGCAAAATCGGAAACGCAGATATGCGAAAGTATACGCGAATTGATATTAAAATTTCACAAAGATATGAAATTGAATAAACAGATCGGTGAATTGGTAGCAAGATACACATCTACAATGCATGAAATCAAAATCGGGAAACAATTACAATCAGAATGTATATGATCAGCGAAGTATTTCAACTCATCACAAGATCAAGTTCCACGGTTGCCTATAAAGGTGAATTCGCCCCTGAATATCGGCCCACTTTGCACACAAACGCGTTGTTAATCTCGTGAGCGCATATTTTCACAAGACACGTTCTTCAAGGCTTTCTCTGTCAGCGGTGCTCGCTCATTAATTTTTCACGCTCGTCCCAGTCTCATCCCGAGTTGCGGTGCTCTCGCGAGCGCACGCGTTAGGACTTGTTCAGACCTTGAGCGCCCAACGAGGCGAACTCGCGCGAACGGGAATCGCTCGCTCGCACGAGCAACCCCATAAATATTGTAGCGACGCGAGCCGCGGGAGGGTTTTCTGACTCGTTGGCGCTAATACGAGCACCACTCCCGCTGCTTCTGAAGCTCCGAGGGCTTTTTTCGCGTCTGAAAAATACGCGAATACCGGCACAGGCCCCCGAGGGTGTGTGTGCAAAACGAATTAAGCGAAACCTTTGTGTGCCCGCTACTTTGACACCTTCTTTCCAGGTCCGGGCTTTGCAGCACGCCTTACGTCCACGCCGTTTAACTTGCTTGCTAATTCGGTCGCGTATATTAATGTGCTGTCCATAGCCGGGGCCCTTTACGTGCTTTTGTCCTTCTCCAAAGGCGTCGTCGGCGTAGATAGGAAAAACAGACTTTAACCTCTTGAGGGATAAGTACTGATACATATGCATATGTGTTCTTTAGTTTTCGAAGATATTATTTAAATTGATAATGCTCAGTAATAAATAAACAACAATTAATAACGCTTTTCAAATCAATAGTATTATCGAATTAGCAATATAGTATTTCTCAATAACCGTAGAAAATTTATGGAGATTCGTCCTTGTGGTGTAATTCTGTCTTTTCTATTCTTTTCTTTTCTCAACAAATTATTTTCTAACATTTGCTCCGTATCAAATGCGAATTTCAATTTGAGATAACATAATTTTATATAAAATTTTTGTAACACGTTATATGGTATATCTTTGCTATATAGCAAGTTACATGTTTCCATCGAATGTTGGTGGAGTTTGAGAGATCAAAGGAAATCACATTGTTAGACACTGCTAACACCAGTATTATACATATGTATATGTACATAAATACAATAATATTGTAGAAAAGATGTTATATATTATCTTTAACTTTGTTTCTATAAAATGTTAATCTTTATTATTATAACTTTACTATGTATATGTATATCATATTTTGCTGTATATATAGAGTAGACGTAGCTTTATGCTGAAGCGTTCGAGATGTTTGAAAAAGATTAGTTTGCAGGATAAAAAGAATGTTACTTCTACAAAGCCAACAGCAAGCCAACAGAATATAGGATTTTTAAATGTTGAGATAAATTGATAATTTTTTTATCTCTGTTTGAAGGAAATTTAATATTAAAAAACTGATTGTTCTATTGCCCGGCCATCTTAGTCTACCTATTAATTTGTATATGACAAGTTTTACTGCAATATCACAACAATCTTTCCATATTAAACTTCATTTATTTGTTTGAGTAATATAAGTTACGTAACTACTTATACTTTTATTGTTCGTAACGTACATATTAATAAAATAAAACTATCCTTATCCTTATCTAAAACCAACAAAACATCTCAATATCAAAGAAACTTAGCATTCTTCCCTGGGTACATGAGAATAAAATCGAATCGACTCATCCAAGAGAATCCTTCATTTATTCCCTGAGAAGCTACAGAATAAAAGATACGCAATCTAAGAGAACAAAATTTTTACCTTATTTCGTTGATTCCTGCTAGAGGAATTTCTATTATCGTCGTGAAACAAGGATGTTCGTCAAGAACGAATAAAGGAAAGAAAAGAAAAGAAAACGGGCAAAATCTCGCGACTAATCAGCGGACCGTCGCGTTGCGTCGGTTTACGCCTGGCACCTCGTTCCACTTACTTTCATTCCTCCTTTCTTTCGCGCATCTTCTGCTTAACTGTCGCCTACAAGAGTGGCAAAAGGTGTAAAAAGGAGGTGGCCGGAGCTTTTTCACCCTCCGTCGCTCGCAATCACGACCAAGTGTCGCCTTCGTTCGAGGGTATAAGTACCGATCCTCCTCGTCGAATACATTCAAACAGCCGAAACCGGAAATGGCTCCCTCGAATTCTTGGAAAATTTTCTCTTAACATTCTTGATCCTGTTATCGATCAATAGACCATCGTCATTCTTACAAGTGATATACAATAGACATTAGAATATACTTAGATAAGCACATTATTGTACATAAATATTGAATTTTTATGCAAATTTGTAGTTTTTCTTTTTACCTATTAAAAGCTATAAAGAGTATTCTATTTTGGAAGATTTATGTATTTATGTATTTACATATTATATGCATTCAGTGCGTGCCTGCACTTGTAAATTTTCCATAAATACATAAGAATTCGCAACCTACTAATGTCATACAGTAGAATATAATAACTGATCTAAATAATAAAAGAAAAATTAGAAGCTTGAATTTCTGTATTTATGTAAGATAATGATTCAAAACATGAAACAATAATATTTGCAAACCTTATAAGTAGACTGCGGATTTTTATGCATTTATGGGAAATTTAAAAATGCAAGAAAGTATATAAAATATCTTAAGTATAATATTCTTTACAATATTTAATAGCTGAAACAATTTCTACATAAATTCTATTTTTCTAATTATATATTAGTGTATTTAATTTATTTGCTGTCGATCAGTTTTCAAAGGAGATCTCTGATTTAGAACATCATTTCCGAGATATTTTTAAAAAGTTTCCACAAAAGTCATGATACATTTTTTAGCGACCTTTTGCGTGCATATTTGTTAGAATTTGAAGAATATATATAATCTTTTTCAAATGAAAATAATCAAAATTATGTAAGTTACATACCATTGTGTAAATCCTTTTGAAAAAGCTGTTCTACTGGCTGATGCGATTCCCCGGCCATTCTGCTTATCTGAAAAAATAAATAAAAAAGTACCTTGATTAGTATGACAATGCCTATGGCGTAAACAAGAATTTCAAAAATATAATTTTCATTGTCTTCGCTGGAAAAAATTAATGAATGATGCGTACAAACAACTGATACAGAAAAGTAAAAAAAGGAATTTCAAATCAGAATACCGCCTTACATAAATAATAAAAATGTCATAAAAAGAATGTTGATTCTATAAAAATATAATAAATATTGTTTTCGACTATAACTTTGTCATTAATTTATACATTTTACTGATATTCGAATACTATTACACTAAAAATCCGTTAAAGTGTTTAAATATTAAGATTATACGATATATTGGTATATACTCTCATTTCCCAATGAAGAGGTCATCTATCAAATTTTTTAAATTTTGTAATATATATTGTACGTAATGTATTGTATATATTAATGTATAATGTATATGTATGTATGTATGTACGCATGTACGTATATATATATATACATATAGACATACACATTATGTCCAATTTTCAAACGAGGAACCATACCTCTTTTTGCACTCCACACATCTATGTTTCCCACAACGCGACCGTAACCAGCAAATTCATACGAAACTTACCGACAGAAGCAGAAAGATCGCCGGAAGTTTTTCACGAGTGCGCCAGAAGGAAAATAAGGAGAGAATCCAGGGGAAAGAAGTCGAGGAAGGAGGACGAGGAGAAGGAAAGGGATGGCGTTTAGCCAGCGACGCTCCCAGTGTCTGCCTTAATATCCGCCACTAACATTATTTCATAAAAGTATTACTATAAATCCAAACTCGCGTTATTTAAGCACCGTGCCTTCCACGAGGGCCAGTTTCTCTCGCTTCCACCGGCATCGCCCTCGTCGTCGTCGTCTCCAACTCCCTTCGTTCTCCTTTCTCCTTACATTATACCGAGCAGAGGCAACTTTTGCCACCCTCTTTTCCCTCCGTCACATTAGAGATATATTATGCAGATAGTGGAGGCGCCAAGAGAGGAGAAACGCGAAAGGAACTACGGAAATTTAAAACTTTATTTACCCTGCGTTGAACGATTTCGCCGCTCTCACCCTTCGTTCGAGCTTTTTCTTTTCCATCGTTTTTCTTTTCTGGTTCCAGACGATGTGTCCACCTTTTTTTGTTTTTCATTGTTCTTCCTGAGGATGAATTGCCGTAGGTCTCTATGTTAAAGTTTGATTTCTCGGTATTTTTGCATAGTTGAAATAGGTAATATCATTATTACAATTTTACAAGGCACAAATTTCAGGTTATTAATAAATTCTTTCATACACCAGTTCACAAATTTGAACACTTGTATATCTTTATGAATATATGTATTATGTTACAGAATGGATTAGGTTATAGGATAGATTTATAAATTTCAATAGTATTATAATAGGCTATTACGATAATATTGACAAGGTTCGAAACAAATCTGAAGATCTATATAGAAGTTACGAGATATTTAATACAAATATATATTTTGCAGAGATTACAGTAGTAGCTATTTAAACAGTCAATAATAGGTATAAAAAATGGATATTAAATATTGACTTAATAATGATTTAAATTGTGAACAAAAGCTGTATTATCTGTATTTTAATTTTAAATAGAAGAATGAATCTCTTCGTTTAATTTTATTTGCCTATGTCAAAATTTGACGGGAAATGGGGATCCAACATAAGAAGAAAGAAGCTTTTTGCAAAAATGTCATTGTTTATTATTACCTTTAAAAAACAGTTAAATATTTGTATCGGTACTTTTACTTTATTCATACAAATTAGTATTGATATATGAATACTTATCCACCAATTAAAAAGTCGAAGGAAACAATTTTACACATCATACAAATCAACCTATACGATCGCTATTGCGTAATAAAAATTGACTGATAATAAAAATTGTCTTGCTATATCATTGTAAGATAGTTGTGAATTTGTACGATTCCGATATCATTTATAAAACTCAAAAAGAACAAAATACCACTCAAATACCACCTCCAGTATCCTGATCGACCTCATACCTATCTCTGTCATCTCAATAATACTTAAAATCCTTAGGAACCCACTACCACTCCTAAAGAAAGAAACCAATAGAAAAGAAGTTCAATCAGCCCCAACCTAACGATCCCTACACATTCTTCCCAATCCAGTTCGACGTGTTTTAACGCATGTCGTTCTGCTCCAAATCCTCGTAATTCGTAACCAGCGAGATCTCGCGAGACGAGACGCGGTTCGTTGTTCATCCAGCCTCCATTTTTCTCCCCGTTGTTCTCAACTCCATCCTCTACTCCCCGAATCTACGCGCTGCGAATCATTCTTTCTTTCTCTCTCTTTTGAAATTCCCCCGTTCCTTCGCCCTATCATTTTCCACCGCTACGGAGTTTCCTATAATACGTGAAAAATATTTTAGAAGATGAATTAGACGCTAAAAGCAATAACAAAAGTCGGTATAGTTATAAACTAGCTACAAAAAATATCGATTCACGAATTTTTATTTTTCTATTAATATAAAATTATTGTATGCGATCGAAGGTCCCATTTTTCTTTAGAGATAAAATTATTAACCAAAGTTAGAGCATCACTATACCAGATTCTATATATATTTCATTTTCGTAATATCATACGATATAAAATTTAATATCCTTTAATTAGTTAGTATGTAAATGATAGTATAATAAATACAATGGTGTGCAGATACAGTCAACCTTCTCATAATGTTAATGCGTTGCGTGTTGTATAGAAGCCACGTTAGAAGTATATCGTGCAATAGAATCATATTATATGGAAATCATATTATAAGATTCTAATGTTATAGGACGGTCGCAATTTTTGCACCGTATTATATTGAAACCATGTTTTCAAAGCACTATGTTCTAGGATGATTGTGTGTACTTTTTGCAACCATTATATATCTTGCTTTAGCAGGTTTAGGAGATATAGTAAGGATTTAACATTTTAGAGTTTAATTTTCAAGTTTTCATAATCAGTCGAGAAACGTTTCTGCTACATTTTTATAGTCAAAACTCCAAAAATACAAAAAAAGACAAGTGTGCGATTCGTTTCGTCGTTTACGTGAATTCGAGTTCTCTGTAACCATAATCTAACTCGGCTAATCCTGCTTGCTATGAAACAACGTTATACGGTTATAATGTAAAATTCGCTATATATTTCATGAACAAAGTCAAACGAAATATACAATCGTTCATAAAGATTAGGACACTTGCTGGTTTTACTATTTAGAAACTTCGTTTCCTCTAAGTGTCCTAATACTTATAAACGAGAATGTTCGTTTACATGACCTGTCTTTAAATACTAAATCAGATCCTAAAATATTGCCAATCTATATTTCATTCCTTGAATTTTCATCCCATTCTATCGTCCTCTTTCTCATTTCTTCACCCTCCAACCTCCTCGATCCCTCGTTTCTTCAATTCCTTGTCTTCATAACCCCACTACTGTTCCCTTGATCCGTAAATCCGCCTCGGGAGAAGCACGATCGGTCGCGGACGGAACCGAATCGAAAATAAAATGTGGCACAAGGTCTCCGGGGTATTGCTGGGGTTAACGGAGGCTGTGGAAAAGTGTGCCGGGGCAAACGGGCCGTGCATAACGAACCGAGAGCCGCGTAAAATTCGTAGGCGAATGCTCTTTAATTAGCACGCCGCGCTGGGCTCGCTGGAGAAGCTGTGCGCTCGCAACTTCTACGGAGGATGAGGAACGGAAGAGGAAGAAGATGAGCCCGGTGGCTGGCTGTGGGAGTATGCAGGAGGAAGTGGAAGAGGATGAGAGGGATGGTGGCGGTGGGCCGATGGAGGCGAGGAGAGAGACTTAAATAATTATCGTTTCGAAGCCGCCTCGCACGGAACCGGGAACGGGCTGAGGCCGCATCTGTTTCTGATTATTAATTAATATCAACCAACCCGGGGCCGTGTTCGCATGAGCGAGCTCGCTGCTCTCTCATACGTAGCCGACACCAGCATGGAAAACCGAACCACTTCGTGTTTGCAAGTGTGTACGTGTTTGGCCCGTACATGTATGTACATACGCGTGGGCTCGTGTGTGTACAAGGCGTTTCAGAATTACGGGTCGATTAAGCAAAGAATACATAACGGGAAGCAAGAAACGAGATTGACATTTACAATGAAAGATAAAAGCATTCTAGCAAATGCCGATTAAGAGGAAGAGGCAGGTCAGGGAACTAGAGCCGCAGGCTTCATCTTTCCGAAGGCGACGCTATTTGAAAAAAATAGATTTCACTTTACGAGTATAACGAATGTATTTTCAAAATAAAATGAAAAAACAACTGTATTTTAAAAATATATACTCTAAATTTTTTAATATGATTTGTTACAAAATAAATTTTATTTCACATTTACGTACATTATTTCATTCTTACCATCCCTTATTTCCTTATGCTTCTATGAAGAATGCTTCCACTGGCTCAATAGTTCCAGGGCTAAAAATTCTTAACCTGCCTCTGATTCGCATTGTTGGTTTGTCATATTTTTAAAATAAATATTTTACATTGAGGGAAACTTGTACAAGATCGTACATCGTGCTTAACTAGACTTAAAATAAAATAATTGACGATCATTCGGCAGTTACCCTTCATCGTAGTAATGTGTTAATAAAAATTTATTACAAAGCACGTATACTACAAGTAAATTATCGAGTTTCTTTTGTTTTTAAGTATCCAAATCTTACTTTTGACGTTTCTCAAAAGTGTATTATAGTATTTTGTTAATCAATAGATAAGGTACACTGGAAAATATATGTACAGTGTTTATTTACCAAGCCAATCATTTCCGTATTCACATTTAGTTGTTAACAGTACATTATGTTCTTACATCCTAGAGTACATCCATATAAAAGATAGTATTTTTTGAAAATGACAGTTAAACAATAAAAGTTGGTGAACAAACAAACCTGGAAGAAATGTTTTTACGTATGCAGTGACTACATTTATTTATTGTAGCATTTATATGTATCATCTAGTAGAATTTTCATATGACTATAAAAATTTGCTACTATAAAAATAAAACGTGGAACCTAATAAGAAGGTTCATCATTTGAAAATAAGGATATGTGCCAATAATTTTATAACTGCTGCGTCTAAATACTATGATTGATTTGTAATAATAGCGTTTGAATATTAGTAATAGTAAAATGTATAAGTTAATGAGAAAGTTTTAACCAAAAATTATATTTATCATATTTTTAGAGGATCAACATACATATAATAGATTTTTATTATTCATTTAAGATGGTGTTCTGGACTAGAACTCAATTTTTTACGCATTACTGTAGGAATTTTAGAAGAAGAAGAAGAAGAAGAAGAAGAAGAAGAAGAGATAAGATCTATCACTTCCTATTTTGTTGACCTGTAATTCTGTATCAACCTGTAGTTTCTCCTGTACACACTGATGAATTTCGTCTGTATATTCTGCGCGCTATTCGCTGATAAACAGAAAGAGAGAGGAATATAGGCGAATCCCATATTCATATGTTGCACAGAAATGAACAGAATGCTCGGCGGGCATTAAAATTAATGAAACGAACGGAACACGCGTTTTAACGAAAATGTATGTGGGCGATCAGGCGGAAGCATGCTCTCTCGGACATGGAACCAGAAACATACAAACGCCTCCGGGCTTCGAATATAGGTACATCTACGTATGTACAGTCTTTGCTCTTTCTAACGCAGGTTCAATAATCTACATCGCGACACCCACCATTATCATTAGCGAGTTCTTAGCGAACTCCTTCTATTCTTTACTTTATTTTATTTCATTTCATTTCATTCCATTTTATTTTATTTTATTTTATTTTATTTTATTTTATTTTATTTTATTTTATTTTATTTTATTTCATTTTATTTTATTTCATTTTATTTAATTTTATTTTATTTCATTTCATTTTATTTAATTTAATTTTATTTTATTTTATTTTATTTTATTTTATTTTATTTTATTTCATTTTATTTCATTTTATTTTATTTTATTTTATTCAATTTTATTCAATTTCATTTAATTTAATTTTGTTTATTTTGTTTTATTTTGTTTTATTTCGTTCTATTTTATTTTATTTTAAGAGTGGAGTTGAGAACTGAGGATAGGAAAATGATTTTTGGAGAACTTTATTTTATTTCGTTTTGAATATAAAAAGATTGATATATGGGAAATAATTTGCAACGACGGAAAATATCATTTTAAGTAATTTTATTTCTTCATTTGCAATTTCAATTATTAATATTAAATAATCAAATCAAGCAAATATCCAGCAACAAGTGTCGAAATGCTAACGGTACGAGAAATTACAAATAGCATTAATATATTACATTGGTAATAAGTTCGTTTGCGTTTCCTTAAAAGAGCATAACTTATTCTTACGTATATATGTAAGATCTGTTTAATCAACGATGTATGCATTATTGCGCTATATTATCCTCCAGAAATGATTAAATAATTTTACACCTCATCGATCCATAGCTTTTGTCTTTTATTTAAAAAAGTCAATGTATATATATATATTTTCATATTCTCGTAATATTTTATATTCTCGTAAACAACATTTTTTAAATATTGAAATAACTGATATTTTAATATTAATAATATAGTAAATATATATATTCTAGTAATCTGAAATATCGTAAACTCGAAGGAATTGTAATAATTTCCGCTATATCATGAAAGAAATTTGTATCTCTGATGTGTATAGGTAGGTATTAATAAATAATTTGTTCGTGCAACATTCACAATATAAATTATAAGTATAGAAGTATAAAGTCTCTCTATGTTCGATAAAAGTATTTTCCAAACATCTACTTTACATATTAAAACCTATGGAGTAGCGCACGTTCTAGCATTTTATAAACAAACAAAAAGACATTAAAAAATATCTTTGTAACAAATACACTTACATTGAACGTCAGTTTTGACGAAGAAATCATAACAGTCGAACTTACAAACCCGTCATTTTCATGATATTGAAATATTTTATTTTCTTCGGAAATATACGTAATTACTAAACATAGTTAAAAATATACAGATACTTCCAACGAAATTAGTGTCGACTTTTATTTGATTGGAAATATTAACACCCTTATACATATTACATCTCTATATTACTTTAATTAAAATTACCAACGTAGATGGAATCATGAATGGATCGAAGCACACGATTCTACATGAGATGAAATTTTAACATCGTAAGGATCGTTGGATAAACGCATATAAATTTGTCCATTATCCAGTGATTCGTTCGCAGATGTCCAAATCCTTCCGAATATCATATATTTATATTGTTACACAAAAATCAATTGATTATTCTGATTATCTTATACAGATGTTCGTATATAGATGTTCAATTGATTAGGGCAGTTTCCTGCGTTTTAAGAAGCGATCGTTTAAAATAAAAGTTTAAATTCTTTTCGTCTTTGTTTGTTACTCGATAGAATGTGTTATATTGTGAAATTATTAACTTGTGACATAACATAAATATGCTATAGTAAGAACTAATTAAATACGGTATGCATAATTTTATTAATAATTTTGTCAACTTTGCAAGTAATTTATGAGATACAACAATAACATACATACATACATAACTGTTATTATGTACAGAAGGTAATTTACTTTTGCAGCGTAAATAGCTTCTTGTAATAGTTTCTTGTAATTATCAATTACCGCTAAATACAGTTTATCACAAACAAGAAAGTCAATGATAGAATACTGCGATCAAGCAGTTAGGATTTTATACTTAACGCCATCATTCGGTGAAAGAAATAACTGTGTACATTAAAGGTAAAGAATATAAACCGCTGAGCTTACTCAATAACTGAACTACTTCCTATAATTTTTACCATTCATTTAAGGTATGTACGTATAGAGCATTTCATTGGTACAGAAAGATGTTTTTTCAACGAATATTGACTATGAACTATAATTAAATATGTATTCTTTGTATTTCTAATAATCATTACATGAGAGTGCTCACGCTCGTAGTTCTAGTTGTTTCACAATACGGCTGCTGCACCATGCGGCCAAATGCTGAGGTTAACTAAAGTTAGCAGATACAAGAACCTATATATTTAAACTTAAAGTTAGGGATCTACCTTGTTTGGTTGCACACTAGCATAGACAAGAACCTATTGAGTTCCAAGCTATAAAAACCTATTTAATTGTACAGATCTACGGAAAAGTTACCTGAAAAAGAGAAATTAATTGTTTATTATATTTTTGAACGATGACACATATAAAGCAGGATTAGAAATACTATAAAATATCAGAATATAATAATTTATTAACAAAAAACAATACATTGTATACAAATATTAGACATACCTAATATGTATATATATCTCTATACCAATAGACCATTCTATAAAGAAGAACCATTCAAAACGTTTGAGTCAGATACTTGTATTATTCAGGTATAAATTTCTGCTTTCGAGGAAATCCCAACTACTTTTCATCCTTTCTCTTGACTCTTAAGACTTGCGTCTATTCTTTTTGAGGCTACATTTTTTGTGTATTCTCGGGCGCGGATCTTCCTCAGCTTTAACGGAAATCTCTCTTTTGGATTCTCCTAGAATCATTGCAGGAATTGATTCTTCTGAAACTGTGGAATTCGGAACAAGATTGTTTTGTATGCTGACTTCATAGTGATCTCCGTACTTGGTCATGCACTTTGGCCTTATATAAATGCTTCTACTTCACGTAACTTTTTACACAATTCATTTCTGGATTTTTGGATTCTTTCGAGGTTTTGTTTGAGATATTTTATTTGTGCTGTAAGAAAATACGAAGTTAGCGCACGAGGCGACCGCCTATTCTTCGTCATCTTCAATTGCGTACAATACGTACAATACGTATTGAACACTAATCATAGAAACACCAACACCTTTAGTAGTCGAAGTTATGCACAAGTAACCAATCGCCACCCTTAAACAATCAAAACCAAAATAGCAGCGATAACGATGTTACAGAAATCAAGAGACTCCTCAAGCAATAAATCAAAATATATTGAAATGTTAATAAAAATGATAATTGAGCAAAACGCGGAACTTAGAGAGCAGGGCAATAGAAGGTGCTGATATGGTATTGCATTCTTCACGCTCACCAGCGCCAAAAGTCAACTCCTTCTCCAAGTCGGCGGGGCCTGGTAAACATTGCCTTGCCAATAGCTAACGGAGCAATGGCTTAACATCTTTTTCCATCCTGTTCCTTTACCATATTCCTATCCTTAAGTTTAAGACGTGAGGTTTTGGGCGAAGATGCCCACTGTATTAGGAAGGCGACATGGGAGCAAGAACCCACCTTCCCAAGGAACGGAGCAGAGAAGCAATATGGACTAAATACTTACATGGCGTGGGCCGGGGTCCGTCGCGGATTAACAATCTGCCACACCTGCGACAGCTCCGGCTCGAGAATGGACATGAATTGGTCCTGGCCGTGAGACTAGGAGGGGGGGGGGCGCATCTTGGCTAACAGCCGAGGTCATGGTTCCTCCTTTCTTCTTTCTATTACACCTTTACATTTTCCTCCCTTTCCAATCCCTCAGGGGCTGCAGATTCGCTGGCGAATGGCAGTACGGGAATGGAATTCCGAGGAATCTGAGCCAAAAATCGTATCTCATTGGTTATGTCTCAATAGGTCCGCGAGGATGACAACCTCTATAAAAAATCCCTAATCCTAAGCTGAGGTGCGCGGCGATGGTGTACCTCCCAGTTCACAGGAAATGGAGGCCCCCAGAAGCTTCGGTGGATGGAGGCCAAAAAACCCAGATAATTCGCACCCCGCCAAATACAAACATAAACACAAATATTAAAACAAACGAGAGGAGGAAGGAGGAGCCCGTGCAGCTACGCACTAGGTAGGAAATGGGCGGGGCCCAACCTAAGGAAGCACTCCTCTGCTCACCGATAAAGTCAGCATCGAGGAGTCCGCAGCCTGGGGCGACGTAGGAGTAGGAGGAACCCGTTGTCAGAAAGGTGACCTTCGTTGCGGATATCAAAGGGAAATTGATCCGACATGCGACTGAGACCTCTAAGGTGGCGACCACATCGAATAATTTAAAAGCTACGAATGTTAAGTTTAGGGAGACGGCAAGTTCCACTACCGTTGGCGCGACCGATCTTGTAAAAAGGACAGTTCCCGCCAGTTACGCTGGAGCTTCGTTGGTGATGGAAAGATGAGTGGCGATATTGAGAAGGAGGCGGAAAATGAGAAAAAAGTCTTCGGAGAGAAGTTCCAGAAAGGCCTTTTGCGCTTCGCAGAGCAATAATGGTCTGTGGCGTCATCCTCGAAGTCTCTGGCAATAAGGGGTGAGAAAAGATTGTCTTACTTGCTGCACAATTTTGTCCGAGGTCTTCGATCCGGCTATGGTTCCAGTGGCAGCAGTTTTCCGGACGACGAAGTTGAAGGTGGCCGGGATGGATGTATCAGTTGCCAGAGGAGGATGTAGTAGGGAAAAGATACAGACGGAGGACATCCATGAATCGTGTAGGCACGATGCCCACGATGATGGGGGCAACTAGGAAGTTGGCCCAGGTGGACAGGGTGACCATCGGATATTTAACGGCAAGGACCGAAGCCATCAAGCGGATACCTTTGAGATGAATAGGTCGTGATAGGTACTGCTGGTGTATGAGATTTTGTCTTCATCCGGGTTGCCTTCTTCTCAGTTAGGAATTGTGTAAAAAACCGGACTATGAGGACTATAATCGAACCTGGTCTTGAAAGTTCGGAACCAATTGCGCTAACCACAGCTCTGCCGTCGAGGATAGAATCTTTGTGTAGCAAGCCACGGGACAGAACCCGTTGGGAAGTTTTGATGTCGAGTGCCTCTACATCCTTACAATGCTTCAGGTCAAGATGGGGTATGCCCTTAAGGAGGACATGCACTTCAACGGAGAACAGGGGGTACTTATGTTATGGGTGCTCTGGCCAGCGAGCAAGGAAGTGCCCTACCGCTGCCCTAAAATCTCCATTTTGCGAGGCGCTCAGGACACCTGCAGCTCATAAGATGGGAGGCCCGATGTGTGCCCCACCAAGGAAGAGAAAGAAAGGAGACATTCGCGAGACCGTCATAGCAGGGGAACTGTCTGATGGGCCTGCGAAAGCGAACGAAAAAGATTCGGCGCATTGCGGGGGAAGGACGGGAATCCCTGCTCTTAACGCTACGAGAAAAAAGGTTGACGTGGAGGAAGCCATGGATCTAGGAAACTAGATACAATATGCGCTTCCTCCAAACAAATCTAGGACAGTCGAGGTGGGTGCAAGACCTGTTCTTCCAAACCACCCGGGAAAGCACGGTCGCCTTGGCGGTGGTGGCCGAGCCATACCGGATACTGGATGTCCCCGATTGGGCTGGAAACATAAACATAAACATAAATGGACACATGGCTCAATCACCATGATGTGGATATCAATGCCAGGTATGCCCGCCTTTGGGGTCCCGCGTGAACGCGTCGACGGATACGTTGCGCTCGAATGAGCAGGAATGGTGGTAATGGGTGTACATATCTCACTGCAGGCACGCTGCGTTTGAGGAGTTGGAAATTGCGTGAAGAATTGCGTGGAGAATTCCTAGGATGGTATGGCGTTAGCGATATCTTTGGATGTCGTCAACGCGTTCAGCAACATGCCATAGGACAAGAATAGTGGAGACCTTGGAGTTTTTTGAAGTGCCCCACTATTGTATCTTGTTAGACTAATCCAGGCCTACCTTAACAATGGGTGAGTCGCGTATATTGGCAGGGAAGGGCAGTCCCTGTCCCGCAGGGCTTGCTTCTGGGACCGATCCTGTGGGTCATCGTATAAAACGAGGTGCTTCGATGCCCGCTACTTTCGGGTACTACCATGGTGTGTTACGAGGATGACACTGGTCTTGGCCAGAGGACACGGATAGTACGAGACATTACGTCTGGAAGAGGTCGCAGTGGCTTGCGTGGTGCGGGCCTTACACAGACTGGGCTTAGGAGTCTCCCCGGTCAAGTCGGACTGATCCGCCTGACACGAGCATAAGCATAGCTAGTGAGGCCATTGAGGTGGGATCTCAGATGAAATATCTGTGACTCATCATCGACAGCCAATGGACGTTCAGGCCGCACTTTGATCTCCAGCGAATGCGGTTTACTGTCGAACATCGGTGGAGTTAGAGTCGCGATATGCCGACTGTACGAGAGTGTCGTCAGGACTCGAGTCTTGTCTGGGACCCAGTATGAGCTGGCGATCTGGTGGCAAATCGTCTTAGCATTCTTCTGTTAAGGAGGTTAGCATGACGGCACCGCTCCCTCACCAAACGCATGAACACATCCGGGAGCCTGGTGGTCAACTGTTTATAACTAAGAACAATCCAACGTTGAGGAATTTTTTGGATTTGGCATACTTCTTTCCTTTTCTTAAACTTTACACACTTTTTTATTTTATTGCCTGCGAACCATTAGTTAAACACTCGAAAGCCGGCGCGCCGTCACTTCAGGATTCGTCACTACGTAACATAAGGGTTGGACTTTGAAACATGCATTTATCATTCATATTGAACCAAAAATTAATAAAGTTAAGATATGTCCGCGAAGTATGATTCCATCGCGTGGTGGAAAGCGTAGCGGTTCGGTCAGAGACCGATGAGTAACGCAAAGAATTGGTCCCGTGCGTTTTGAGTGAATTCGCATTCTATATATATCAACAACTAATGGTCAAAAGGAGACGCTATTTTTAAATTTGAGATAGCTCATTCAATAAAGAAAAGCTTACAGCTTCAGGAATAAAAAGAGTCAGTTACTATGCGACTTCTGAAAATTGTAGAAATGGAAGGCTACGAAGGCTCTTTTTTAGTTGTTAAATAGCTTTTTTGCAGAAACTAATAAACATTTGGGGATGACGTTTTGCACACTTTTTCAGAATGACAAAAATTAGATTTTCATAAAATTTCAACTTCGCATTCTTAATTTTACATAAATAATTGACAATTGTACGTTTTTAAATGGTTCTTATTTATTTATGGCTCATTTAACGTGAATTAATTAACCTTAACATGTACCGTCCTTTCATAGATATTTTTAACATTTACCTTTTGTTCGACTAAAATGTGTCAAGTAAAGTAAGTTTTCACAATTCAATAATGTTTGGTAATTTGAGAAGCACTATGGATGATAAGAAATTCGATATTTATTTACATCCGATAATAACCGGTAGTTAGCGATATTGTTTCTCTTGCTTCCGTAGGAACTGACGAACTTATAACATTTTACAACAATAAACATTTATGACCTCATATGTAAGATCATTGAATTTTTCTCAACAAACACCATCGTAAAGTCACTAAGCAAGAAGAATATGTGGCTCCATGAGACGATAAAGAAATATTCATATCAGCATAGTTGACAAGGTATATGGACAAATATAAATATTATTGTATCATTCTACTGATCTATTATCGTTAGAAAGGGAATATTCCTTTTTCTTCTCTAAAAAAAATATAGTAAACAATTATTTCTCTTTCTTAAGCAACTTACAATCAGTTTCATTATTGCGCGATTTTGTCATTTTCATGCTTATCTACCTGGGATAGAAAAATAGACAAACTTTTCCGTAGAACCGTACAATGAAATAGGTTCTTGCAGCGTGGAAATCAATAGATTCTTGTCTATGGTAATGTGCTACCAGACAGAACAGACCCCTGACTTTAAGCTTAAATACATAGATTCTTGACCTGAGGTGTTACGCAGATGACACGAGTAGATCACGGGATGCCTCCAGTGAGGTACCACCTGAGATTGGGGGGAGTGAAGGTCGAGGTGGGATCTCAGATGAAATATCTGGGTCTCATCTTCGACAGCCACTGGACTTTCGGTACCAGATTTCAAGTGTTTGGTATGGTAAGCGCCAAGGAAGCTCTTTTACGGAGCTCCGATCTGGGCGGCAGACCTGAAGGCCAACAAGGACATGAGATATACCTCCATGGGCGCGCCCGGCTTAGAGTCGTTGAGGCCATCCTACCAAACTTGGATGTTTGGTTAGAAGGCGGTGGACTTCCCTTGACGTATAGGGTTACGCAGGTGCTTACCGGGCACGCATGTTTCGGTGAGTACCTGCATCGAATGGGGGAGCAGGAAACCACAAGGTGCCATTATTGTGATGAGGGAGTGGATTCGGCGCAGCATATGCTGGAACATTGTCCAGCGTGGGCAATACTGCGTCACGCTCTCACTGCGGGAATAGGTGTGAATCTCTCGCTGCCGGCAGTGCTTAGAGCATTATTGACAAGCAAGAGTGGCAGAAGGGCAGTTGCCTCCTTTTGTGAACAGATGATGCTCCAAGAGGAGACCGCGGAGAGGAAAAGGCAACGAAGGTACCATCCAGAGATAGGCGAGGACGGGGCAGAGACCATAACAAGGCGAGTTCGGCCCACCTCACAGGTAAGATCATTAGACGCTGGCCGATGTCAGCACCGCGGTGTTGCCAGAATGCCTGGTTGGGGAATCGGGCAATCTTGTAAGAGTGGGGCGCGATGTGA
Organism: Bombus haemorrhoidalis; assembly: GCA_014825975.1. Taxonomy (NCBI): domain Eukaryota; kingdom Metazoa; phylum Arthropoda; class Insecta; order Hymenoptera; family Apidae; genus Bombus; species Bombus haemorrhoidalis. The sequence goes on from CM026164.1 coordinate 14,102,141, forward strand.
CATGGCCGCACATCGCGTTGTCCATGAGAGTGGATTATTATCAGCGGGAGAGGGGGGGGGGAGAGGCTTGTGAGTTTGCTTTCGCGGTTTCAGGGTCATCCTGATCAGGTTCGTGTCTGGTTCGTGACGCGACGCAGATCGGACGTGTTGGCGGATCGCTCTTGCTAGTTAGGTGTTTGACAATATACGATGATATGTGCGTGTGAGAATGCAAACAAAATTGCTAAGGATTATGGTGAATTATAAGGGGGTGTGAGTGGAACAGTATTCAGATGATATCAGGGTATATGTATATGGAGGCGATGAGTATAATGATCATATGATTGTCTGAGTGCAATTAAAGTGAGAGAAACATGAATTGTGGCGGTCAATTTGGCATGATAAGTCGTAGGTGAATAGCTGTCAAATTAACTTAAGCACAGCAGCAGCAGCTTAGGATAAAAGTGTGTAAAGCATTAACGGCTCATTAAAAATGGTGTTTATGATGGATAGCGGTAAATAAGTAAGAGGAGGAGTAATATAATATGTAAGCGTTACGGTGGTTTTCAAACCAAAAAAGGGAAAAGAAACGAATAGCATACATTATATGAATAAATAGATAACATGAAATTCTCATATCTATTGAAGAAGCATTTAGGTATAATTCATAAATTAAAGATTTGGGCAAGGATTCACACAGTTTAAATTTAAATTAAAGTTTAAATTTTGTTTACTTAAGCTAGGTTATAGAGGACGAAATACAGATAGTCAATCATGCCAAGATTGTTTGTTTATCATGTTTCGTTTTTATGTTAATCGTTTTTTATTTTACCTTTATCGGAATGACGATAAAGATTTGTATTATTTGACAACACAATAGTGTTTAATATAACTGATTTGATGGGCGTGAATTATAAAGTAAAATATAAAATAGAAAATGCAATTGTACACGATGGTTCACGATAACATACCTACGCTAGCCTTGGATGGCTCCGACACAGCTAATAGCTGATAGGACGGTAATGACTACATAGTGGACTTAATGGACTGATCTTATGACAAAAATCTTGGCAACAAAAATGGATACGAGAAAGGAAGAACGACTTTATGACGACATCGACTATGCCCCCGGACTATTTCAACTTTATAAGCTACATGGATAGAACGACTAGGAGAAATAAAGTTACGGCTCAGGGGGTTTCGGAACCTCAGTCCTCGTCAATGTTGCGTGTGGTGCCTCCCCAGGCTCGCCCCGACGGTCATCCAGAGACTGGGTGAGGAACAAAGAGAGAATGGTAGGTCCCAGGGCCGCCTCTCTTTCGATAAGTGCGACCGGGGATTAATTAAAAACGTTGGAGGGGGATGATGTCGATAGGACACTTGAGGAGACAATAGTTCACCCGCACTCTGGGACAAGAGGTGTTAGAATAGTCGATTCTCGTATGAAGATAGAGCACGATGAGGAAAGAATGACGTCGTGGAAGGTAGAGGCTGGACGCAGAAGAGTTCGGGAGGTGGAGGAAGGGTCGTCCGCTAACGAGGGAAAAGGACCAATAATCGGACTCCGAGATATGAGAGGGCTAATGAAGAGTCTAAATATTAACTCTTAATATGGATAGAATGATAAGAAGAGTTACAGCATTAGGCAAGGGGATTCCACACTTAAAAAATTAAGGTGTGAGAGCGCGCAGGAGATTAAGAAGTGAGGGAGTGGATCGACTCCAACGCAGAGAAGGATGGTCGCGACGCATGACTCCAACGGAGCAGAATGAGACCAATCGACGAAGAGTATCGGTGGCAAGCCAGACTGAGTTTGGTTAGTTGGCTAAGCGTAAAGGGATATCCCCGTTGGATGAGAAAAAGGTAAACTTTAGCAAAAAACCTAGGAGGCTGGACGAGATGACGTATGCTGAAGTGTTAAGAGATAAGGAATTTGAATGGACGCGCGTTGAGGGACGAAGGAAAGTCCGAAGCCGAATAGAGAGCTCGATGGGCACAGAGGGGCATGATGACAGAACTTCGGTAGGAGTAGTCAGAGAGAGGACGCCGAGAAGAAGAAGCGAGGCGATTCTCGTCAAGGTCAGACAGGGCACCGATTGAATTGACTCCTACAGGGAGGTGGGCAAGGTGAAGAGTGCCATTGAGGAGACCAGAGCCGGGCATATCCTGATCGAGTTCACCAATAAAGTAATGTCGGGCGAGGTCGCTGACAGCCTCAATAAAGCTATGCGGCAGGGTACAGAAATAGTTCTCCTGGCTAACAGAGAAACACTCGAAACTAAAAATATAGACCCGATAGCTACAAGGGAAGAAGCTAATCCAGGATATAACAATAGGAACTTAAAGAGGAGCAATGTATACAAGTGAAGTTCTTAAGGATGACGCCATGGGGAACGCAGCAGGCGATAGTTGTGCTGCCGGCGAGTACCGTACCCAAATACAGATCGATTAGAATTAAAACAGGGCTGACAATAGCGACGGCTAGGATTCTGTCCAACATAGTGAGATATTATAGATGTCACATGTTGGGACATAATGCTGCCGCGTGTACGGCGGTGAGCCCAGGTAAGGAGCTGTGCAGGCAGTGTGGTGATAAGGATCACACCATTAATCAGTGCACCAAAGAGCCTAAGTGTGCTATTTGCGCCAATGAAAACAGAAAAAACCAGAGACATGTCACCGGATCCTTGGCATGCCCGGCCGTGAAGAATAGAAGAAGGAATGATTTAGTACGTGCAAGATAAAGGTACTAATAATTAATTTGAATAGGTGCAGACTTGCACAAGAATTAATGTACCAACATGCCTACGAAGCCAGAGTTGGCATATTGTTCATCACGGAGCTATATCGCCAGCAGACATACTGGTTCAACGATGACAAGGGCGTTGACAACGATGAAAAATGGCATCATCGGTATCAATGTGGACGATATATTCTGCATAAGAGGTTATTGCTCCCCCAATGTGAGCATGAAACAGATCAGTTTGTAGAGGACAGGTATACAGGACGTTTGACCGTGAGTTTTATTAAATGTTATAGTTTGTTGTCATAACCGTTGAATATATTTAAAAATAATAAATAGGATACGAACTATATTCGCTGAGTCGCTCGTACAGAGTATAAATCGCAAAGTAAAATTGCTAATTAATACTCGATAAAATGCTCGCTAGATACTCATCGATAACACTTAGATAAGCTCGTTGATACAGAAGGAAACTCGTAGATACCAAACTCTTTACATACTATGACCTGGTGTACGGCGGGCTATTAAAAGCGTTAAAAGGCGATTTCCTCACCTGAATGCGGTAGGCATTTTCCGACAACCTAGCGATCATACTTGACATGGTTAAGCAGGAAGAGGCGACCACGAAGTTATCGTATGCGATGAGTGTGATTTCGTGCTGGTGTGCCCCGATTGTTGGTTAGGGATTGCTCATGAGAAGACTGAGGTGATGATATTCTTGACGGGCAAACGGGTCCCCAAGGTAATCGAGATGAACGTCGAGGGGATGCCTACCGATGACGAGACAGGAAGTGAGATACCTTGGGGTCCAGCTGCATTGCAGAAAAAGATTTAGAGAGCTCACTTGAGAAAGGTGTGCGACACCCTTATGGGGATTTAGATCTTTAACTCCCCTGAGATGTTGTGCATATGGTCATGATAGTGTTGCTACTGTCGCTTGCTGTCATTTTTGTAACGTGGAAGAAAAATCGAACCTACAGTCGCCGGATTTGAACCCGGGTTCTGGACGTTTGTAACCCAAGGCGCTAACCACTGCGCTGTCGTCGTCCGACACTAGTTAGTGTCGAGTACTGCTACACCCCAATGTCAGCGAGCCCACTGGCTCTGTTAAAAGACTCTAAGAGTTTCGATAGCATTGTGCATGCTATGTTTTATTATGCCCATTTATTTCACAGCGGAGCTTCGAACTGAAAAATATCGTATTAAAAAGAAGGATCAACAGGAGCAATACAACATTCGTTCAAGAGCTAGGTCCGCCTCGATCTATCAAGAGAGGATTATGGCAATGGAGGAGCGTATCATGGAGAAATGGAAGACGGAGTGGCGATTTTACAGAGAAGACAATTGGACGAAGTGACTGATAGCAGATGTATGTTTATTTAGAAAATATAGAAGGAATATTGATCACTTCACCATGCAAATCCTGACAGGGCATGGAATTTTTCACATCTATCGAAAAATGATTAATAAGGAGGACTACTCCAGATGTTGAGACTGTATAGAGAAGGCGATGACACTAAAAATGCGCTTTTCCACTGCCCAAGGTAGATATGTGAGAGGATGGAATTAGAAAATTACGTCGGCACACCACTAACAACGGAAAATTTAATGGAGCTAGTGATGAAGGAGAAAGACTGGGCAAGGTTTCAGGCCTTGTGCAGAAAAATTATGCTAGCAAGAATGACGCAAGAGAAATTCGAAGAGAGGAGGAGAACTAGAGAAACAAGAAGAAGAAATGGGACTCAAGTATGAGGGAGCGGTGCGTAGTTAAGCCCAACCTTAAAGTAATGCCGTAAGGCGGTTCCGGGATTGATGCTTGATCAGAAGAGAAGCGGAGAGAGCAGGGGTTTTTAGTGGATATGACAACGCCACCAGCCGATATATTTATTTAGTTAACTTCAGCACTTGGCACTTCGCGCGTATGGTGCAACACCTGTAAAACAACTGGAACTACGGATGTGAGCACTCTTATTTCCTCTTCGTCATTAATTTATTCACATGCCCATATTGACGTCACGTAAATGATTTTGTGTTGACATCAAAAAAGTTGTCCGAAGTCGTGGCTGTGTACTATATGTATGTGCTTATACATATATGTACCTATTTATATAGTTAAGTTTTTAACATTACTTTGAACATCTTGTTGTTTATGTTTGGTCAATAACCATTATATTTTGTGCTCTGTAATGTTTGTACGAATGTTTTATACAAGCGAAGGTTTTCTGTTTAATTCTAACGATGAGCAAATGTGTATTTTGCGGAAATTTGAGCAATAATGAAAAAAGTGCGACATTATACAAGTACGTAAAGATAACATAACCTCTATTCAATTTTCAATAATTTTCAATAATTTTAATTCCCATACAATTCTATGTAGATTTCCACGAGATGAAGCATTGTGTAAACAGTGGGTCAAACTAATAGGCCTGGAAGGATTGAAGCCTAAAGATACAACAATAGGAAATGTTTAAAACCAGGAATTGTCCCTACAATTTTGATGAAGAAGGCAAAGTTTAAAAAACAGGGGGACGTGTTTGTTGGAAAAAAGTTACAGAAGTAAACAGCTGTTTATTTGTTCATAACAGTTATAAAAGCAGTATCCATTATGAAAATATACATTGAGAAATTGATAATTAACGTATTTCAATGTATTTTTTCTACAATTCTTCTGTTGCTTTACATGTAGATACCCTCATTGATACATCCACAGCTGTATGTTTTCTAGATAATGTTCAAGCTGTGCCTATGATTTTTGTAAAAGAAGAGAACTCTGAACCACGGAGAAACATAGTACTGAGAAGTAATTGTAAAGGTGAGAAACAGTATCTTTGTGGATGAAATGTAAAAATGACAGTTTCTTTGTTTCTCTATGTTAGCTTATATATAATAAATATTTTTTTATATACATTTAATTTGACATAAAATAAAATATAATTAGTGCTTAATATATATATTAATATATATATTATATATATATATATATAATATATATATAATATATGATTTTTGTTTCCAGATAAAAGTGAAGGTGTCTCTGCATCATCTTCAACAATTAAAAAAGTTCTTGAACCAAATATTGCTATAAAATGCATTGATTTTCCTAGAAGTGGGAAAGAGATATGTAAGTTGAAATAAACTTCAAATACACTACTTACTTTGATTACACACAATGTCCAAAGTATGGATATATCTTTCTACCTAGATGCACTATTATAAAAAGCAAGGTTTTATCATTTATGGGAGATGTTAATGAATGATCCAATTTGGCATGGCTGTGTGATATAAAATGTTAATATTCCAGGACTAAAATCTCTACATACAATACTGAACATTATTTCTTATTGCAGTTAATGAGAATTGTTTCTCATACAATACACTAACAAGTGCAAATCCAATGGAGAAGGACCAATCTCTAACTGTGTATGAAATAGTTCTCCATGATCATAACTATGAAAACACCCCACAAAATACAAAGAAGAACTTGGACAATCTTAAAAGAAAGCTAGTCTCAATAGTAAAAAAAAAAACAAGGCATTAAAACAACGAGTTGGACGCCTGGGAAAAAGGGTGGAGACTTTTATAAGATGTAGTAAAAGACCTAAAACAAAGAAAATATTTACGCGATTCTGCGTAATATTACTTTCCGCGCATGAAGATGCTTCATTAAAATTGTTCAATCGCATGTTAAGAAATGAAAATAGTAGAGGCAAATTTATTCGAGATAAGTATCTTCCATGCTCTCCTGTTTTCTCAGCAGTGGAATTTTGTAAATAACTACAAATACTTCATCTGTGCTACAACTGACTCGGATCTACGTAGATTTCCAAAAGAAGGAGCATGCAAGTGAAATTAGAACAAAATTAATATTAACTATATATATAAATTTTATTATTTCTATTATGTTAGTCTTATTATACATTTTTTATATTATTTATTTATTATTTATGAACTTTAATGTTTTTCATAATTTATTAATAAACTACATGTAAATTATTTATTAATTCTGTACGATCAACGTTATATTAATTCTGTTCAATTATGCACACAAAATATTTCAATTCTACGTTGTATTTCATATACTAGTATCATATAAGACAATAATATTATATTAATACTGTTCAATTATACATAAAATATTTCAATTCTATACTTATACTTCATATATTAATATATTGTAAATTATGAAAAGACTAATTTATTTTTATATTATTATTAATGTTATTTAAGTTCAAGAGTAATAAATTTATTTTAATAATATTTAGCTGAATTTAATTTTACTTAATGCTTTTGTTAAAACGTAAGAAATACATATCTACATCTTTAGCCATAATAATAAAGCGCGCGACAAAAATGTTTGCAAATACTTTAAATTTACTTTTCCCATTTTACGGATTTCATTAATCATTATTTTTGTATGTACCTTTACCCTGAATTGTATGTACCCTGAATTTTTAAAAATCGAGCGCATTGAAAAAACGTTGCCAGATTGCAGATTTTATAATCGGAAATCAACCATATAACAGTATTAACTAGTATGTTAGGTTTCATCTTTTCGAAAACACGTAAGGACGATGTTCCTTTATTTTTTATTCATCGATTCTGTTCTATATAGTTTTATAATAATATTGACTGGTATGTCAGGTTTCATCTTTTCGAAAACACGTAAGGGCGACGTCCCTTTACTTTTATTCATGGATTCTATTGGAAATCAATAGCCAGAATGTTGATTTGTTAATTAACATCATTAAATATATCTAAATAACTATAAATAGTGCTTACGAAAATAAGAGTCAAAAAATGTTCCTGTAATCTTGTAATACCACTTACTGTATATATATATATATATATATATATTTATATATATATAATTTATATATATATATATATATATATATTCAGTGGTTTGTATAATGTATTCCAATGTATACATATTTATATGAATGAATTTTTGTAGTTTAAATTAAAGAATGTCTGCTCTAGACTGTAGCGCCATCAGTTACAAGTTACGAACTACTTGCGGTGAACTAAGTGTAACCTATATCGTTCATGAATCTTTGAAAGCACGTGTATTCTTTTATAAGTATAATTTGTAAATATTTAAATGACTATTACAATATCTCCTTACAAAACGTAATAATATAAAAATATATATAAAATATAGTATAAAAGTAATATAAAAACAAAATGCAGCACGACGACGTGAGTACATTAAAAACTGCTTTGATTGATTTTTAATATTTTATACAGTGATAAATTGTTTTAGGTCGTATGGAGTGTCATCAATAAATCCTTCTGTTCTTTTAAAGTAAAGTATGTATGACTTAAAAAGCAGAATAATGGGTTTATGTGATATGATTTATTCTTTACTTTTGTAGTACAAAGTCACAGAGGTTTTGTCGCAATGAATATAATCTTACGGGTTTATGCAGTAGAGCGTCTTGTCCTCTTGCAAACAGTCAGTATGCCACAGTTAGGGAAGAAAATGGTATTATTTACTTATACATGAGAACAGCAGAAAGGTAAAGATTTAACTTAGATGTTATATTCTTTCAAAACTGTCTAATATTATTATTAATTGTACCATTCTATTCCTTATAGAATACATTTCCCAAAGAATGCATGGGAAAGGGTGAAGCTTTCCAGAAATTTTGAAAAAGCAATACAGCAAATCAATGAAAATTTATTGTATTGGCCTGGTTTCATAAAAGCAAAATGCAAGCAAAGATTTATAAAAATTACACAATATCTCTTACGTATGAGAAGAATAAGATTGAGAAGACAAAAACAAATTGTACCAATTCAAAGAAAAATTGAAAGAAGAGAAAGACGCAGAGAAGAAAAGGCTCTTGTAGCTGCCAGATTAGAAACTGCAATAGAAAAGCAACTTATGGAAAGATTAAAACAGGGCATGGTACACATTTTTCTCTTTATAAATATACATATAAATTTTGATATTTAAATTTCAAATTTATATGCAATATGTATTTCTTCTTCATTGTCATTTTTCTTTCAGTATAATGACATTTACAATTTCCCACAAAAAGTGTTTGACAAAGCTGTTGAAGCTGTTGAAGTTGAAGGTGAAAGCGAGGCTGAGAGTGAAGGAGAAGAAGAAAAGGAACAAGAAATTGAGAAAGAAGTAGAGTTAGAATTAGAAGCAGATGAGAAAGAGAGAGAAAGAGAAGCAAATACACCTCATTTCATAGAAGCAGAAACTGATGACGAAGATGAGGATGATAATTTTGATAGTCAAGAAGTATTTATGGTAATTTCTCCTTCATTTAAATATAAATATATGTATTATTCTCGTTTAAATATGAATTACTGAATGTTATATCGCCATTTTCTGTTTAATATTAATTGATTTAGTATTTTTAATTGATCCATTTTAACAGGACGAGGACAGTGATTCAGGACAAAAAGAGGAGATCGAATTATCTGACGACTTTGTATCTGACAATAACGATATTGAAGTAACTAATATTATAATCTTTTACTTTTATTCTCATTTATAATATGATTGCATTTAAAATTATCGTGTTATTATAGGATCTAGTACCTACAACCAGTAAGGAAGCGAAGAAACTAGTTGTCAGGAAACAGAAATCGCAAAAGAGAGCCCGTCCAAGAGTCGAAATTGAATACGAGATGGAACAGGAACCATCTGAAAGAGACCAAGCAAGATAAATTTTCAGTTAGGATATTTGTAATTATATTTCTAATAAAATCAAAAATTATTCTATATTTTTTCAGTTTATGATATCCCTATACTTTCTTAACTTCCGTTATTAACATAACGTTTTTATAATATATTTATAATATATATTATTTTAATATATATATATATACACACACATAATATTTTCATATAATTGAAGAAGAAAAAGGTTTAAAATTGGCGCTAGCTTAAAGTAGCATCCAGAGGCATTTATAAAAATCATAGATGGCATTCTTCCGAACAGAAATTCGCAGGCTAGCAGACGATACGTTTGTACATAAGGAACAAGGTAAATTCTCCCGATTTTCTGCATGAAAAACATAAATGAATATGAATGAACAAATCACAATTGACAGAATCTTAACTCAAATAAATCGTTATTGATTAAAAAATATGACATAAATGACACAAAATGCAGCATTGAAATCTCATTTAATCGTGCATTATATGTGCTGTTTATCCTTTATGTATATACTTGAATGCATGGCTATCTTTTCAAACCAGAAATCATAAATACTTGAATAGGACCTTAACAGGTGCTCACTAAATAAGTTAACAAATACGCTGTCAAAGTAGATATATAATATAAGTGCATTATTGTGTAAAACAAATATAACCATTTAAGTGAAGTAACTCATACACTCTAGAGAAAAAAAGAAAGGGAAAAGAAAAATTGGTAAAATTATTGACAGCTTTCAAATAAATTCAAAGAAATTTCTATCACTCATCAAATCATTGGTCGCGTGAACAAAGTTGACCATTGTTGCGGATTCCGTGCAGGAGTGTCATAGTCATAAATATAATAAATCGCCTCCAGGCAAATGTCACGAACGACGCGTTATCCGTGGCCCGTGACAGTGCCTTTGTTTGCTATAAATAGAAAAAGTAGGTTATCCGCGAAATCAATTCTGAAAATAGAGTAATTAACTAAATATACTTATCATTTTGTGTGTAACATTTGTAAAAAGAATCTGACATATTACCATTTTTATTGTCTTTAAGAATTATTTTTGTTTTATTTCATAAATCTTACTGCAATATATTTGTTTGAAACGTTTATTAAAATGCATAAATAATGTGATTACAAGCAAATTTTGTTATGATTAATATATATTTGTTATGATTAATATATATTAGCATTAAGAGTAGTTGTTAAATATTGTTAATGGAATGTTAACTTTGCTTTGTGTAATGTATGATAATCTGCATGTATGTATTGAAAATATTGATTACATTTCAGTATGCTTCTTTATGGTATGCTGTTTCATTAATGTAAAATTTGTTTTCTATTTACAGGCATATTATGAAACTTTTAAAAGAATGTTTTGATTTTTTAAATGAAAATTGAAAGGAGAAATGAGTTTAATATAGATTGATTCAGATCTTGCATCTTTTTAAACTCACTTTTTATTTTGTGCGTCAATGCCAAAATATTAGATAATTTCACTATGGAACTGAACAATGTGGGAAACAATAAAAGTTCCATATATATGGCAATATCATTTAAAAAACTGTGTTTGGCAACAGTGTCTTTACCTTTGGTCACACTTTTAGTCTGTTTTGTTACAGCATATATCTTTCAACAAGATGATATCCATGAAACACACTGCAGGGTATGGAATTCACATACCTATTATGATTGTGATCAATATATTAAATTTTATTACTTCTCATAATTTATCTATTTTTTATTTTAGGTTTATAATGTACTTCCATCGATCTCAGCTATTACTGGTATATCTCCTCAACGATATTTATGGCGCATAAGCATAGCTCTACACATAGGTCCTCGCCTAATTATTGCTACTGTATATCATTCATATTATTATAAAATACTTAAAACAGTTGAAGATGTACCTTCCAAAATTATGGGATTTAGACTTTTAAATCTATGTTATTGGTTAAGCATAGCAGAAGTTGCAGCGCTATGTGGAGTCACATATATTTCTAACAGAGAGAATTATTGTGAGTAATAATGTAAGATATAATAGAGACTATTTGTATACTAAAGTGTAAAAGATAAAACACTAGAATTTATTAATAACATGTCATAAATTATGTATATAATCATCTTATAGCTAAAAATTGATTTAACAAGAAATGCTACTTTGCAGATGTGCATGAAAAAATTTTCATTATCTTTATGATCAGTTCTTTAACATATATGCTAGCAGAAGTGAGATTGGGTCGTCTTATAACACCAAATGCACAAAGTCTTCAATACAAACAGGCACTTTTTATAACTAGTCTTGTTAGTACTGTTGGTCTCATCGTTTTCTTTCTAAAGCATAGGTTATTGTGTCATGATCTTGGTAAGAAAATAAACATATTTTAAAAAAATTTAATAATTACAAATATTGATATTATATACAAAATTTAGATATAAGTATTTACAAAATCTTTAGTAATGCATCAAAATATAAATAAGTCATAATATACATATAATTCACTACATATCAAAAATTTAGTTACACTATATAAAACTTATAATATTTTTCTTAACAGCATTTAGCTGGTTTTCCTTTTGCGAGTATGTGATTGCCTCTGCAAATATGGGTTTTCATGTAACCGTAATTCTAGACTTTCCCAAGGAGCAGCTGGTTGTTGGAAATGGTTTACCTGCCTCAAAGGTGGATTAACTTGTAACATTTTATATTCATTATTATCTTATTATTGTCATCAAAGTGCCTACTGCCACTGTCTGGAAGTGCTATTGCCAAAAGTGAAAAAGTATATAATACCATACTATATATAGCTGAGTATCCACTGATGAATATTGGTAAATATTTCTTAATAAAAGAATTGTGCATTATATGAATGAAATCAAAACCTTAATGAAATCAAATATTCAATATTCTTATCTTAAGGAAAACAATTACGAATGCAAGATCTATATAGCAGTTACAATTTATATTTCTCCTTTTCATAAGCTTATTTTGACTGATTATAAATTTATTTAAATTATAATTTATACTCAGCAGTACTTTTAAAAATATTTATTTGTGACATATTTAAATATTTGAATAAATATATCACAGATAATAATTTTTATTAAAAGATATTTTATATATTTGGTGGATACATGATTTAAAGCAGAATACTTTTTCTTTTAGCAGATTTTGTCAAAATAGTATTAATTATATTCTTTTATGTAATGCTGCAGATATGTAAGATAGTTTTTACTTTAGCATTTTTTAGTTACCAATGACTTTTATCATAAATACACTTTCCAATTATTTCCATATGAAAAGACACAACTGAAGATTAAAGCTAAAAGGGAAAAAATATATTTTAAAAAATCTAGCGCTTCCAAAGTATGGCACTGGTATCTTCCCAGGCAATGAGAAAAAATCTTAAATGGCCTTTTAGGTAATGAGAATTTGTAGTGATACGGGACAAATGTGTATCCTACATACAAACAATATTAAGCTTAAAAGTCCAAAATAATGAAATTTCATATATAATTTATGTGCATCTATTGCAAAAAGAAAAAAGAATTATTATTAGCACAAAGTAAATGCTCTTTTATAGTGAATTTTAAATTGCTTCTCTGGAAGTTCTTTAAGATGTGAGATTTCTAGTCAGTATTTCATTCTAGTCCTTTTACAACTTTTTCTTTTCTTTTTTTTTTATTCTTTTTTATCTGCTTTAAAAGGAGCATCGTTGTCATGTCATGAATTTTTAACACATTGTTAGCATGTAGGATGCATTTACCTACGTTTATGAAATAACTGTATGTAATTTTAATTTAAGATACAGTAGTGATATTGTTCATCATTGTACAGTTGTAATATCATTAATATATTTTATCGTATCCATATAATACACAAATCACGCATCATACAAAAATGAAAGGAAAAATATAACCAAAAGAGATATAAGATACTCAATATTCACGTAACATGGATTATAGCAATACTGTGTTATGAACATAAGGATGAATTACCATGTTCATATATGTAGCATATAATCTTTAAGTGCAATCGATTGGTATTCAAGTAATCTCAACGAAAATAGAAAATGCTGACAGAAAGTGAAATTGATGACTATCTTGTACGATATATTCCCGACCAAAGCATGAATATTACGTCCAAAAACCACGGAACAAATTGAAAAAGTTAATTCAAATCACTGTTTGTACTTGTACTAAATTTTATAATCACATTACACCCTTTCAAGATACTCGCGTTAAATATTTCACAGAAAGTATTAAATAAGAAAAAGGAAAAACTGTTTGTGATGAAGTGCACTATTGTTGTTATTGGAATCAGTTGTATAAATCCTAAACATTACACATATAATTATGAGAATATTACGTAAGTAAGATCATGATTACGTTTCTTAAAAATTTTGTTTTAAATGCAGCTAGTTTGAAGTATGTTTACATCGTATAATTTGGTATAAGGAATTTTTTCTTATATTGCTTTTACTCTTTTGTTGATAAACACATATCGTCAATGTATTTCTGTATTATTTACAAAAACGATTACATAACATTTCTTTTTTGGTTGAAATATATTAAATTATTGTTTTATAAATTCGATTACCAAGTGTTCAAAAGCATGTGAAAATTGTAAGTCATGTACAATCACTTGAGCAACATATATTGGTGTTTCTTATTGTAATACAAAAGCAAGCGTTTATACTCGTTTAGATAAATATTTATAAAAAGGGAGCCATTTTCGATTTCTATAATCTTTTAATATATTGTCAAAAACACCATCCTAAATTGTATTGTGAACCCGTATCCCGTAAAAACCAAACTTACTGTATCTATTCATTTCTCTTTAAATTGAAATAGGAGTTAGATTAGTTTAGATCTTTTTGGGGTGAGAGTGCAGGCGCTAGGACGAAGTCCCTCCCATGCCCACACTTTTACTGCATAACATACATCATTTTGTAGTAACGAAATTAAATACAACAAGCTGTTCAGTACTGATTTTAAGTTATCTTTTTTTTGTTGAAAAAGTTTAAAAAGTCAATTCTGTAGGAGTTATAAGAAATATCGATAGCATAGACTTCAGTATGTAAAGGTAAAAAGAAAGATAAACAAGATCATTCAATTTATACATTTTACTAAATATAAGTGGTGCCCAGAAAATTATGTATTTTTGAGTAAACGTTTCTTCATAATAACTTTTTAATAAACAATGACCTCCAACTAAAAACCTTCATGGCACTACCTAGGATGATGACACTGAAACGTATTAAAAAATTATTGGAAGAGGGCTACCTTTTTGTAAATATATACCTTCGTTCGTAATTGTCAGAAATAATTACGGGCTATTACTAATTAATTTATCAGTACAAATGTTAAAATCTGTGCCAAATGATGTATTAAAGATACTGTATGTATATGTATCATATTGGCATAGATTTTGATTTGACAACAAAATATCTTTAACTTATTCATTAACTTATTCATTATTCATTATGATTAACTATTTTTATGATTTTACTTTGTTTGAATATATGTACTATTTCGAAATTGAACGAATTTCTATACTTGATGCACACAAAATGAAACATACACTGTTTTTTTATGATAATTGCAAAAATAGTTTATTTTGCGCTATATAGGACGTTTCAAAGAGGATGTACAAATTTTTGGGAGATTATAACGAATGATTTTATATATGAAGATTCTGTTCTTAATGTATGTTTAGTTAATAAATTACAATTTTATCGATATCATAATAAACTTATACATTTAATGAAAATATCAATATCAATGTAATATTTGTTTGTAATATTCGAGGTTTGCCCATAATCTTATTATCATTGCGATAAAACGTTTTAGAGGATTATAATTGCTTATAATTCTATAATTATTTTGAAACTTTATTATGAGTATAATACATTAGATATTATATAACATAGACGTGATTATAAATAAATGCATGTAAATAACAGACTAATAAGATCTAAATTAAAAAATCCAATCTTAATTTTTCTAAAATTCTATTAAATATTATTATATGTAAGGTCATTATATGATAGATAAATACTAGGAATCGACATTTGTGATTTAATTTTATATTTTCAGAATATTGAAGTATCAAAATACAAAAAATTGCATTTATCTTCCAAGAATAGAATTGTCAAAAAATAATTGCGTGATTATAAATAAACAAATAATGGAAATTAAACTTGGATTTCTATTGTCAAGTAGTTAAGAAAATTATTTTAATTATTATAAATAGAAAATTTATATAAAACTACAAAACTAAAAATATTTGTGTTCACACAGTATAGCTAAAATAATTTTCAATTTAATTATTAATTAGTATAATTTTTTTTTATTGAAAAATTAATTTTTCGCTAAAATAATCTCCCAAACAATTTTTCAGAATCTTCCTTTCTCTTGCGTACGACAATTTACGTGAGAATATATTCGGAATTACTATAAATATTGATACGTACATTTAACTAGATGATATTGTATCCATCGCTATTCATTTCAGTATCTGATTTTATAGAAAACTTGTACATAAATATTATCATTATATTATATTATATAAACAAATCACTCGCTTGTTCAAGCGGCAGAAAAAGATACCACAGTTCATATAAAATAGGATCGTCTTTGTCGATGTCAGATTGTGACTTGTAGCAACCTTGACTTGTGTCAGAATCTCTATTTAATTATGTCAGCCAGTTGGCATGATAACACTGTCATGAAATAGGCTAAACGTGTCCGTGCGGCTGTTCGAACAAGTCTATTCTGTAAAGTACATAGTTGGAAGTGGGTTCTGGAGCAGAGTGATACCTGCACTATAATTCTAGCAATTATATATTAAAACCGCCACACTTACACTTTGCTCTCTCTGCCTCGTGTGTACATAGAGCAAATGCACATATACATATATACAGATACGAACATAGTCGAAAATATTGAAAATACAGTGAGAGAAATTTTTTATCGCGATTCATACTCGGATCAAGAGAGTTGATGGTAACAGTTGGTATATAGAATCTTGATTGATCGAAGATTATGAGGGTATTCTAGTTTAGAAAGCTTTCGATTCGAAATTCGATTTTTGGATCTTTTCATTGCATAGGTGATAAAAATGTGTTCCTAAAATATTTATGTAGGTATATGATATACATAAAATTGAGATAGCGGTACACAGGTTTAACAATTCATAAGTACTAGGACACTTACTGATTTTATGTACCATGTGGTAATCGATCCAGATTATTAAGGAACCGATTAATCGGTCAGAATTATGCATTTCGAGTTCAGAATATGTGAAAAATATTTATAAATGTTATTTATGCAAGAATCGTGGAAAATAATAAATTGCATATTGAAATCCGCAATTTGTTGATTTAAATTTCAGAATGATGTATTCATGGATGATAACGATTCAAAACAAGCAAAAAATATTTGTAAAAGTTATTTACAAAAATTATAGAAAACAATTAATCGACAATTCTATACTGACACTCACAATTCTTTGATTTGATCACTTCATTGAGAATATTTTAAATGAATTAAATATTTTTATTATTAATTTTTATTAATATTTTTTATCTTTGAAATGCATGAAACCAAAAAAGTATAAATACGATGGTCAATCTAATAATATCAGAATCCCGAGAAAAAAACGTTAATTTAGCATTATTTATAATTAACGACATTTTTATACCATATATATACATTATACAAATGCTCTATATTATAAAATTTGTCAGAAATATATTTAATGTTTGTTTAAAATTTCAAATATTTAACAATTGAATATCTAGCAAGATATTTAATATCTAATATCTATTTATGTCTAATAATAAATTACAAACATTTTGTCCAAATTTGTCGTTGTTAATTGATGATATTTGCGTATAAAATATAACACTCGTCAGTTTTTTCAAATATTTGTATTTCACAAAATTTAAGAACAGTTCTCAGACATTTCTATCCTACTCGCCACACGGTTCACGTTGGAAGTAACGATGCGAATTAATCAAATCGAACTATCTTAATTCGAAACACGTGGTACTACATCTGACGTTTAACCAGCCATACGAAATTTCAAATACACAGTTTAACGTAGTCCATATTTAACATTGATTACATATTATTGTTATTAGCACTTTGTACAGTTATGATAAACTAAATCAATATAATAGGATAAATACGTCACATAAGCATGTAATATGTTTTTGCATATGTATTTAAATGTGCAAAATATCTGCATTATGCAAAGAGTGGAAAACAAAAAAAAGAGACGCATTTTTATAGTCTTTTAGTTACATAACAAATTTCTATCGGGTTTTCGTTTTTTCTATTTGCATTCTATAATAATATGCACTTGCATAAACTTCTGCAGTCTAACGATAACTCCAAAGGTTTTAATCTGATGTTACTGATGTTATTAAAATAAAAAATTTAATAAAATTAAATTTATTAGGTTCATCTCATTTTCCGTATTGTGTCCTAATACTTATGAAGTACTTAAGGTGTAAGCTAATTAAAGCTAATTATAATGACGCCGAAAAGTTTGAATGCATTCTGCCTAAACTAGTATCTCTCAAATTGGTGGCACAGTTCTCTCGAAAACTATCAATTAACTTGCGCTTTTGCACGTATACAGAATAACATTGGCTATTATTTGAATCAGAATTATATTCTTACCTACGATTTCTTCTCTTTTAAGATTAAAAACAGTCGCAAAGACCGACGTTTTGACAAATATTGTATGTACATTATTTATAATAGTACAGACGATGTCTAATTTATATAAGTTTAAAATAATACTAAAATAATTCATTTGCGTCATAAGATGTTCAATCTGTGTCACCATTTATCTAAAATTAATATAACCTCTATTTTGCTATATTGTGATATTCACATGAACTATTCGAAATATCTACATACAATATCATTTTTTTGTCACGTACCAAAAATCAATAAAAAATAATTGTCTAAATCGGAATATCCCATAAAGTTTACGATTAAAGAGATGAAAAATGAAAAATGTCGGGACAAATTTTAGAGATATATACATGTATTATTTATTTAATATCTCTAAATCGTTGCATGCATGTACGCACATTAGTATTTTCGAGAGGAGCTTTTTACCATTTGACGACGCAAGTTTCAACAGGTATTTAAAATCTCATCTTGGAAAGATGGAATTTGTAGAATAAACGATAAAGAAAATTGTAAGAGACTTTTATTATGATAATACATTCACGCTCTCGGAATGATTAAAGAGAGAACAATACAGTTGACGAAACTATGATGAAATGAATTAAAAATATTTGCTCTACTCGTAGGATATTATTCGTGTTTTTTGTTCCTTAGGCCGACAATATTAAGTTTAAGGTCAACATTTTACGTATAGTTATTTGCAAATAAGATACGAGACTATAGAACCATTCTAAAATTTTATATTCTGTATATGTTATCAGATTTCCAACCCTTATCAACAATAAAAAAAAAAATGAACGAAGCGTTCTATGTTTTAAATCATATTAAGAAACCATATTTCATTTAAAATAAACAAGAATAGATTAAATTTCGTTGGCAAAAAGGTAACTACAAATGAAAACGTAAAAATGTAGATTACTTTTCCTTTCATAACTGCAGAAGCAATATAACAAAATATTTAATTACAGAAAAATTGAGATCGTTATCAGAATACAATAAAATGAAATTATAAGAGTAATCTACGTAATAATATGTGAAATCCCTTCTATTTTCAATATATTTAACTGGTCGATCTTGCATACTTTTAATCAGATTCTGTCGTGTTGTATCTTTTACCTCCTACTTGCATAGGAACTACAACTTTTAGAATGGTTTTATAGTTATAAGACACAGAATATATACATATATATTTTTTCCTGTTTTTACTAAAGATTCAGGAATTCCGCACACAAGAAACTTTGTAAACTTAATCAAATGTATTAATTAGCAATAATGAAACAAACAGAACATATCGATTCGATACAATGATCGAAACTTTGATTTCTGTATAAAAATGTGGATTTATTGCCATTTACAATAAAAATAGCGGGAAATTAGAAAAGATTCGCAATTTATTAACATGAAAAATTTTAAACAACATTTCCATACGAATGATATATTTTATTTTTACATAATTTAGATATCGAAAGTATTCTTTTAATTTAATAAGCAATACGTCCAGAAATGGAAATCTTCATAATTTTTCTTTCGCGATACGCCAATTATTTAAATAATCGACGATTCTGTGATAATCGGCACAAATATATAGCTGTTTTACTATAGTGATTTTGCGTTTGTATAGTAATTCGCGAAGTATACGTATTGTTATTTATACAGTATCTAGTTAAGCTAGTGTAGTTAAAAAATAGTAATATATAATTTGTTTACAATTTTTCCAGATCTGTTCCTCTTTAATTTCGAATAACGATTTTGTTATATATAGGTTGCGGATCTTTGTGCAAATTTATATTCTTACGAATATGATTGAAAAGATGAAACATAGGTAGGAAATTGTTTTACCTATCAAATCTTATAAGGATTATTATAATTTGGATATTTTACCTATATATTTTTTCATATTCTATACAGTTTTGCATTTAAAAATTTTTCATATATGTAACGTCTGAGAATATTTAGTTATTATCACAGAATTTGTTCATATTCGGATCGCTCACCTAATTTCATGAAAGAATTTTGTAATTTGTGATCATTATGCCTAAGAATATAGATTCACTTTATGCATTGGGAAACCATATAAAGGTGTCTGCGAACTTGATATAAACTTATTATTTTCAATTTTTTATGTAAATATAGCCATAAAAATATGTTTCTATGTAAAAATTGATACATATTGCGTGCCATACACCCATGAATAGCATAATATGCATATTTGGTAGATAATAAAATATTCTATACATGCAGTTTTAAAGCTTGCTTATTTTGTAGTAAAGTATGTATATTTTGTGATAAAGTTTAACGATGGTAAAATAACAATAAATATTAGTAATATTACAAATTACAATAAACAATAAATTCACCTTCAAAAAAAGTTCTCGTGGTTGGTACTTAAAAAGTTAAGTATTTAAATATATGAGAGATTTATAGGTTTTATTTATTCCAGTATTCTTCTGAAGAAGCAATAAATTTATTGAAAAATTATGGTTACAAATATAATGCAATGGATTCATTTGTTACGTCAGTTTGAATTTCTATCATTTCAATGAAAAATCATGAGCAAATATTGTAACTTACTAATGGAAATGAAATACAACATTGAAAATGAAAGATGATACTACCGAGGCGTGATTTCATTACATACTATCACGAGTACAATTAAAAAAGATACATTGTGTTTTTTTATGAATAAAGATAATCAAATCTATCGAATTATAATTCGATTAATATCATTTTCAAGAAAGTTATAAACATTGAATATTTTAATACAAATACACAAAGTTAAAATATTTGATTGCAGTAAAAAACTTAAAATGACAAAAATATATTAGTTTAACTGTACGATACGATCATATGGATCATTCTATAGATTCTATAAATCGAATACGACAGAATGGTGAATTCTCAAATCGTACCGTCGCGTACTCACAAAACTTTAAACAATTTTGTTATATAAAGTTAATTTAATTTATTAACGATACTCCGTTACTTCATTTCGTAGTAGTACACTTCGATCTATTTCCTATATTTTACGTGACGAAGACTATCAATGATACTTGCAGTGGCTACGAAAAGTATTTGCCTAACATTGTATTTATTATGCCATTTACGTACTATTTAATTAGGTCCGAGTATATTAAATTTCGTATTATTTAATAGTATTTTCATATGATTAGGAAAATCTAGTACTAAGAAAATGAAATGTATAACCTGATAAAAAAAGATTTCATTGGAAAATAAGGGTCTTGTACCGTTTATAAAATACCTTTCGTAGCAATTGTATTACATAAGATGTAAGATATAAATTAAAACTAAGAACTTTAAAATTAAACAACTTAACTCAAACCTAAACTGATTTAACAATAATAGTAAAGGGTTAACATCAATCAAATAAGAAGTAACTGAAAACAAGATGTAAAGAAAAAGAATCGCGATTTATCACTGGACAAGGTGTACTCGCTGCACTCGCTACTCTCTGTAATTTTCTGGCGCCTCGCGCTCAATCTTCTCTCATACGCACGATTAATGAGAGCGAAAGTGATCGAGCATCACATCCGATTAAAACTTCAGCATGGCTGTTGAAGGTAACTGAACTCCGTTGACCTTAATATAGAAAACGAATGAGCATACGGAATGAACCGTGCGACGACAGATAAAACTCGTAAATTACCAATATACTGTGGATATTTATACATTTACGAAGAATTCGAAAATAAAGAAATGCATAGAATAAATATAATCTAGCGATAAAATCAAATACAATATATACTTATAAATTTAAATCAGATTTAGTATCCAAAGTTCACTTCAAATACTAGTTGTAAGGTATAATGATTCTTGCCATTATAATTGCCGAGTATTCGATATTTATAAGCTGGCGCCAAACCTCTGAATGATTCTTCGTAACTTTCGAAAATCTACTTATAACTCGATATTTAAATGAACCGAACCCTTTGTAAGTAGCAATCGGATCAGTAGAGTCTTATTGAATTCTTCTATTTAGATAAATTCTGTAGAATCATAGACGATAAACGGGATTCCTATAAATTTTGTTTGAACATCCACAGTTGTAACAATTTAAGCCAAGAAAAGTGATTTTAAATGAAGTAGAAATTCTGTTAAAGTTTTGATAAAGTTTCGAACCTATTCGAGCGACGTTCGATTCTCTTTAGGAGTCCTTTTTTTATTTGTGAAAGTATTCGTAGGGGATTTGAATCTGTCGCATTTACATCCAAGTTTGTTTAAAATTCCGTCTATCGCTTCTTTTCTCGAAATACTTATGAAGAGTATGAAGAGCTCATAAGATACAAAGGGCTTGAATCTGCATTTACTTGAGTCCGATACTACATATAATGTGCAGAAATTATATAAAATATTAAAAGTAAAGTATTCGGTGTAATATTTAGTAGGTAAAACAAATCTCAACTCAATTTCACAAAAATACGAATCTGCACAAATATCCGCAGTTTAATTAATTAAAATATAATGCGATAATCCAATAGTGAATTATCATTGATTAATGAATAATCAAATATATGTTGTTCTTTTCGATATCCTATTTATTTCGTTACTTTTATTTTTGGAGAGATTTCTTGGTTCGGCTGAGTTGGTGTAGTGTAGTGTAACAAGTTACGTCTGTAATCGGCTTAAATAAGGCATCCTGTACCGCGACTGAAGCGTTGTTTCGCGAAAGTGAAGTATTAATTTGCGTGGATTGATTTTTAGAGAGCGAAAGACGTTCGAGATAGATTTTCCATTGTACATGTAACAAGCAAATAATAAAGCGTACCGTGCATGTACCTTTCGGCCGTTCAATTTTTTCTGCTTTTTATTTTATTTTAAGTATGTGGAATTTTACATTGAAAATTCTGCTTTTACTGCTAGTTTTTGTAGTATAATAACTAAATTATTAGTAACATGTATATAATATTAATAATTCCTATTTACTAAATTAGTTCTATTTTTTCAAATAAAATATGAAATAATTTTGATTGTTAACGTTAATTCGAACTTTAAATATTGTATTTTGCATGTGTTTGAATTATGAACAACATAGCCAAGTTATTTTACAACGTAAAATCATTTCTCTTAGAATTGTTTTAATTTTAATTATCCTTGAATGACACCTATGCATGTGTTTAAGCTTGCGTACGTCAGACGTTATGAAGAAGTCGATATAATATTTCAGAAAAGGTCTAATCAAGTACAATATACGAAATAAAATGAAAAATTTTCATTTAATAACTAAATAATAAAATAATTCAAGAAAATGTTATTTGCTGATCCAAATAAACTAAAAAACTAATAATCAAATAAGATGATATATCACTAAAATAATCATTTCTCAAATATTTTGTTTAAGTAATATCCTGTATCGTATCCAATTAGTTTAAATATGATATTGATAGACATTTTTAACGTTCTTAACGTTTTTAACCTTCCAAAATTTCATATAATATAAATAAATTTAATTGTTAATTTAGATTGATTTATACCACTTAGATTAAATTAGATTTATTTATACCACTATGAATTTGATAAAGCAAAATAATAAATTTGAAATGAAAACTTAAATGTTTAAATTACAAGAAGTTATAATCTCAAACCAATAATCATTTTTGTACATTTATACATAAAATATCAATCGAATTTAGATTTATTTATTGAAAACTAATAAAAGACAATTTGAAACATTCTTAATTACTAACATTACAAATATCATTTTACTATGGATCGAATGACTGAAAGTTTGGATCCAATTCGTTTTCTCAATTGAATCGACGATATTGTCCTCGTCTTTTGGCTCGAAAAGGCAGAACTTTTTGTAATCGATGTATCTTCGCCAATACAACCAATTTTTTGAGAAACATCTAAAGTCATGAGTATTCTCTAGTATACATGAAGAAAACTAAAGAATAAAAAGGTAAATATACAGGGTGTCTTATATCTAGTAATAATTCCTGTTTCATTGTGCGTTTTACAGTATCTATACATAAAATAGAACAGTAGAAGGATTGGAAGCTAATTTTGGAACCTTTTTGTTTGTCTATTTATTCGTCCGTTTGTTCGTCTGTTTATACTCGCATCACATAAAAACTACTGAATGGATTTTGATGGGTGTTTCTTTGTTGTGTGGTTTAGTTTCCAAGGAAAAAAATAGGAAAAAATATGTTTCTTCCCGATCTGTTTTGTAGAAACTGAGAAGTAACCTGGCATCTGAGTTGTATGCGTTTCCATGTTTGGTAAAGGTCAAGGAACAGTGGTTATTGTTTACGTCGTGTTTGTTTTGAAATTGAACATTTTAGAATTTAATATTTTTAAAGGAGAATAACCTGATTGTTAACACACATAAATACTCATCTGCTTAAAAATTGTTCCATATATTAGTAATCCATGCGAAGGAAGTTGTTGGCTGAAGCTTGTTTAATATTTAATATACAAACATAAATTGAAATATTAGATTGCTTAATTACAATTGTGTATTCTAAAGAAATCACAAGTATCGTAAGTATAATATTGAAAAAAGATGGTTTTAGCCTTTGATAAAATAAATTAACAGAACTCGCTAGGCAGTGTTTATAGAAATTTCCATCGACACGAAAAGCAGGATCGTGTATCCGACAGAATAAAAAATGTTTTTAAATTAATTAAAAAGTGTAGTCGAATAAGCACGATAAAAGTGCTCACAAACCAACCTAAATTTGTGATACGTCAATCGGGGGAGTTTCCTAGAAAAAGATTTCGACGAAGTTTTAACCCCTCCTTCTATTATTAACATAATTATTAACCTAAGCATGATTCATATCTTTCATTTATCTAGGTTCATGCTTGATATCTTTTGTCCTATCCTATAAAGAATTATGAAGAAAATCTCAGATACCATAGTTAGAGTGTTACATGTTTGAAGTTTTACAGATTGTTTTTACTGAAAAACGTATTTTTAAGAAATTAGGAATGTTTTAAAAATACAAATTTTTTATTAAAGTTATCGAGTGACAATATCTATATTTTTACGATAAAAGCTGCCTGTTATGTTTATTTCTTACTCGTAATTTTTTCAACTTTTGTATAGTTTTTCACCCTTTCATGTATATAAAGTCATGTATATGAAGAAATTTATTGCACAAATAGATATGCAATATTATCATATACACGCTCGTGTATAAGTATTTTGACTTGAAAATATATGAATTATATACATATTGCACGAATCGCGTATACTCAAGTATACTTGAGCGTGTATAGAAGAAGCACAGATTTATACAAGTGGGAAAACTAAGACGAAAGAGGCGAAAGCGAGTACATCGTCGTCGTCCATCGACTACAGAGTTCAAACGTATACTAACACTATTTAAATATACTTGTGTCGTATGGAGGCTATATGACCGTAAAGTATATTTGTGCAATAAATTTGTACGCGTATACCGCTTAAGTATGTACTTGCGTGTATAGAGAGTATGACATTGCTTTTGGCAATTGGTAGTATCCAATAAGTATTCCTCGTACAGCAGAAGCATTCCTCGTATTATATTATCGTATATTAATCGTAGAGATACTTATTTTATCTATTGCAAACTACAGAAGGAAGAATATAACACCTTTATTATGGGCATTGATAGTTTGTATTCTATACAAAGAAGCTGGATTTTTAACACTTTGTAGTCAGCTCTGGATGAAATCTCAAATAATGCGGATTTTTCAAGAATCACAGGGAAATTTTAAAATCTTTCTTATTGAATTTTACTAATTGTCACAAGCATAATATAATATAATTCAAGCACTTGATAATATAATTTGAATTTAGCTTTGATCATGACATATTAGCAGCAAAACGTACAAGCGCTATAGTATAGAACATATGTCAAACTCGATTGGCTGTTCAAGAATAAAATGATATTTTTGTGAATGTGTAAACGGCAATCACATTATTATATGTTAGATATGTATGTGATATATATATATTATAAGCCTTGTTGAGATACTCGACAGAATCTTCAATGTTGAACGAGTAAATTCTGTAATCAATCATGAAAGGGACGGAGATTGTAGATACTATATACATCTTTTAGCTTAATAATAGGGATAGAGGACTAGAGCTTCGTCGAAATAATTTTCTTAGAAAGCTTTCTCGATTAACGTATCACAAGATTAATTTGGTTTTGGAACACTTTTATCATATTTACTTTGCTATATTCTTTAGAATGTATATCTTATTTCGTTGTGTTTTCTGCTTCATCCAATGCAATATATATAAACATAAGTGGAAATACTAGTCTATAGCAGGATCCTGCCAATCAAGACATACATATGCAGTGACAAGTAACAGACAAATATTCAGACAATATTTTCACAAACAATACTACTTTCACATACAATAATAATATGAAAAAATGTTATGCTATACTTTTGATTTATTTCTTCATCTAGAATTACCCTCTTCTACTATCAATTACAAAACACCCTGTATATAACAGTGGGATATATATATTTACCGGATGAAGTTTGATCAGCGGTATCAGTTTCATCTTTCACAAGATACCCATTCAATTTCCCCGACTTGGTCACTTTTGCAGAAGGTTCTTTGGCTTTGCTCTCGTCGTTCAGTGGACGAGATCTTTTCACTTTCTTTTCATCGAACGCAATGACGGAGTTTAGAGAGTAGGTATCCATACATTTTCTACACCGCCATACGATTCTCGGATCGTAGACGTCGATGTCGACGACAGGGGGTTGATGGCACAGGGGGTGATAGACTTCTTGACATTCTTGACACTCCAGTAGTATCAGTGGACCTAGCTTCGCTCCGTTACAGATCTACAGATTTCATAAAATGAAATTATAATAATCATATTAAAGCAGTTATTGTATAAATGCTCTTTTATACATCTAAGCTTTGTCTGTAACTTGATTCGCGTAGATTATTAATACACGGAACAATTCTTACGCAGATGGATTTTTCTGAATGAAATACCTATATATTTTTTATGCTAACAGTTAGGTTAATCCCTACAGCTAAAAATATTAAATTATAAAAGATTCAGTTTCAAAAGAAATACCAAACATAGGAGCGCATATAACTCAGATGCCAGGTTACTTCTCGATTTTTACAAAACGGATCGAGGTGAAACATATCCTATTTTCTTTTCCGGTTACTAAACTATACAAATAGAGAAACCCCCATCAAAATTCGTTCGAAAGTTTTTACGCAATGTGACTAACAAGCAGAAAGGTACAAATTTTAAAAATTAGTTTCTTCCACTATACGCTTATACTAACTACCATTATCCACTATACTAACAGCTTATGAGCTGTTCCTAAATGACTCTTATTTTTCTTTGTTCAATCTAGGGACACAACCCTTCTATTGTCTTATTATATGTATAGATAATTAGGGGTAGTTAGAATAGCCAAATAGGTGCTTGTTATAGCTGTAGGTTAAAGAAAAAGGGAGCGTTGATGCGTCAGTGTTCAAATACAAAACCATATTTAGAATTTTTATAATGAATCAAATTAAATAAGATTTTTATTTAAAGAGTCTACGAAAAAAGCGGGGAATATCAATTTTTACGAATTTTGACTTTGACATTTTTTGTATGCTATGTCGTACTAAGAATTAGTATCTTCCGAGTATTACGGTGGTTATAACAAGTTGAGGTATACAATGAAAAAATGGGGAATATCAAAGAAAAGCAATGCAAGAAAGGGAGAAAGCGAAGAATTATAAATAAAAGTTGAAAATCATGCAGAATAAAATGAGGAATAAAATGATGTTTCATTTTGATAAATGAGAAAATATGAAGATGTGACATTATATGTATGTATATTGAAAAATAAATTTTCCTTTTTTTTATAAAAATGTTAAAATTTGTCATTCCCTCTTTTCCCAACGGGTCCTTCATTTTATAAAATGATGATAATCTAAATTATTGTTATTAAATTATTTGAATTTAAATAGCGCAGAAACCTTGCATAAAAGTCCATCTCCAGATCCTTCATCAGGAATAGATATCCTCGGAATGTCCCCTTTTTCGCTACAATCCTCAATATTTGCATCAAATATTTTCATCGGTTTCCAATTAATTTCTGTTGCATTATTCGTAGAAAGCAATAGACTCCCGGTTTTTCTCAAGGCTTTATCATTACCTCCTTTACGCCAAGATATTTCGGATTTATCGTTCGAATTCGCGAGCGACTTGCCACGGATTTTCGTATTCTGCAGAAATTTCTTCGGCATCTTAGCCATCAAAGTTTTGTCAAAGCCATACCTCCTCTGGATGGACGTATCCAGCATTTTACGAAGTTTCTCCGCACTGTCGTCCTCCGTCGAATGTAACAGCGCTAACGCGTTGAAGAAATCTTGGTCGATGCCAGATGCATCTTCCGCATCCTCGTACATTATGCACACGTTACAACTTTCCCTTGAGACTTATTTTCTTTTTTTTGGCGGGTGGGGGGGGGTCTTTTTAGATTTCAAATAAAGTTTCTTGCGCTTTCTTAAAGGTGACGAGTAATAACTTTACTCACAGATTGTAATAGTTACAACTAAATTGTAGATCTTTATCTATACAAAATTCAAAGATGTATAAATGCATAGGATATATATGATATTTAAAAGTATATAAAATATTCAAAGCGCAGTACTGCTTATAATATTAATTAAACAAACGTAAATCTCTACCTAAATTCCATTTCTTTACTTGTATGTATAAAAATATGAATTTGCATAAATATTCGCAGTCTAATTATAATCTAAATTAAAAACAAAGTATAAGTATAAGTTAACGAAGTATAAGTATATAATCGGATTTACACTTTTGTCTTTATTCAAACATGTCTTTCGTAGTTTTTTACACGGTTTCTGATAGAGCTAAATTTTAGCTAACTAATTAAAGTGTAGTTCGATACTGAAAAATGAAACAAGGTTATAGCCGGTCAAGGCAACAATATAATTAAAATATATGACGTTTTCATATTTACCTTGTCTTAAAATCTTTGCAAGTCTCAAAAAACTTACAAATTTTTGTTGATATAAATAGAAATTCAATGTGAAAGGATCTTCGTAAGTTTGAAAGTAATATCAAAAGTTCGCACAAAGGGTGAATACATAAGCAGTCCGATTACACGAATAGTAACAATACAAATACAAACTTGAGATGGGCGTACATTGTGAAATGTGCCGAAGGAAAGTAGTTGATATTTATCAACTCGAGTATCGACTTGCTCAACCGATTGTACATCGATAAAATTGCGCCGATGCACCATTGTTTTCTGAGCTGACAAGCTGCTAACCGGTCTACCACTATTACAATATAATACGATCGGCCAGCTATAAATGTCAACAAAGATTTTTAAGAAAATTACAAAATATTTTATTGATTTGTTTATGTCGATATCATATAGCGACTAAGATAGTTGGAGAGCGAACAGCATTTAAAATATGTGATAAATCCATGAAATTTTATAAACAATTAAGGGTATATTTAATAGTATAACAATCGATATTTTTCAAATGTTTAATAGGATGCAAAAATACATAGTTAGCCCATAATCAAACAAAAGGACATAGGATTGACTTATTGTAATTCCAACTATACAAAACCGAGCCATGTCCGTTCCGTGTTCCGAATCCGAATCGGCCCCCGTAGTTTCGATTATAACAATTTATACATGATCCGTATCGTGCCTGTCACTGATCCATCGCCCGGACATGCATACCACAGACACATTTACTAGTCTTCGACATTTTTTCTGTTTGCCTCGTCTCGTCCCTGCATGACGCTATTTTTTGTAGCGAAAAACGCGAAGACTGAGTATTGTCTAATCAGTTATAAGAATACTGTGTCATTCTGGAGTATTTATAAAATTTTAATCCATGATCTATTGCTTGCAAAGATGATCTTGCTTGTAAAGATGAAAATCTCCTTCTCCTTCACAGTTCTGTTATGATGGATATACTAAATCGTCTTTTCCTTTGTTGCTTCTTTTTTCTCTTCATCCAAAAGTGTAGCTATTGCAGTTAGTCTATAAATGCAGCTGTTATAGTAAGTCTATTATAAGTTATTACAGTTAAAAAGACTCTAGCAAATTAACCTCCGATGAGAGAAAAGAGGTCTCTTTAATTCATTGGGATTTATATCGTCACACCAGTCAAAAGAATTCTTTTCCTAACAACTTATTTACATATAAATAAATATATAGTTGGAAATGGTTAATCCAGTTCCCTAATCGTGTATAAATTATAAATATCGACGCATAAATGGAGCGAATATGAAACAGATACGGAAAGGACGTAGCACGGTTGTGTCTAAATGGATCTTAAATTGGAAAATCGCTTATCAAAAATTTGAAATTAAAATGTATCAAATGCTGTATTATGCAGTATTCATATAGCATTCCATTATTTCTTCTCATTTATTGTAGGTATATAATCTATAAGTAGTATATAATAATGAAGAAACGTATTGGCACAGATCTGCTTTTCTTCCATAAAACAAATTGCATGAATTGGATGAACAACATCTACAATACATATAATTATTTTGATTCACTTTATTCGACATTATGAGAGCTAATAAACATATAGATTCTCGATCGATTTTAATTACAAGTAATTTGAACAATGAAACTGTTATCATTAATTAAGTTTATTGGCTTCAATCAATATATCGAATAAAGCAGAAATGTCAAAGCAGTAATATTGTAGCAATATCGTATAAACGAGACAATCAAGGTTGATATTGCGATTAAGACTTTTTTATCATGTGTATATATATTTCATTCTTTCGATAATCGCTTCAAATACATATCTACTTTTATATTATTACAAATATAAAAGTAATAAAATGGCCTTTTTTCAACACAATTTTACAGAAATTTTTCATGTATTTAACTACGTCAAATATACGATGAGAATAAGAATAAAATAGTTAAATAATATCTCTTTCACACAAAACAAGTACAAGACAACAAGGAAAACAAAGTACAGAAGAACTAATATAGATTCTAAAAATTATTTTTCAATAGTTTTGTATTTTAAATTGAGATTCTTTGAGTGTTTTATTTAGAAAAATCGTGCATATAAGGGTCAATCTTTATTGATTTCTATTTCCATGTAAAATATATAATTATGTATATAAGTATGATTTGATAACGTATAAATTAGCAAAAACACGTGTTTCATTATATTTAAAGGAATCATGCACTTAGGGGTTTAACAATTCCCCAACCCTCAAATTCCTTTCCCCTGAGAAATAGTATCGACATCACGAAATATTGATCCGATTTCGGTCGAGCAGAATGATTTATTAGGAGGTATTTATCTTTTATATGCAGTTTAATTCTTTAATTAATAGATTTAAATTTAAGAAATATTGTATGACAACAAAGTTTTATGTAAATCTTGGTACATAATCGTATATTTCAGTTGCATTTAATTTGGTGTTGAAACCTTCGCAAATAACAACTGAACAGAAGATATTCAAATATTTCTCATATATAACTGCTACAAGATCAGAAAACCTTTATATAAAACATTATCTTTTTATTTCAATATCATTTATTAAATTGTTTAATGAATCGCAACTTTTAAAGGAATGTCAAAGATCATTATTTTTATACATATACATATATATAGGATCTATTCACACAATCAACGATCTATGTGTTATTTTATTTTATCCTTCATTTTATTATATTTTCATGAATTAATTACCTTATTTACCTCATCACTGTAAATTTTTCAGTTTTTTATCAAGCAATTTCAATATGTATACGCACTTTATATTTATTAAATCATTTAATGATTATCCGTGAATAAAAGTGTTTCAAATGTTGAAACAATGATATCCCTGATCAAGTTACATTGTCACGAATAAGAATAGGTCACATCAACCGGATACACTCTTACCAAAATTGAACCAAATATCTGCGATGCTTGCTATATACGAAACTTTATCCATCATATTCCAATCACCTGTCGTAAGTATAGCACGAAAAGAACGCAGCATGGCTTACCAAGTTCATTAAATATGCTACAAAAAGAAACCCATGTAAAAAAAGTTCTATTTTTCCTGAAGGATTTTGATTTTATTATCTATTATAGATAGATATGTGTTTGTTCCACTGACTATCATCATCGTGGTCACTAATACTCTTGGAAGGTGCATGGACCCTCAAACTTATAATTAAAAAAAAAAGAAAAATGAAAGGAAAAATGAATATTTCAAAATTAATAATTAACAGTACTAACAGGGAATGAGTATTCCAATTATCACACATGTCCCAAATCCAAACGAAGCTGTAACGATTTCCGCTATGTAATGACAGAAGTCCATATATGTACGTAACGTTTCTATGACATTCGATAAAATATAACATCGAAGTAATTTGTTACATTTAAAGCGGCTACACTTTCAAAAAATCATACGTTTAAGGATCAAACAGCTCTCCATTAACAATGAGAAACGGCTCCGACATGGCGAGACATCGATCTCTCTCATTCGATCTCGTTCGAACAGAACAAGCCAGCGTTGTCGGTGTAGGGCATAGAGTGTGGGTCGAACAAGCCGAAGAAGACGTAGTCAGCGTAAACGGCGGAGGAAAGGAAAGGAGTAGGCGGGTGAGCAGGGAGAGAGACGCGTAGCTCACCTGGCATACCAGCAGAGTATCGCGACACATTTTGATCGAATTCTTCTCGAGGTCGAGGAATGCCGGTATCTCCGGTAGATATTATTACATATTTAGGTGGAACGGTGCGCTCCCGAAGGTAATACACTTAGACGTATTCTCTCTCGGTGCGCGTCGCTGCTGAACATTCGTGTTAGTGACGGTGTTACATAGGTATTGGTGCAGAGAGCTGACGATAGGGGTGATAGTAGCGGTAGTGGTAGTGGTGCAACGGGGGATATGTATCTAGCTTTACTCGCGCACACCGCTCTATAACCGTGTGCCTCTGCTACCCGACCTCGAAGGATCGCAGTTCTGCGCGATATCCTGCATATCTCGGCATACCGTCCTCGTCGTTTCCGACATTGTTCCCCGGCCCCGGCTCCGACCCCAGTGTCCCGGCTCCAGCTCCCGATCCACCGGCGAATAATCCTACTCGTTCGACGTCTACCGGGCCCGGCTTCTCAGCTGGATTCCACTCGATTCTGGTACCGTGCTTGCAGCACCCAAAACCCGCCACTGTCCATAATAATTGAACGCTTTTTCGAATACGACTGAATAGACTTGGGAACTGCAGATTCCGATTAGATTTAGATTTAGATAATTTTAAGTGTTAGGTTTGACTGTAACTTGTTTGTTAGATTATCGTTTAATTTGATTGGTTAACGTTTGTGTAGAGATATTAATATAAAGAAGACGAAATTATGATTTTTTAAATTGTGTAGTCCTTGATCATCGAAATAGGGCCATTTAAGATCTTTAAAGTTATTTATTCTTTTAATAAAATTAGTAGGGACGAAAAATAACAATTTTTACAATTTTTAATAAATGCATGAAATTTTGTTAAAAAGGCAAAGGATATTTTTAATATATTATGACATTTATATATATTTAAAATATTCAAGAGGATACAAAAAAAAAGAATATAGAAAAAATACAGAGTTGATGTAAAACAAAAATATAACTTTTAAATATGGCAAATATATTTCGTGTGATCTTTAAGATTTTTCCATCATAACACGATTACCAAGAAAATACTAAAAATATAAAGTATTCATAGCAACAGTTTTTCATTACATTGTTTCCAATAATAATTCTCAGTGTTGTGGCATTTTTATTGTAAATTTTACGATGCCTTTCGTATCTTCCGTCGTCGATTTTATTACTTAAAAAGAAAGGGGTAAAAGACGTTCGATCCATTCCAACCTTCGCATCATAAACTTGAAAAACATTTCTTATAACCGGCGGATGTTTTGCACGGGTGAGATTCCTCGTAGAGCTTATCACAGCAATGATTTACTTGTACGAACGACAAGCTACAAAAGTATTAAAATATCGCGTGAACAGCGCATTCGAGGAATTCCCGTATTATCCGTGGAACAGGGATGCTTTTATAAAACCCTACTTTTCTTTACGAAGTCTATCTCTTAAAATTTCTTGCAAATACCTTTCGCATTTTAAGAACACGTTATATCCTTTATTACGGCCTTTTAAATCTCTTGTTGCTCCCGTATTTACAATCCATTTATTATTTTCGATTAACGATTTAGAAAAACGTTTAATTAAATCATCAATAATAATTTTAATTTTAAGCAACTTATTTAAAAAGTTTTCACTTTATTTTTAAAGTTTTAGTTTTTAATTTTCTAAATTTAATTAACGATTTAAAGAATTAAAAATACAATAGAGGTCGATAAAATAAAAAATACACCAATAAGAGTCCAAAATTATAACATTTATATTATTATATAAGATATCATTACTTTTACTGTATGTAATCAAACTTTTATTTTTTTATTTCATCGACAATGATTCGCATAATGAAACTCTACTTATTTCAATCTATCGGAAGACAAACACTTGGTAGGTGTTTCTGAACTTTCGTTCAGAAAAGTGGATTCGATTTAACAGGAGAGAATAACTAAAATATTATTGTTTTTAATTACATATAATTATGTATTATATCGTCGTTAATTAAAATAAAATAGATTATTATATTTTCATGGTTATTATTTATGAATATATATATTAAAAGTTTATTATTAAAATTTCGTCCGAATAAATGAAATTCAGGTAAAAGGAGTTCTACTATATTTGTATCATTACTTTTATTTTACACATTTGCGATATCTTTGGATGTTTGCAAAATCATTCATACTAATAGGTTAAAAATAAATTATTGTTTTATTTGGATCACTTAGATATACTTTATACACTATTTATGGAGTAGAATCTATCTTCATAAATACTTAAATGTTGAAGTTTTGTAAATTTTGAAGAAACATGATTACAATTGAAATCATTAAATTTTTCTCTATAGCTCTATTTAATAAAATAACGTAATGAGTGTAGATTGCTTTTAAAGATACAACGTTGAAATCTTCTTAGTGTTATCGCGCTTTTTACAAAGATTATACATAATGAGTCAGAAATGAAAAAAAACGCTTTATTTTACAATTAGTATATGCATTTATAGATAGTAACGCTAATTGTAGCAAACCGTTTAAATATAACGAAGTTTAAATTTATTGCTATATACTGTATTACTTTTTGTTATCATAAATAACAAAATGTAGGCACTTTTGTTCCACACATTACACTTACAATTTACTTCACAATCTCACAAGTACATTAGAATGCAAAATAGAATTATAAAAACTAAATTTAATTTTTTTCAAATTCGCATATACCATATATGTACATATTATATATTGACATATATTTTTGTATTAAAAATATTTAATTTATTTGTAATGGTAGACTTACGATATATTAAAAATAATAAAATTAATAAAACATATGAAATTATACATGTGACAAAACAATTTAGATAGTTTTATGTGTAGACTCTCCTAAATAATTATTATATTATATTCTGTGTACTAAATCATTCCATAAGTGTTGTTACGTTTACATATTTTATTTTATTGATAACTTTATACAATTAAAAACAATATTGGAATTATACATATATATCGCACACTTGCGACGGAAGAGATTCTACTCGAAAAGTTTGTTTCCCAGAAAAAGCGAAAAATTGTTTTGCACGTAATTAAATTAAATTAAATTTATAAAGGAGAAGAATAATTCTCATAAAACAA
Source organism: Bombus haemorrhoidalis (assembly GCA_014825975.1). Lineage (NCBI taxonomy): Eukaryota > Metazoa > Arthropoda > Insecta > Hymenoptera > Apidae > Bombus > Bombus haemorrhoidalis. The sequence continues at coordinate 14,137,996 of CM026164.1, forward strand.
GTAAGAGTATATTTTTTCTACATTTTTAGTTCTTGGAGAAACACCTGGAGAACCACCCTCCTAGTCAGAACAAATCTCATATCGCATAAAATCTATTTATACAGCAAAGTGTCACATGAATCACGAAGAGCGAGATAATTGCTCTCTACCGACCATCTCTATGAACATAAATGAATAATATTTTCATAGTTGGTCGAGGAATGTCTCATAATGATAATTTGAAAATCGTGTTTTTGAGTTGTTTCACTTTTATCACAAGAGTGCGATATGTAACTTTACAAGATTATATAATCTAAAATGTTATAAATTTGTCATCTTCTAGAACTAATTCTTTTAAGGCATTGTTAAGATTTTAATGCAAACAGTTCGATTATCTTTTCCATATTCTCCAGTGTGTTAAATTTTTTACATGTGTTAATAATCTTATTTTGTAATCGAAATAATTGAAAATCTGCCGGTGTTACGTTTGTAGGTAAAATGAATGACGGAATAATTTTCAATTACATACATCCTTCCATTTTATATAATTTTTAATTTTTTGTTAACGCATATTACTTTAATCTTCGACAGTTATCATTTGGTTTTGTTTTAGATGTGCAAAATATAAAATAAGAGATGATGTTACATCATCTCTTGACCTAATAGAATCATTAATAATAACAATGATTATTATTTATTTTTCGACCTGCCGGACATGAAAAGAAACTAATTTACAATTGTTATTCTTATTTGCCTTACATTTTCAATACGACCCTCAAATACATATAGTTACGTATTTACACACTCCTCTTATCAGACTATTTAACTACTAACCTAACTATTAACCTGACTATTTCATATTTGAGGTCCCGGGATACTTCTGTTATGCATTAGGTAGACCACTATGGGATTTTGGTTGGTAAGAGCCCGATACTGTCCCGCCGCTTTCCAGAAAAGCGGCGGGATGTCCATGAGGATTTCTCCACGTAAAAAAAAAAAAGAAAAGCTATTGCATATTTATGAAACCATTATCTATAAACGTATTACACGTATTAATTGATAGACTTTTCTTGCATCTAGTGCATTTATGGAAAATTTAAAGATGCAAAAGTGCACCGTATGTTTAGAACGTAGAAATACAGATAAAATATTTAAAATATCTCCTCTATTATATACCCCCTATAATATTTAGTAGATAGAGCAATTTCCTACCTAGATTCTATATTTTTAATCATATTTATAAAAATATGAATTTGTGTAAATATCCGTAGTCTACATCTTATAACGGAATACGAATATTTTAGGATTTCCTTTTCTTCATTAAGGATAAGAGAATTTTTAAAAATTACGATTTTGATAATATCGATGTACCAGTGAGTATTTGTTCTGCCAACGAGATACCCAAATATAATCTGACCATTGTAACGACGTCACAAATCCAAACGGAAACTGAAATTGATCAGCTTCTGTATCCTGAGGTGCAGTTTCAAATGCAGAAACAATAGGTGTCATTTTCGCAAAATGATAATTTCTGTTTTGTTCCAGTTTCTAGTAAATTATGTAACAATTATTATATATAATATTATGTCCAACTCCTAATTTTACACACAGCAAAAATTTTTATAAAACGACGCATTTTCAACAACATGTTTACTGTGACGTGACACATATATGTATATACATATATCTTGTGTGATTTGTCTTTTTATTATTTTCTAAAATATCAGATCATGTACAAAATGTCCCATTTAAAACTTTACATACTACTGTTAACAATTATTGTTGTTCTATAAAATGTTTCGAATAAAACTTTTTTTCTTTCGAAAGAGGGGGAGCATCTTACCCCATTGTCATGGTTTGGCTTCATTAATATGGTTGGTTATACTTTCCTGATTAAAATAAGACCAAATATGACGTTATAAAATTCATTTATATTGATTGGGCTTATGAACCTTTATTTGTTAAGTCTTGCACTGTATTCAGTTAGAACATAGCCTTATGATGCTTATAAATCTTATCTAGATAAACGTGCCTTCGAGATTTCGAAATTCTATACCATCTATATTTAATTTTATTACTTCGTTCTTTGAATATGTTTTTATTTAAATTAACCAGTAATTTTCCATTAAGATGAAATTACAATAAGCTCCACTTTTAAAAAATATCAATGAAAAGAATATCTTTTAGCGATTCTCACATTAATTTTATGTAACTTGAATTATTTATACCCTAAATGAAATTTCATTCATGACTTTCAAAGTGCATTTTTATTTCTTTCCAACAAATCCTTTCAACGTCTAGTTTTACTAATATCATAAATTTAGTTATTATTTTAAAAGAAGCAAGTTACAAGTTATAGTTTGTAGAATTATTTCCGTAGAATATAGAAACAGCTTTTCAGTTTTATCAACAAGTTATAAGTTAAATCATTGATATTATTGTTTATTGTTAAGGTAATCAATTAAGTCACCAATAATAATTAGTTCGTATAACGTATATAATTATAAAAACTGTTTGTGCAACAAACAAAACTTTTCAACCTATAACTTGTATTTTGTAAATTCATTAATATTATTACATAGTCGGTAGCTTATTTTGCAAAAAAGCTCTGAGAAACGAAATTGAGAAAGCAATTAGTGGAGTTGATCAATTTGACTTCTGAGTGACACATATCTATAAGATTGTTATTCGAATTTTTCCATATATTTTCTCTTTAAGTTTTATTTATTGTCGTTTGAATAATTATATCTTTTTATTGATGTTCAAATCCACAGATTATCATAAGTAGTATTAGTCACATGATGTATAATATTTTTTTCTATGAAAGTAATATCAAAATTGTTCACCTATTAGATAACATCTTCATCTATCAAAGTGAGTTATTTATTTACAACTGTTCTATATATGTATTTGTTTGTTAATTATATGTAATTACTATAGTTTAAGAGAATATAATGATGGTTTAATATGTATAAAGTATATATTATTATACAATAACTAATTCACAGCATTGCCACTTTTCTCGCAACTGTCGCATGAAAGGAGTTGATAATGAATCTTTTGCAATTACAACCACTACAACCAAAACGACTGATCTGACAATTTTAAATTAGTGCCTTTTAATAGATATATAAGAAAAGAGTATCGCCAGAAATTTTATGACTTTACGACTATCGACATTAAGGGAGGTTTACAACATACCGATCATGCTATATATGCTTCCTCCGAAATAACTCGAATAAATGGAGACCATGGGAAGAAAGATAATCAGTTTGATCATGAATAAGCAATTTCATAGGGAATTCTATTATACATATGTATGTACATACACATATTATATTATATTATATTATGTTATATTATTATAATTATATTGCATATTACGTACATACGTAAATTATAATAAAAAATGTTATCTTTATAAATCATCTCTTCACTTATAACATATATGTATACTTATGTACATGTATATTATTACTTCATTTAAAACACATACCTACAAATGTACATATATATGTTTGAATTTTAAATAAATGTATAAACTTTAAATATCCAGATAAATATAAAATATATACAGTGCATATATTTTATATTATTTCATATTTGTTTTGATATTCGTTACAAAACCACTCACTATTTTATCCAAAATATTACGTTACGCACATCTATAAATTGTAATCAATACCTGATTAACTAAATTATAAATATTACGTTTTGAATCAAAACATATTAAAACCTGCTCTATTTATACATAAATCTGCACAATATCTCATATCAAAGATGTAAGTTACGACAATTAAGAAGACATCATATTTCATTTTCATTAGAAAATTTCATTTACCAAGCGTACTGGTTTCTAAAACGAATTTGCAACTGTGTATCGTACGGCTATACTTCAATGGAGGGTGAAGAGACAGCCACGGGCACGAAATTGCTGTGAAACTAACGGAATCGTTTTGCCGGCGCGTGGCTCGTCGACACGTTACGAAAATCGAGCGTTAACGTAATTAAGTAATTAAACCTCGCGGGTGAAATCGGACCGTGCCTTTCCCCCCATTGAATGTGTCGCGTTCGGTGAAAATCCGCACGAAAACTGTGCGCGTTTCAACCCCGCGGCTTGCCAGCCACTGTCACCGTGCACGCTCCGCTACCCTGTGGTCGTTCGTAAACATTTGTCGAGGTACAATGTGTCCAACTGACAAAAGGAGCTTGGTGCAGTACAGCACGCGCGTTTAAAAGCATTAATTACGACCGCTTTTGTCTCCCTGCAAAAGGCACGCTTTGACCGTCATTTTGATACGTGACATTCGATTTTACGAGCGTTTTGTCGTGTTTAAAATCGGCCCGATAAACGATCCATGTGTGTGCACAATGATACCGACAGTTTCCACCTATCAACGGTTCAGAAATATTATATAGTTACTCACGAAAGTGTCCAAACACTTGTAGATTTTTTTTAATAATATGTTTATTATGTTATATACGAAACATTTTCAAATTTCATTAACATTGTAATGATTCGAGTATCATAATTAAACTGCAGATCTTTATTCATTTTTACGAAATTTAAAAATACAAAAGGGTACAGAATGCTTCTAATATGCAAACATACAATATAAAATATCGATAATACATGGCTCGTTGCAATTTATATTAAGTGAAACAAATTTTTTATTTGTTACTATTGCTTTAGGTGTGTTCATAGAACTTTCAATTTGCATAAATATTTGCAGTCAAATTATGTTTGTAAGATTTAGAACAAATTCGAATATATATATATATAAATTACATGCGATTTAATGCAAGTACGTATGTACGGTAGAGGCTCCCTTATCTAAACACCCATTATTCGAACGTTGTATTATCCGGACACCCATTATCCGAACATAATATTTCCCAGTAACAGATGTCTTTTTCGGTTTGAGGTATATACTTCATTAGTATTCATATACAATGTATTCTTTCCCTTATTCGATTAAGTGAATTCTGATTATAGGAATTTAGTCTAAAACTATTAGCGTTCTAACTATCGGAACAAAATATGATATAATTAGAAGACTAGAAAGTAATGTAAGTGCAACAGAATGATCAAAAATACATGATGCTGGAAAAGCCATGCAGATAATAAAAAACATGACATTGAAAATTTTGAAATCTAAAGCACGTAGATTTCACAGATTTTGGAAACAGTAGAAAAATCTTAAATACACTGATGTAACGATATGGTTTTATTGCAAGAAAGACGACATGATCTTTATACTAATGGAAAAAGCAAACGAAAGAGGTAATGCAGAGATACCTCCTCATGTCGAAACATTTGTGGCATTCGAAAACGGGTTCGATGGTTCGAAGTACGGAAAGAATGTAGCTCTATGCAGTTAATTATGCTAAGAACGTTATATGACTTACTTAACAACCAAAAAGATATGGGATAAATAAATTGATATATAGAATCTGTCAACTAATCTCAATCTCTATTTGATGAAATGAAATTTCATATAAAAAAAAATAATTGTTCTATTATTCGAAAATTCCATTAGCCAAACAATTTTGTTTGCCTGTTAGTTCGGATAAGGGAAGCTCTATTGTATATATTTTGTAAAAATCATAAAACAGTCACTCTATTATATTAATAAGCTTTAATACTCAACTTTTAACACTCATTATACACTTAATATGGGCATTTATGCCGTATATTAATTTTTTTGCTAGATATCTGTTTACAGTAAATGTTACATATTTTCAGAGTGGTTTCAAGTTTGACCAATTAAATCATATCATGACAGTTGTGCCTTATAACACATAGAATTGACATCAAATTTCCTATGTTCAAATACTTTTGTGAACCATTGTATACATACGACGTCTATTTTTATTTTTGTGTCACTTTATGCGTCAGCCAGTTTTGCTGGTTGGTTGAAGGGTTTGTTGCATATATAAATGTGATACACATAAACTTTCTTTTTCTCTATGAATAGTATAACTTAACAAGTTTTTGCTATACTACACATAAATCTAGTACCTTTTATTATAAAAAGTAAATAATGTAAATGATGTAAGTAGAGTAAATTTTCAATAAATCATAAGTAAAACTTTTACCATGTTGTTGGCTTTTACTCTAAAAATGTGTAGTTTATTATACATTGAGAGAAAAAGTTAAAAAAGCAACTTCAAAATTATTTTCTCACTAAATATAATAATAAGAAAAATTTTTAATATGCTTATACATTATATATTTTGTAAGCGATAAAAACGTATCTAATTCCACAAATGAAGCTTATTTATCGTTAATAATTTTATTTGCGATTATACTCTTAAATAATTGTATTAAGTAATTGTAATAATTGTATTGTAGGTTCATATGTACGTATTTGGGAGATATTTTTTGTTCACTTTCTATTTTTCAAAACAATTTGTTTTCGTATGTTCTTTTACATATATGTATATATGTGATACATAATAATTCGAATACCAATGGACGTTTAGTTTCATATCATAATTATATTTAAGTGCATATTTATGTCTGTACAAGTAAAAAATTATACAGCACAATTTATTGTGTTTTTCCGATAAGATTTCAAGTTACAATTGACTTCTGTAGATAAGGTAGGAAGTTGATTATCCAAGCAGTAAAGAATTTACTGATTTGATAAGTTTACAAAAATATATTCAATTTATGTATTTTTTGCAACAAAATCAGTAAATGTTAAAACAAGAATTCTAATTTGCAAATTTATAAAACAAAATATGAAAAAAGCTTACATCTTTATAGATTAAGCTCGAGAATAACTAATTTTTAATTCATTTATATTTTAACATTTTAATTCTTTCAAATAATTATTTTATAATTATATATCATTAACTTTTATTGTTAAAAAATAATTAACATACTAAATATACCTGTGATATAACGTTGTAATAAATATTTACCATTTTTATGGTATAAAAATTCATATTTGTAAAATTGAAATCTTAAATATGAAGTCGATATGTACAGTTGATAGGAAATTATATCGTTTGCTTGTCGGTAAACGTGATTTAAGGGATGGCGCTTATGGCGCACATGAATTATATACTCACTGAAAATTGCATACATGAAGACCTTAAAATTGGAGCAGAAGTCTGAAGAAAGGCGACAATCTGACGAATAGGATCTAAAGAAAAATATTACACAAGAATAAAGGGTTAAATATTAAGGGTGACAGAAGGTGAAAACTCTTTTTCCAACGAAGCATAAATGTTATAAGGCTCGATTAATTTTTTAAATTCTCATGTACATAAACGACTCCAGATAGTTTGCTACCGAAAAGGTACACGTGAACCTGTTTACATGTAGAAGACTGTGACGTGATCATCGTTAAACGATAGAAATGTAACTAAATTTAATGTAAAGAGTGAAATATATAAAAAAGCGATTCTTATTCTCAAAACAATTTACGAATTACATAGTATATTTTCAAAGTACAATATATTTTATTATTACACAAACGGATCAGTTCGTACGTACAATAAAAAAGGAGTGCATTATATTTGATAGCGTATGTATATCCAATATCAGATTGCATGGAAAAAAAGCGTATGAGAGAGATAAAGGTGGCCGTTTTGCGGTTGGTGTGTTGCCATTTATCAAAAGGTTTATTCGAAAAACCTAAAACGTAACCTCTGAAATTCAACAAGTGCCCCTCGAACATCGAGCGAGAGAGAATAAACGAGTAAGCGAGCAACAACATCCAACCTCTATTACGTGCGTGACGCGACTGATCTCGCGCGCGGGGAGTGGGGAAATGCGAATCTTGTATATCGCGGTGGGGGTAGGTAATCGGCTGACTTCGGGGAAATTCGTTCTTAATCGGGCACGTTCGGCTTCTGGTTTCTCCCGCGGCCGCATAAGCGGTGTCAGCGTGTGCGCAGACCGGCTGCGCAGCAGGCGTGTGCGTTGTCCAGATTCTTTGTGCCATTCCTGGCATACCAAAAACAAGAGTGGTGACTGCGCTCGTATTTACCGGGGTGCAGCCTTGCGCGCTAATATTACTGTGCGAATTTTACCCGTGGTGTGAAGGCCCCGCGCGCGCGCGACGCCACGTCAGCTCGCCCAGTGGTAAGTACATTAAAGAAAATAGTGTCGAAAGATCGTGGAAAGAGCGCGTCTACTCGTCCACGCCCGTGTGTCCCAGCGGCGTCGTCCCACACAGGGGCCGCGCACGAAACGGATTCGACAGCAGCGACGAGACGGCGATATACACACTGTCGGTCACCGACAGACAGACAGACAGACGGACGGACGAACGAGAGCGAGAGACAGAGGGAGCGATAAACGCTCGTGCGAAAGAAAGAGACGAACGTATAAACCTATTGTGCGATAAAGATAAATATATAAAAGAGGAACTTAAACTCGACAGAGTGCGTGAATGATGTATATGCGTGGCGACGTTATTCAGTGCAAAAAAACACATAACCGATCCTCGTCATATTCCTTGTATGTCGTGATTGTCAGGTTCGTACGTCCGGTGACCGTGATGTTCGCATTGCTTGCTCCGGTGTTGCTGCTAGTGTTCTTACTATTGCTTTCCGACTAAAAAAGGAAGAGATAGTATATACGTATGAGCGAGTGAGAGAGAAAGAGTGTGCGAGAGAAAGGATAGGAAAGTAGAGGGAGCGAAAGAGAGAGAAAGACAGAGAGAGAGAGAGATATGTGTGATAAAATGATAGTCGGATCAGTTTGATAAACGAAGAGCTCGAGCCGTGCCGGTTTATACCTGCGGTTTGGCGGTGCATCCGTCTTTGTCCGATTGTCGCGTGTTTACGAGCGTTGTGTCAGCTGTGTGTCAAGAGAACGCAACCGTGTGTATACGTGTGTGTTACGCGAAGCGTGTGCAGTCTCTCTGGCAACGTGTACGGGACTCAGCCAGCGACGGAGACTCGCGTCGAGGAGGTTAGGAGCGATTGGTGTGCCGGTGGTGGTGGGCTGCGTGCGTTTCCCAGAGGAGAGCGCGCCACGACAGAAACGTGTGCCTCTCTGCCTAGTGCCTGCGTGCCTGCCCGCTCGCTCACCCGCTTCTGGTGAATTCGTATGGTGAATTATTGATCCGCGGCGGCGTGTGCGTGCGGAAAAACCGCGCGCGACTATAACGCACCGATTCACGCTCCATACTAAAACCTGATACTAATAAACGAAAGAAACTAAAAGTTTACCGAAAGTCAAAGATACAGACATAGTAACCTGTTGTTTTGAAAACTGTGCGCGTGACTACACGTATATTGTATGAGATTGGAGGTGGAGCAGTGGTGGCAGGATTTTCTTTCCCCTAGACGGGACCAAGCGAGAAGTGCGTGCACATATTCCATTGCTCCGAACGTAGTGTCTTTCTCTTTTTCTGTCATTCTCTATTTCCCTCTTTCTCTGTTTCGGTCTTTCTTTCTCGTTCTGTCTCGTTTCCCCGCTCTTTCTCAGCTATACGTGTATGCGTCTCGCTCTAGCTGCGTTACCTTTGCCGCGTGTGCATCCACGAAACTAAACGCGGGAAAACCTACGGCGCGAAATATATCCCAGAGGAATGTACACTTATCGTGTTCTTATCGTGGGACACGTTCAGTTTTCGAAGCTCGGCCAGTGAGTGAGATTTCGAAGACCGTGCGAAAGTATGTTGGCGTGAAGGCGACGAAAGTATGTTGTCGTGAGACGACCACTGAGATTAAGGTTCGAGGAACTTGAACGCAAACCTCTTTCGGGTATTGATAATCCAGGACGAGCGCAACCTACCTCCACCACCGCGACTTGGATGGATACTGTGCATTATTTCTGGAGTGAGTTTCTCTTTTAATCGTGCGCTTGTGTATATACATATGTTGCATGGAACCATGTTTCCTGTGTGTGTGTATGTGGAAAGGAAGGGGGGTGTAGATGTGTGAACGACGATGTGTCTTCTAACGTGCTGTTTTTTCGTGTCTCTCGCGACTCAAATTTGCCGCCGTCGGGACATGCGTTCGCGTGGACTGCTTTGCAATTATTGCTATGTCTTTTCTATTTATATTTCTAGCGTAATTTCATCTATGAATATTTTTAAACCTTTTCTTATTTCAGTGAATATTTTTAACGTAAAATACGCAGTAGTATTTAACGAATGTTATTAGAAATGAATATATAAGAAAAGTTTTCGATTCATATTTCCCGCGTAATATTGTTCATAAATGTTATTATACTTTTTCTTATGTTAGCGAATATTTTTAAGGTATATTATAAAAAGTTAATACATAAGAAAAGTCTACCTAGACTGTTATTGTTTATATCTGGATATTTTTAAATTCTTTTACAATCAATGCATCTTTTAGGACAGTTTTTTATCCGATTCATACTTCCCGCGTTATTTCACCTATAAACTTTGCTACATATACGCTTCCTCGTTTTAGCGAATGCTTTAAATGTAAAATACGCGATTGTTAATATAGAAAGAATATTCAATGAATATTGTAGAAAGTAAATGCATAGGAAAATATCCGCAAACCAGATTGCTTTTAGTGAGTTTTCTAAACATAAACTGAGATTGTACGCAGCTATGATTTATTTTAAATTTCATACTTATTGATCGACGGTTGACTCAAACAATGACAAAAGTATCGTCGAAATGACAGTGACTTTAATACCACGACGTGGTATCAGAGTAGGTTATCGAAGTAATTCCACAATAACATAGTGTAACACGCTATTACATAAATTTAATCAGATACTTGTTATCATGGCGGATAAGCGGGTACGACCAGGTACGTTGTCGGGAAAAGACTGTTGCCGTCGATTGCTCATTCTGGGTCAGTTTATTTGCGCTGACCTGTCTCTGTCATTGTGTTTGTATTTCAATTAAAAACTAGTTAGCCGGAACGCCGGTTTTTCGTGTCCACTTTGTAGTCGCTATAAACTTGTCATACAATAGCATATGCTACAATCAACAATTTCTTATGAATAAAATCAAGATGTTAGGATAATCGTGACCTGTTCTTTTCAAGTCTACTACCCTGTTTATGCTTCTTATTTGGAAACGTTTGTTTACGCGTCCATGAAATTTAAATAAGTTAATGCGATATTTTTATATCTACATTGGCATTGTATGGTAACTTTCTTTTAGACTTTTATCTTTAGTGCTTTTATATGTATAATACACATGTATTAGATTGCTTTTTATTAAAGAAAGTTTTTTCATGATTTAACACGTTATAATACATAAAATTTAAATAAATTTATTTAATATTATTTTTATATTATTAATATTGAATGATAATCTATCTTTAGACTATTCTTTTCATTATTTTTGAATAATTTGTATTAAATGCTTACGATGGTATGATTGTATTAAATGGTTTAAATAGCTGAAATAATCAACAATGCTTATATTAATAAATTTTGATATGTTAGAGATAAGACAAGGATCAGAAAGTTCTTTATTTATCGTAATAAATCTTAATAATAAAAAGGCAGTCATTTTTGTCATTAGGAATACTTAATTTCGGGAACGTTACAATAATCAAACTTTGGAAAGTCTTTAACAATTTTAAAGTTATATCTCCATTCGAATTACTTAAATTCATTGGAAAGTAACTTCAAGGAATCTGTAGCCTAATATACTAAATCATTTTGTTCTTTTTTTAATCAGTGAATTATTGTAAATTTTTTAATTTAAATGGACTACTGTATGTCGGTTTTTTCGTATTATTCTTATATTTAATGTTCCAATGTACATATATCAGAGTAGGTAAATACTAAAGCACAGAATTTTTAGAATTTTAATTACGTTTGCGAACTGTGTCGCCATTATGTTGCATATATAACCTCAACAATCTATAAGGTTTAATAACATCGACGTCAAAGGAAGTGAAATTACCGACAAAATATGCATGAAAATTGTTTAACACGATGTTAATTATATTTTCACGTTTAGGTTTTATTTCTATCGGAGTTAATCTACAATTTAAAAAATTCAAATACCATTTTGATTATTTCTACATTTCACATTAATAAAATGGATTTGCGTATGTTTTATAAGATTACTGCATCACGCGGGAGGTGAATGTAAGTAATGAAGTTTTGATAGAAAATTAATTTGGTTTGGAATAGTTGAGTTTAATGGCGTCGTGATAATAACCAGCGTACGGTTGAGGCTTAGAAAGCTGTAAATTTTGTTAGCACCGATGCATTATCTTTATCCGTATCTTATCTGCTCGCACCTATCCGACTTGATTGAAGAAATATCTGAAATTGAAAACGTGGTTTGAATGGAAATATCAATAGATAGGGCGATCGCTGTGTATTCAACAGTTGCGTCGTAATTTGAAAGTTTGTGGAAATATAATAAGTACATATGTACTTCGTTTCGTCATAGGAAAATAAACAGTTGTTTGTTAATGTATGCTAATGAAATTTGAATACTTTAAGAAATGATTATTCGATATTAGGAATATTCTCACGTGCGGAATTGTTTATCTTGCATTTTTTTTCACGAAGTGGAGAGTTATGTGGAATATTTGAACTTTATCTTGAAGCAGTTGTCTTATATTGATGATGTTTAACGCATAAAAAAATGAAAATTATATTATTCCAATTTCTAAATCGGACTATAATAATACTCAAAAATCTAATCTCGGTTTTTATTGTTATCATCTTGAAATATGGTTTATTATTGAAAAGTAGTTTCATTTATTGAAATTAAAAATTATAATAAAGCGTTATTACACGCAGTTTTTGTAAATTAAGAGATATTGTGTCACGCTATAATTAAACAATTTTTGAGCATTGAACTGAATTAAAAAATTATAACTGATGATAAATATGGAAGTAAATCTCCATTTGTGCAGAAGGTATAATAAAACTTACGATAGAAAAATTGTAGCATATTACTTATTTAATCAAACACATATTAATACTCTGCAAATTTTCTAAATTTGTTTATATATCTAAAGTCATATTTTTCGGTTGCTAATGGCTACGTTATATGATCACGATGCATTAGAACATAATAAATGCATTATTCATGTTACGTCATATGTGGTAATAACAACAAAATTATATGATATGTAATGTTTATGTAGAACATAAAAAACACGATGTATACGGTGATCATGGAATATAATGAGAACCATTATCCTAGAATCCTGGAATAGTAAGGTTGCAAAATTGAACACTTAGAACAAAAGTGGAGTAATTTTAATATTTTAATAAGTTGAATAACTTTGTATCTAAAGCAATAATATATATATATATATATATATATATATATATATAGTTATATCTATATAATCTATATGTATTTCTATACTCTATATTTTACATTTTTCCTACGATTCTTCTCTAATCGATACAGCTTATTAAACATTAACTTACATTCATGTGCTCAACATCTTAATAATAATAGTGATAATAACAATAATGCGATAATTCTACATTATATTGAACTTTCTAAATCGTTTGCAATATACATACTTAAAATCACGCATACTTACATAATTATCCTTTAATTTCTATAAACACGTGATTGTCCGCGGAAGTGGCGTCCGCACGGCGGTGCGTGTTGAAAGTCAAACGAGCCGGTTAAAAATCGTCGACGCTCGTTTCGGGGCCCGGGCCCGATATACATCCAACTTTTTAACTGGGACCCGATAAACATCTGGGGTTCCCTAGGAGGGGAAAGCATATCTCGGGAGTACGTTGCAGCGGCGGCAGGTGCAACCTGTGTGTTTCTTCAAGCTTGTTTCTACCCCCTCCTTGTTCCCGCTAGCCGAACAGCTCGTTTTTCTTCTCGAGAAGCAGTGCACGCACGCGAACCGCGGAACCGGTAGCGTGGTAATCGGTAATCGGTAATCGGTAATCGGTAATCGATGAATTCGATATTCATATCACCTTCGTTAAATTCATACACACTTTCTACGCCTGATACCAGAAGCTTTTTATCTATACATCTTATCGGTATATGTCAAATATTGAAGATTCAATAACGTTACTTTCTTATCCTTTGCTTTTTTTATATTTTTGGTAGCTAATCGCTGTTATTCTACGAATGTGATTTTTAATTTATGGTCTTTATCGGTTTAAGACTGTTTGGATTTTTGAAGAAATTTCTTTTTTATATTTCTTAGTTTATAATGTACAGTGACTCTTATTACCTAATATTCGAACACTACGGAGTTTGCGGGATTATGGTTTTATGTATTTGTTTATGATAGTGTTATTGAATTGATTGTTACTTAATATGTTACAATGCTTATTATAGCCAGAAAAAAACAAATGTTATTTATTTATTGTACACAGATTTTACATAATGAGCAGTAAACTAGACAATATATTTCTTATCTTTTGTCTCATATATTAGATCTTAAATACATATATATGTATAGATTCTATCAACTGTATTATGAATTAACAGATTGAAATAGATACTAAACTGATCTAAAGTAGGATATATTAGAACCTATAAACTATTAATTATCTTATATTACGAAATAAAATAAAAGTTGTACTATAAACTAAGTAAAAGAATGATAAATAAAGAATAAGTGAAGTGAAGATTCTGTAGCACCTGCAAAGTTACGTATTTAAGGCAGCTATTTGTTTCGTGTTTATTAAAATGTATTGGTATGATTTATATGTATATATGCATATATGTCTTCTGTCATGTATAATATATACGACGAAAATTTTTGCTTGCATTTTATATTAACTGCTTTATGTAAAAATGATATTTTCTTATTAACTTATTAACTAGGGAAACGTCGATATAGAGAAAAAAGACAGATTATAATCACGAGCCACTGTAATATTCTCATCTTTCTTACTTTTTTCTGATGTTTGGAAGAACAAGTCGTGACTTCAAAAGTTATACTTTATTATTAATCATCACTGTGCTTTAAGCATTACAGTAATATCTGTTAGACGTAAGATTATCCATATATATTTCTATGAATCTATATGCGTACAGATTTTCAATATCACTTTATTCAGAAACGAACCTTCCTACAAGAAAATGTCATCTCACACGTTCTTTTCATTACTTAGCTTTGCAAGAGAAACCATCTTTTTTTGATTTGCGCTACGATTTTCAACGTACGTTATATCTGCGTGTTTACTGTCAACATTGTTGTACTCTCTATCAGAGGATTGACTTGCGATTAACCAGACTTATATGTACATACATATATGTATAATATTACACGTGATGATCATATTTACTATTTCTAACGTATTGTGATTGGCTAACAAGATATTTTGTGTTCTACAGTTATTCATATATACTCCCATAAACGACCGCTATAATGGTAGGATTAAAGCAAAAATCTTATTTAGAATGCAGTTTATTTAATCTTAATTTTATTCTATAGCGAATGTTCTTCGTTTTGCTAAAGAAAATTTGTTCATAGTTTAACACCTACAATACACAAGAGCTGAAAAAATTAATTTGATATTGTTGATACAATATGGAAAGTTGCTTTAGGTCATTCCTCTTATTATTTTTATATCAATAATACACGAGTAGTAGATTGCTTATGTTTTTTCTTAAAGAAGTTTGCGTATTGTTTTACATGTACAGTGTACAAAATTTAAATAAGTTATTATAATATTACTTTTATATTAGATTATTATTTTTATTATTTTTGTATGATCCGTACTGAATGTGAGCGCTTAAATAGCTGAAATAATTCACAATTTTTGCATTAATAAATTTTGATAGAAATAATGATTAGAAATAAACTAAAGGATAGAAAATCAACATTGTTTAATAACAATTTAATAAATTGTAATAAATGTCAGTAATAAGAAGAGCAATAATGTTTGCACTAGGAATACTTATCCTCGAAATGTTGTAACAATAGTTAAATTTTGAGACGTCTTTAACGATTGTAATATTATATTGCCCTGTGTGTTCTTCGATTCTTTTTCTATTTTATCGTAAATTCGACGTTCTTTTGTTTAATAGAGGAACGACCGTATCTTAGTAGACTCGTGACAGCAGCTAGACTCATTAAACCGAGGCTTCTTCGCGATATAAATAGGACTTCTTGTCCCGTTGCAGTACGGAAGGAGCAAATAGATTATCACGCGTACCACAGCCCTCTACTCGGTGACTTCTCTCTTCTGTTCTTTCCCTTTCTACCGTTTGTGCCATTCTCTTTCTCTATTTGTACACTCTCCTCTCTTCTCTCTGCTCTCTCGGTTTCTTTTGCTCTTGTAGGAACTGTGTGCATCTATCTTTTTCTCTCTCCAAGAGGAGCCGGTACGCGCGTGACTTTCTATTTGGCGTAGACGGTGCCAAATTGTCAAGTAACTAAAATTACCTTCGAAGGTGTACGCTGTGTCTTTCTCTTTTTCCCCCTTAACGTCTTCCTCGGCAGTTATCCCTTTGCTTTTTTCGCGCCGCGCCGTGCCACTCGCGCCACGAATGGCGGCGATTCTCCTTCTGAACGTCGAATTTCATTTTCCACCCCTGTTAATTACACAATTCCTCTTTGTTCTGCTTATCGAATATCTCGAATTGAAAAGTCCTGCCCAGGAAATGTCTCGTAGAGTATTTTATTAATATCCTTTAATTTTCTTTGTTGAAGAATTGGAACAGTTGGAGATTTTTTTTCATCATGGATATCGATTTTATTTTCGTTATTTTCACTAACAATTTGAGATGTTATTACTAAACTTCAGATGTTTATGCCCTAGACTGTAGTTATTACTTATTATAATATTTAGAGGATGTAAGAAATTTCATTTCTTTAGTTAGATTTATACATATGTGAATTTTTACTAATTTTGAATATTTTTATGGAAACGTATGGAAAATGTAAAAAAACGACCGTCCCTGTACGTTAAGTTTCATTTCTACTTTGTTAATTAGACGAATACCAAGAATATTTCACTTTGTTTTTCAGAAAACAGAAATTAAAATCGATCGAAAGTTCAACACT
Organism: Bombus haemorrhoidalis; assembly: GCA_014825975.1. Classification (NCBI taxonomy): domain Eukaryota; kingdom Metazoa; phylum Arthropoda; class Insecta; order Hymenoptera; family Apidae; genus Bombus; species Bombus haemorrhoidalis. Next base: position 14,154,907 of record CM026164.1, read on the forward strand.
GTATGAATATTCTGAAATAATTTAATTCAGTGAATTGGTATTTCCTTGTGGAATTGACAAACTATATTTATAAATTCAAACTATTCGCTTAGAAACACAATATATAGTTCATTGAAATTAAATATATTTTGATGTACCTCCAATTTTTTTGGTGTTATATATGTATAAGAGTTGAATTAATTGAGAAAGTCACAAATTGAAATATGCTAAGGATATCTCAATTATTTTTCTTAAAGCAAAAACAAAAGTTGATGGAAAGTTCAATGTTACACGGAAATTCTGGAACGGTTTAACTGGCGCGTGCTTCTGTCGAGTGTTCATTAATTCAGAAACGGGTCTGGGACATTAACTCGGTGATCCGCATGTGTGTGGCAAAGGACGGTCTGTTCGACCATCTAGTGACCCTAATAAAACCTACACAAAAGGTCGTCGTTCCTAGATCGATTTGCAAAAGGTCGAACGTCACGCCATCGGAGATTTTCTGCGCTTAAACCGGTGTAACCGGCCCACCACCGATTCAAAACTAATTTAAATTGTTGTCTTTGAGATTTAAATAGCGGCTGCACGTACGATGGTTTGTGCAAGAATCGATGTTCGTTTGTCTAATTAATCTTCATTGTTTTCGTAGACTATGAACGATACGTGAACTAACTGTGATTAAATCTTTGTCATGTAAATTGTATCTGTCGGTGTACGAATTTGGAAGGCCTTCTGATTGATTTTAAGATAGCTTAAAGTGACAATTTTTGGGCAACAAGATATAAAGAAATATAATAGAATAGCATGCAATAACATGCTGCTTATTTGGAAAACTTACATTTACAATCTACGATTTTTGTAATTTTATTTGTAACAAATTTTTGGAATTAAATTTGGGGAAATATTATGTAATAAGAACTACAATTTGTTACAAAAATTTACAATTTTTAAATTTTTATTTATAATGCTGCATAACCTTTGGATACGTAAAATTTAAAGGAATATTATGTAATAAGAATCGCAATTTACTTAAAATTACACGATTAAAATGACGATTAACGACAAAATTATAGCGTCACGTACAATATTCAGGATGCGGGATAATGATTGGGTTGGAATAAAAATTCGTAGTGTTCTTCAATAGCAGCTTTTGAAACGTCAACATTTGAGAATGAAACATATTATATATATTCATATTCTGAAAGGTAGATTTGTTCATTTTAAGTTGAGAATTTTAAGCTTGTTTAAAAGTAAAGGTGGTGGAAAACAAGGTATATCTTTGTTGTCTGATTTATTTTTAATACAGGAGGAGAAAAACGTTGTACAAATAACAAAAAAAGATAATGTATTGTTTATAGAAATGGTAGATTTATAGAAATGGTAGGTTTATAGAAATGCAAGTGAGCATATCATTTCTGGCTATAATTATTGAATATGACCAAATTGTAACGCTAATTGAAAATAACTTAAGCCATGCAAGACGTCACATGGTACATACGTTCTTTTATAAAGCTATATATTATTCTTAAATCTCACTTAAAAACACTATGAACCATATGTTTCAACCCAATATGTACATATAATTGTATTTTATTCTAGTTATTTCAATATCATTTCAGAAGCTACTAATAGCGCTTTTATTGGGACAGTGAAAAAATAATATCGGCTTTTCATACACAATTTACGACAAAATCAGTCTATATTTCTATATTTACAAAACATGTGGTCCCTCGTTTGAATTCAGAAATTAGTGCAGATCGAGTTCTAGTTAGTTTATTTAGTTCTAGTTCTGTTTTCGGTCAGCTACGTTGTATGAATTGAAGGAAACTGCGAAGACATTTCTATCAATTGAAATCAACTCCTTCCTATGCAGAAGACATAAGAAAGTTTGCAAAACTTAGATTAGATGCAAGGTGATTGATCCTGAGGAGGAGTTGTGTCACGTATTAAAGCATCAATAGAGAAATCTAATGACACTAGTGGTTTCGTGCGGAAACCATAGGAACTTGTCGAAGTATGTTGTAAAGCTCAACATTTTGAACAATTCTTTCCTATACATACAATTAATTTTCAAGTTATATGCAAAAACACCCCGCCATTCAGTTTTAGTTTTGAAGTCTAGTTACATGCCTTTTTTTATCATGTGGTAACAATTACATATCGTTAATAGTTAGAAAGCATAATAATAGAAAAAAATGATTACCTAGTAATTGTTGCTCTTGTGCTTGGATTCAAGTCTCACGTCAATAAACAATGGAATTAATTACACTACAAGGTTTTACAGAGAGGATTTTGCTGAGTTTCAATAACTACATCGTTACCCATTTCATGCGTGCAATATTTTTTTATAACTCTGCAACAGAGCGTTTATTGACAAATTTTATATAACATTTTTTTTGTCCTTTCACGTGTAGATTAAGCGCTCGCAGTTTGATCGTTTAGGTTTGGCACACCCTGTACATGCACAACACTAGAAGCAAAACTGTGAGTAATGCCTCTGTTTCAGTATCAAACAGATTATGGTGTCGGGGAGTTCGGATAATAGAATGTTCGACTAGCAGAGTATGTATTCTGATAGCGGAAGTTTAGACAGTAGAAGTTCTATTGTGTATGATGCTTTATTTGTTTATACTAATAGCAATATTATCTTCAATAATACCGATATGGTTACAATAGTATGAAATATGTAATAATAATTAATATAGAATTTTATGTTTTAGTATTCATAATTAACGACGGTTGAAATTTCTTTACATTTACAACATATTATGTTTCAATTGATTTATTTATAATGTCTGCAAGAAACTATTTTCAAATAAATAGTGAAATTTAAATAGGTGCAAAATTAATGGTTTTCTGGCATACAGTGACTTAGAAAATTTTATTTCTTTCGCGCTTGCGACAAGAAACGTTTACCTTGTGTGGTTACATAAAAAATTTGAAATTTCATTAGCACTAAAATGTGATGCTACTGCCATGATTATGTTCTACTTTAATTTCTATTTTTTTTTTAATTTCATTTTTCAAATCATAGTTTTTCATGAAAATTTCAACATTAAACTAAATTTTCATAAAATATGAATTTGCACACTAATAATGATAACATCAGAGATATATGTATGTATAAATTGATAGATAAATACATAAATCGACAACGTATATTACTAAGAAAAGTACAGCACAAAGTATATCTATAAATAAGTATATGAAAAATACATATATGAGTAGACAAACGTATAAAATACAATAGTATAATTAGACTGTGGATTTTTATGCATTTATGGGGAATGCTAAGCTGTCAGAACCCAAAATACACATATAAAATAACTAAAGGAAAGTACTCGTTATATTTCCTATATAAAATAAAATTCTGCATTGATTCCCTTTTCTTAAATTGTGCTCGTTAAAATATGAATGTGTATAAACATCGCAATCTAAATAAATAAATATGTAACATACAGAATAATGCAACATCAAAGTAATAGAAATCGGAACACCATTCGAGCAATTCCAAAAAATGACAAGTCAAGTGGCGGTTCTCGAGCAATTTGTTTATTCAACGGACACGTTTTCGTCCGAGAGAGATAATTTCGCGTGACGTTAGTTTTTTAAATAAATGTCACGTACATGTGTTGATCGTATCTAGATCGTTCGTTTATAAAACCAAACTGCCAGTCTCTGCATTGCCGTTGTATTTTCAGTTTCCAGGTTTGTTCGACAAATTTTTTTATTTTTCTCTTTTTTTTTTGTTCTCCATTCGTCATTAATAATGTAAAATTGAAAGCAGTAAATTAAACGTCAGCGCGTTTCGCGCTCGCTCACTCGTTCGACCATGAAAATTTCATCGATGAAAATCGTACACGACGCGTTGATTTGTATCATGCTCATTTGCCCGTAATATTATATTTCCGTAATATTGCAATCGTGAACGTGGTTGTTTCAACGATCCGTTGCACGATTGAAATCTGCCGGCGAATCGCGCTGACTGCGCGTATGAAAGTTCAATTTAAACTTGATATTCCAAAAAAAAAAAACGATACAAAGAAAATAATGAAAAAGCAGGATGAAAGATATAAATATAGTGGTAGGCTGATAATGTTGGTTGTTGAAAGATAGATAGAGTTATTAAAAGTGCTTCGCGATTGATGATCCTTGTGATTGATAAGCAATTGTCTGATAAGCAGTGTCATGATGCATGCTACTTCGTTGTGAGATCTTCTATATTTTAACTCGAATTACTGATATTAGATCTAGGTTGGCTTTAGGTTGGGGTTAGGTTCCGCGCGATTTTTTTTATGTGTATATATAAATTGTATTTGTATCAATTTGTGAAATTGATATGTGAATTTTAGAGTTTTTGTGAATGATACCATGCATGATATATGAATATAAATCGAATTGAAATGATAATTGAGATGGTATTATGTATTATCTATATAGATCGTATAATATCATTTTTTTTATATTTGAAATTTTTTAACAGTTTTGGCCTTTAAATAGTTGAAATAATTAAAAATTCTTATAGATATTAGTAAATTTTGGTATGTTAAAAACATAAGACAGAGTAAAAAATTAATTATTTTACTTTATATTCATTGTAATAAATATCACTGGTGGAAATTGAACCTGGAAAATGTGGGAGAAATAATAATGAAATTTTGAAATATTTAATTTTAAAGCTATATACCACTTCAATTGCCCGAAATTATTGAAAAATTAAATTGCACAAAAAATCATAATTACAATAAAAAGCACAATAATAAATGTGTAAAATAAATGTATGATTTTTATGTATATATGAAAGATTTAAAGACGTAAAAATAGGCGCAGCTCATATAATATGCAAAGATATGTGAAATATCTAAAGTAAACTATATATTCATAAAGATATGAATTCACATAAACACAATCTACTACCTAGTGCACCATTATTTTTTCAAATTATGAATTCCCTTTTTTTTTTTAGATCACTACTTGAGAGCTACTTTTCGCTTATGTACTTCGCTATTATGCCTCGTTATGAAGCATACGACGTCACGATTGTTATTACGAAACGAGAGAGAATGTTTCTGCCAGTAATCGATACTCGATATCCGGTAATAAGACGGCCGATAGAGTACATACATGCTTCGTACAACAGATAGCACTAGAGAATTTATCGGTGTGTACACGTGTAGTCCCGTATCTGCCGGTTGAATGCGGAGAAACGTGTGCATTTCAATCGCGTGATTGAGAACTAGTACGGGGTCGAGCACTCCCCCGGGAAGTTTCACGGGTCAGAAAATCATGGGGTGGCTTTACCACCTGGCCGATGTTCCTTTTCCTCCCCTCTCTACTTCTACTAGTCCCTTATGCGCGTACATGTGTATGTACCTATATAGGGTGATACTACGTGAAAAAACATATCGAAAATATAAAACAAAACATGTTCATTCAACGCTCCGGCTTCAAGAAAATCGAACTTAGAAATTTGTTAAGTATACCTGGACTTGGTTAACTCCGGACTAGACATGACCGCATGATCGACAAAAGGTTATTTTATATGTAAAAATAAGTCGAAAATATGGAATAAAGTTTTTTATGGGCTGCTTCGCTTCCAAACAAATGAAATTTCAAAATTGACAAAGTGTGCGTGTACCAGGTCAGCTTTTAATTGAACATCTTCAAACCCTAGTTTCTTGGAGAAAAGATTATAAATAGAAAAATTTTATTTCACATTTTTGACTTGTTTTCGCACGTAGCTTAACCTCCTGCTAATTGTTTATTCGTATCCAGTGATTAGCCACTAGTCAGTGATTAGCTAATTTCACATATACCGAACAAATCTTTAAATCCGATTTTATCGGAAACGAAGTATCTTATGAGAACATTTTATTCTATATTTTCGATTTATTTGTTCACGTAGAATCACATCCGTGCCGATTGTACCATGGTTGTGGCATAGTTACCGAGACACCCTGTATACACACACAGAATGATAGAATTCCCCTCACGTTCGAATCATCTCTTGTCCCTCTTCATCCCTTTTTATCCTATTCGTCATCTACTTTTCTCTTTGTGAAGAAACACTGCACCCCCATTGCAGTTTGTCTGCATATTAACCGTGCCACAATCGAGCAATTCTATCGTAGGAACCGGTCACCCAGTATATGATGAAGTTCTCTCTTCTTCAGTCTCTTTGAAGTTCTTTCGGATAGTACGATTTGTGTCGTGCTTTCGAGATAGTACTGTGATATATGAGTGTGTGTGCTCTTAGTTTGGGAGGTTTGAAGATGTTTGTTGCAGCTCTTGGATAGATTGCTTCTATATTGATAGATTAAATCTGCACAAATAATATAAAATGTTACAAGCAATAAGTGCAAGCAATTAAACATTATTATTATTAGTAAAATCATTTGCATGACAGTAATAGGTTTGATAACAAAATAAAAAATTATATGATTGTAAAAAGGGTAACCTACGATTTGTATCTTTGCAATTTACTAATAATATTACTATTAGTTAGTTAATTATTATGCAACAGGATTATTAAACGCTATATTTTTAGCAATATTTTTAAAATTACGAAGGGAGTGGTAAATATATGCGAATATATAGCCTCAGAATAAAATAGAAAGATAATTTCGATAATATGAAATTAATCGGCAACTTTCTGTAAGAAAAAAATGGAAAATGTGATTTATCGTGTGAAGAACACGAAAATGTCGAAGAGACTTTTTCCATAGTTTCGCGATGTTTAGTTTGCGTTTAGTTAAAGGCAGTGTCATACATATAACTCAAAATACGTGACAAATCGAATTCATTTTTATAGGGAGATCTTGGTTCTTTCTTATTTAATTCTTAATTAATTCTTAATTAATTGTGAGATTAAAATCGGTTCCAGTAAGTTTATCAGTTAAGAATTCGTAGTCGCTATTAATGACGCATACTGTGCGTTCTGACGCTTAGTTCAACCATTCTGTTGATGCAACTGTTGCGTTTTTATTTTCGTCGAATTTGTCGCATGTTTACACTTAAAAAGAGAATATTACATAGCAGTGGTAGCTACACTCACTGATTTACTCACTGATTACTCACTTGATTTTTGAGAATTTTTTGTCCAAATAATAATTTATAACAAAGCCAGAGGCAAAGCTATTTCTGATGAAGACTATATCGTTTTTGAGAAAAATAAATGAAATTACTAAAATATGATCTTTAAATGTGTCAATAATAAATGGTAAATCCATTTAAATTATAAGTCACGTTACTTAGTTTACTACAATGGATGTTGAATTTTCTATTTTATGAATCTGGGGATTTATTAAGTCGTGTAGAAACAAACTAAAAATTCTTACAGGATATTTGAATATTTAATATTGTACATTTTATAATGAAGATGACTTTGGTATATTGATCCTTGGAATAATGAATTATGGAAAAGTATTTAAAATTGAAAAAGATAGAAAACTTCTTTGAAATTTCATGTCCTCCGAATTCGTAAATATTCCATATCGTTGTAATTTATATAATTTAAGTTTACAAAATTTCCTTCGAAATCTATAATAGAAATATATAATAGATATATATCGACAAATACTCACAGTATTTAGATTTTATATTAAAATTGAATTTTATTATACGTATTTAATATAATAAATGCAAAAGTAAAAGTGTAATTATAAACCTGTGAAAGAATATACTTACTTAGATATATTCCAATATTCTTAATGTATCTATATTCTTAATAAAAGTCCAATCTTATTTAACACGAATAAATAATTTAGAAATTTTTATTGAACGTAATAAATTTTCCACGGTTTTCTAAAATATTCAAGAATATTTGCTTTCATCGAGCATACGAGGGATATGAAAAATGTTGGCAATATATTCAAAGTATTCGAAGCGTTTTAATTATTCCGTAACACAGAAACTGCGAACGAGTTTCCGCGATTACATCGTTCATTATAACAATTTTTAAATTTCCCCCCGGGATAATGTATTCATAATACTTAAACCCGAACACCGAGGGATCGGTTTCAATTTGCAATTCAAAAGCCGTGGACTTATTTCGTTTCCCAGGAACGCAATATCCGTAATAAAATAGCCCAATTTCAGCGTGCGATGTACTGTAACGAAGGATGCTAATCAGTTTTCACCCGACCCAAGTTTGCGGTGCGGGCTCGACTCTTTTTTGTTGCCATTACATAAAGCAGCCCACGTCGATGCGTTGCAAAAATACAGTCAAACCTTGGTAACTCGAATCTCAATAAAAAACTTAAAACCTTTGTGTTGCGGAGGTTGTGTCATATCGAATTTTTTGAGTGAGAGAGAGGTTTAACAGATGAAAACGGCTTAGAGAGGATTCGTACAAGGGTTAATTTTTCGAATTATAGACGCTTGAAGACAGTCAATTTCGGCATTTAAAAGACGATTATTTATTTAAAAAAATGAATGACAATTTTCGTCATATAGAGTGGTTACAAAAAATATTTATATATAGCCTTATTTTCAAATGAAGCGTCTTTCTATCAGGTTTCACATTTCATGGTACCAAATTTTTGATAATGTTTGAAAATTCTATTAAATTAAATTAAACTAAAATTTGATACAAAATTTAATTTACTTTGATCCAATTAGTTGGTACGTAAATGCTGTAATAAATACAATGTTGTGTCAATACCTTTCGTAGACACTGTAGGTTGCGTATGAGGAACACGTAGTATAATTTCAAGTTATAAAAGAACTTATAGAAATACACTTAGGCTCGCAAAGATTCAGCTTCATTGCAAATTCGAGATATACAAATAAAATAGCGTATCTAAAAAATGTGCCAAATAATTTGAAGTAAAGTAATTGTACATTTCGCAGCGAAGTGGAATAGTCTTATAGAGGTTTTCGAAGTATAATAGAGTTCCGATTCATCGATGTTTGACTGCATAAAGCGTTAAAGAAATAATTAATCGATTACAATTTTGTTTTCACGTACGATTACGATGCAATATTAAATATTATGTATTATGTACATATTAAAATCAATTTTCTAGAAAACAACTTTTTGAACAAAATTTGAACAAATTGTATTCATTATTTTTTATTTATATTTTTATCATAAACTGCTCAATATCACTATATTTTGCACGATACATTATGTAAAAGGGATATATTAATATCTATTTTTGTATAAAAGACACGTATATGTATTTATACATATTCGTTGAATACACAATTTTTTTTCAAAATTAACATCATTCGTTCAATCAGCATATTAAATAAATAAAGGAAACCTTAATAATGATGTTTGTTGTTTTGGAGTGAAACATACAATGACTTACAAAGATGAAAATGTTTGTTGAGAGAAAGAAAACTTTCGATAGTAGATACAATGAAATCGGGCATTTTATATGTTGCAGCGTGATAATACAAATATCAAGAAAACCATGATACAGAAATACGATGGATTCAGACGAGGAAGAAATTAAATTATATTATACTCGTAGGTTCATAATCGGTTTTCGTTACACTATCAAATATACAAATTCCTTACAATTGAAAATTTCCAAATAATGATCTTCGAAAGTTTTAGTTATTTTCTTAGGTTTATCATATTCCTTAGAAAATTGGTTTATATTTTTATAAAAAATCATGCACTTTTATTATGTTAATACATAAAATACAATATTGTAAATATTTTATTAATACGCTGAAATACTTAAAACTATTGTTTAACCCTGTTGTAATAGACAGTTTATTTTTTCTTAGATGAAAAAGATTTTACTCGTATTTTCAATAAATCACAAGTTCAACTGGCTTAAGCTTAAGCTTCCGTAATGAATAAGAATCACCGCTGACAATGCCGGCCATCGCGTACGTCGGAAAGAATAATTTTTCTCGGAAATGATATGCTTCCACAACGGAAAGGACCGATCCGCGTCGAGCAAATAAAACATGCACTCGTTATAATCGTATCCCTTCTAGATAGGCCCTCTCTCTCAGACATAAAGAATTTACGATACGATTTATTATCGATCAGAATGCCTGTTTAATATACATACAGGCTCTCTCGATAACCGCGATCCAATTGGCAAAGAGTTAATTCTAAATGAAAAAATAAATCGAAAATACGTTCGTGTAAGGTTTGCTCCCGTGCGGGGATATTTTAGCCGACAATTTTTAATTGTCAATAATTAAAACACAAAGCCGAAAACGCAATCTTTTTATTCTTGATTTTCGTCTTACCCCTTAAATTATATTGAAATAGTAGCCGAACACCCTGTATAGAGTAACATTTTTTCATACGGCGTTCTGTTTTCGGTAGAATCGAATTTAAAAATTCGCTTAGTATATGCGAACTTAGCTAATTATAGATACGAATAAACAATCAGAAAACAAGTAGCAAATGTTTCCAAGACAATAGAGTTTGAACGTGTTCAGTTAAGAACTGTCCTCCTACAGGAATATTTGATCAATTTGTAAATTTCATTTGGTCAAAAACGAAACATTATATCTATTCCATATATTGACTTGTTTTTCCACATAGAATTGTCCTTTTGTCAAATGCTCATGATTACTGAGACATCCTGTATACATTTTCACATTGGTTTCAAATTTTACAAATTAGAATCATGACACTAATGTATAAATATAGCATTAATAAAATTCCAGAATGTTTTATACATGCAAAATGTTTGGTATAAGAATGAACACGTCAAATACTTTCATGAGCTACTGTAAATATTATGCAGCCAAGATTATTGTTTTCGGTAGGAAGAGCGTGTCATAGCGTCTAGCGCCCTTCGTCTGTCCCGAGGGCTCTTGCGTTTTCCTTGGTCCACTGGTAAGGTAATAGAAATCGAGTAGGTAGTAGATGGATAAGGTGGAAACCCGTTTCCTGGATCGTCGAATCTCTCTCCACGGGGTTGCGTTAGAAATGGCCCTTGGGCCTCCTCGACACAAAGAAACGACGCTTTATCTCCGATCTCGAAGATCTCAAGGATATGCCTGACTTCTCCGATCATTTGAGTCGAGTTCCTGTTATTGCTGTTTGTAATTGCCGCGTGTGCGTCACCTCGAACGAGAAGTTTTTGGAAAATAGAATGCTGGTTTTGCTTGTTGGTACCTAAATCTGTGGGGACGAATTATGAATTTAGTGTTTTAGAACTACTGTAGAATATCGTAGTGATAGATAAATCGCGCGTTTTTATGCATTTGTGCGAAATTTAAAGGTGCAGAAATACACACAATCCATACATCAAAAGTAGAATACTTATAATTTTTAACAGGTTTTTGCCTTTATGTTCCATATATTTCTGTACAATTTGTCTAAAGAGACAGTTGACAATTTGGAATCTTTATTTAAGTTCGTTTCTTTTCTGTTAGTTGCATTTATAACATTCTAAATTTGCATAAAAATCTACAATTCAGTGATAAGATATTAAGAGATACCGAGAATTTCTTATTTACATTTATTAAATTATAATGAGTTGCTTTTTTTTTTTAATGTATGATTCATGTTTATGCCTTGGGCAATAAAACCAATCAGAAAATTTGATTCTTTTATGTTAAAAAATAATTTTAAAAAAGATACGAAATAAATAACTTTTATCTTAGTTTCTCATGCTATATATTGCATATTATGCTGTATTGTGAGAATTTGATCAAATTTATACATATAGGAAAAAGCAACTAATTTTATTATGAAAAGTTTTATTTCTCATTGTATCTTTCACGCCAGAGTCTCAGCCGAATGCTGCCCACATCTTTCATAGGTCTATAATTGATTGCCGCAAGTTCTGCCATTCAAATGGGAGTTAATTTAGAAGTATCGTTTTGTTATATCATATCTATAACTACTTATTCTATCCGCCGAATTCCCATTGCAGAAAAGCTCGTTTCTCTTATTCAGTCGCGGTAACTGAAAATTATTTGTCTCTTATCTTGTATTTCTTCTTCGATTCTTCTGGGTCTGTAGTGAAGAAGCTACAAATGAGATTCTCTGCTTATCTGTCTATATGTATATAACGTTGTATTTCAATAAAACGAAATATCGGAACACTGAAAGCTACACAACATATTGTGTAACAAACTGAACCCAACAAATGAATAATTAACTTGTATTCTTTGACCAACTACGTAGTATATTAACTGTATTGCGAAATTATATTATAAAATTATTTCAATTCTCATTGTCTGAAAAATCATTTTCAAGCGAACTATATGCTCAAAATCATTAAGTATTATAACTTATTGGCTATCAAAAAAAGTTTACGAAATGCCGTAAATTCGCATCAGCGGTAAGCAAAAACAGAATTTGAAGTGACATGAATTCATGTCAGCGGCAACCAGGAACAGAATTTTAAATGGCGTGAATCACTTCAGCGGTAGCGAATGTGTTAATAAACTCTTTTAGTACATTTATAAATAATTTTCTTCAGAGAATTGCGAGAATAAGAGGATTTTTTTCTGTTAGTATGCTTGCAACTGTACATATAACTTTCGAATTTTGTCAAGAAGTGTTGTTTAAATATTGTTTCATCAACTGGAATTATTATTACTCAAACTCTTAGTTCAATACAGTAATAAAGATTCTTGCTTATTCCATTTTTCCTATAAGCATTATTATTAAATCATCGGTAAAAAAGATATCAATTATAAATAGTTTCATTCACTACTAAAAATACCTTTTTTACAATAGAACTCTATATATAATAAAATAGTCAACAAATTCAAGTTTTTCACGCTCGTAACTGTAGGTAGCCACTTTGAAATAAATAATAAATAACAAAAATTCTATCGATAAAACATTCGTAGGCTGCATGATTCAACAAATACAATGTATTATCAAACAAATAAAAAAAAAATACGAGTAATCCGCATTTTATATTCCCAGGAGCTTCGCAATCGATAATGAAAATCGTTTCGTAGTCACTTGATGCGATGCATGGATGGTTCGATCGTACACAGTTAATGGACTAGAAAGTCTGGTGATTAGAAAAAAAGTTTCCCTCCAACGGTAAATTTCTCGCGGGGCTGACCTCGGCGTAATTTCGATCGCAATATCTTCTGCGATGATTATTGCTCGATATATACAGGGTGTTTCGTAAAACCGCGTTAACTCAATATGAACAATGTATTTGGATTAGGTTATTTGATTTAAAAAAATACAGTGACCATTAAGATATTAGCGTCTACTCTTATTTTCTAATGGAGCGCTTTTTACAATATGTAATTCTAAAAGTTTTTCCAGGATAGCAAAGCAAACCTCTTCCTCAAGATGTTCTGTTTTGCAACATAAGACATAGACTATTATCTATGTATGCATATAAGACGGTTTCAAAACATCTACAAATGTCTTTGTACTGTTTTAATTTTTCAAAGACATTGTTATATTTGTACTGAAAATGTGTTAAATAGTTAATACTAATATTTTCGAGGGTTGAAACTTTACATTAATTTTTAACTCATTAGCGAGGGGAATTTCTGATTGAGAAATGGTCAGTTAACAGATTAAACAGAATCTTATTTTTGTTTTAATTCATACGAAGGTAAATTTTATTTTGTATAAAAATTTTCCGTGTAGCATCTTGTGAAATTACACATACGTAGTAATTTTTAATCAGTTACATCCAAGATATTTCCTGTTTAGTATATTTGCTTTACCTTTTGCTTGATTAATAAATAAAAAGATTCGAATTATTTTGAGTATTGTGTTTAAATTGAAATTTTTTGTTGGTTTCTGATAGTGTAACATAATATTAAAAACATTGAAGAAGAATAAAACGTTGGTATATAAATTTATCAAAAATATGTGTATTATCAAATTTTTAAATTTAAAGTTTTAAATATTCTAATTTTATGTAACATTCTTTAATTTTGACCATTTATATATAAAATGCCATTTTATGCGAATACCTTGTAGAATTTCTCAAAATCTCAAATCAAATAATAAGATTGCTCTGCAATACAATGCAGTGGTCATCCATCGCCGATTAAACGTAACGGTTTGATACAGAGACGACGAGGATCGACGGCGAACGAGTGGTTACTTAGAAAGGTGAAAGATCAATAGGAAGTCGTACCGGTGGATTTCTCGAACAAGTTGATACCTTGGCAATTCCGTTTACGAGGTCATCCAGCAACAAATTCGCCAAGGTGATCGAGAAGTTTCCTGTGAATCTAGTCACTAGTAATGACGGATTTCGTTTTAAAGTTGTTTTAGTTATAACAGGCTGTAATATGTTTTAGTATGTTACGTGTATTTTATTTTTTAAATTTCTTATTGTCTTTTGTTTTATTTTATTTATTTCATAGAGGTACAGTGATGAACAAAAGATAGCTTAGAAGGTATTATTTCATTATAATTTTATTATAATCTTAGGAAACGGAATTATATTTTACAAGAGTAATGAATAGACGTGATATATATTCCCATAATAGATGATGATGGTTACTAACATGAATAGTAATCACGCGGATAGGAAAGTATAATACCTAGCACAAAGGTACTAATGCAAGTTTCAATTTTGAACTTTCTTTTGACCACAACTCTATACTGTTTCAAGAAGTAGTCGTGATGTCTTGTAGGAGTTTAGATAATGAAGTTTTACAATGGCAAGCATATGTGTATTCATAAATTCAATTATACAATTGTTATATGAGAAATTTTATTTCTTTATGCAGTTTCAAAAATTCACATGCAATATATATACATACATGCATACATACATACATACATACATACATACGTACGTACGTACAATATTGTACATACATCTTGTTGATAAATCATACATCTTTTGCTGCTCTCATGCGAAACAATAATAATTCATCTATTATTACAAAACTAACAAAGCAACACTCAGATCAACCAGAATAATTCTGGAAAATCATTTATCAGAGTTGCAAAGAAATAATGAATTGAAAATTATATACTGAAGTCTACAATCTTTTGACGTAAACCTCATTAAGAAAGCTCTTTTCACATAGGAATTCAATGAAGTCTGCGAAAATTTCATTCTGAACCATTTATAACATATATGGAACTAAAGAAAAATAAAATGGAAAATCTAATAATATCTACTTGAGTTTGAGAGAAAAGTTACATTTTATTATTAACAGAATATGTTGTTATTATTAATAGAGTAAGGTATTGCCAAATAAATTATTGACAAAATCCTTATTATAAATAGGATATAGGATATATAAATTCTTTATAATCCAAGGTTTCAAACGGCATAGTAATTATAAAGATATTTATAAATCTAATGACTTTTCAGGTTTATCGCATTTTTTATAGCTCTAATCTTATACGTTATATATCATTTCACTCATACGAAGAAAGGAATTTCACTCATAGTTGAAGGAACCTCGAAATCCTTAATGGGTTTGATAACAATAAATTCCGTACGAAATCATAGTAAACGTCTTTAATTAATTTCCGGGTTAAAAATGATTAATTATCGCGTGATATTAATTGCGAAAAAAAAACAGGTTGGATGGATATATAATAGTAAAAGAGAAAGAGAGAAAGAAGTGGAAGAAAAAGAAGACCTTCGAAAAGTTGAATGGTGGTAGAAACTCGATAGGAATCGAAAGCGACAGGCTTATAATAACTGGTTGTTGCATGAGAGATGGTTGAAACCACCCTTATGCTCTTCGTACTATTTCTAGTAGTCCATTAGTTGGTCGAGTAAGTGAGGAAAAATGTAATAAACAGCGACACGTCGCGTCTTCCATAACGATATAGAAGCGTCGACACCGGAGAAAGATTAAATTGCCACTGCCACTATCACTATCAACCCTCCTTTCACCCTTTCCAGTTTCTTTCTTTCCTTCGTTAGAAGTCGAGAAAGATGCTCGCGATCAAATTTGTTCTGAGACTTTTCATCCTATCTTTCATCTTATGCTTTGCTCTGTGCTAGTCTTTGGATTTTTGGAAGAATTGAGAATCTTTTAGAACTTTGTCTTGGCATCTTTCAATATTGTCTTTTTAGTATCACACATGCAGATGATTATTTAGAATTTATATATGCTATTAAAAGTTATTCGTATATTTCTTGAATGTATTGCAAGTGTGACATTGACAATTGATATTTTACGATACAGAAATTTTTCAACGAAAACTGAGGTATGTCTCGGGTATACGATTCACGTATTATACACGTATCAAATAAGTAACAGCTATAGAGATAAATTGATATTCGAGATATTATAGAGGTAAATCGTACAAGATCCTTAAAACTTTCGTGAATTTAATTGTTCACCGGTCCTTGAAGTCAATAATTATATTCTAACTGTAAATTTTTATTTTCAATATGTCGTTGTGTAATTATACTTCACTTGTCATTCACCCTTTTAGTGATTTGCTAATTTTTTAAAACGTTGTTATATTTACATCACAATGGAAATTTTGATTATAGTTAGTTATGCATTAAAAAGTTGCCTATGCTTGCGATACCAAGCGCTAAGAAAAATTAAGAAATTAATAAACTGCTTGCAATTTATTTAAAAAAGAATTTAAATTATATTATATATATTAAATTAGAGAGTCTCTTATATTATTAGGCATCCGAGTAATTGTACTGCAATCCATAGTCATTCACATAGTAGAAATTTAATGTATTTGGAATCAGCGTGAATACCGTCAAAAATTGCATTTCACTCGATCTATAATATAAAACTAAAATAAATTATCTAAATAAATAAAGTGGTTAAACTCACATACACCGCCATATATATATTCTCTTATTGGTATCTGTATGCATGGTACACATAATCCACTTTAGCATTGATCGGAATTACGTCAATTGCATTTCTATAAAGTGACACTTTAATACAGAACTAAAAGAACAAAAAAAATTCATCTAAAGAAAATGAGTTAATCATCTTTATATTCATTCGTCAAGTAGTATTCATTGTTCCTATTGATACTCGTATAAATATTATATATATGTACATACGTATAATATAATAATACATAAGTACTTATACATATATAATGGCGGAACGTCCGTATATTTATTATAGCATAAATATCCTACGATGTCTACAGATTATCTGAAACAATTTTCAAACTTTTAACTGTAATAATTTTTGAACTAGTACAAGTTTGGAGCACAAGTAACTTAATACATTTTGTGGAGATAAAAAAAAAACTGCAATGGCTAGACCAGTGAAAACTATTAAAACTACTAGGATTCTGTAAAAAAAAGAGCAGTCGCATTTTTCCGGTACATTAATGCATAAAAATACATTAAATTATTTCTAGATTATGTATTATTGGATACTAGTCAATTTTGACTTATAGCATTTTCATCCATCTCTAGCCGTTTGGAAAATACAATTTGCTCCGTTTGTATTGGATAGTCAGTATATATATATAATGTAAAAGTACATATACTGTACATGAGCCGTTCAGAAGCTTTGATTAACTTCGTAAACTGAAAAGTACAAAAAAGTGATGACGTTACAAACACTGTTTTTTAAATTTACTATAAAATTTACTATGACGCCTTCAGATTGGTTTCAGGTTTTACCAATATAATTATAATAATTGTGTTTTACTGTGGTGTTAATAAAATTTCGGAATGTTTTATATATCTTATATTATATATATTAATGTCTGGTTATAATTTGAGTTAGAGAGTATAATGAATCTTCACGGGAATTGGCCATCGTTGTTATGTACTTATCGATGATAGTTATTGATACAAATGTGATTATTACAGAGTTTAACAAGTAATAGTGACGATTAGATAATCGAGATGTTGATGACAATGGATTTAAGTTCGATAACCAATCCACGGTCAATGGGATGACGAACACGATCTGGTATAAGATTCTGGTGTCACTCAACGTACTGGTTCACGGTACTAGTCGAACCTATTGGACTGAATCTCAGTCCAAGTGGAACTGCCCTTATATACTCTTCTCCGTACCTCTTTGTATCCCTCGGGTGAATCTTTGTCTTTAAGGAGAGCTATTTAATTACTCCATATCTCTGTTAGGTACATAAACAGCTATTTCTCAATTTTATTATTTAAATACGGCTATAATAAAAAGTCTAGACTAAAGTATTGGGGACCTTCCCAAACATCCCAAAAGAAAGGCCCCGATGTCCTTTCATCTCCGACATAATCGATACCCCTTCACGTACAGATTCCCGATTCGATAGATAAAAAGTCTCGGTGATAGGTGAAAGACGATAGAAACGAGTTTTACAGTTACAGCTTGGTGTTTACGAGTTCCTTTCTGTCCTCCTACAAGATACAAACGCTATTTGTGCGTGCAAAATCGGGCGCGTTAAACCCTCATTTCTCTTCCTCTTCTTTCGTTGTCATCGTCGTCGTCGTCCTCGTTGCAGAGAAAAAAACGACATGGACAACGACGACGACGACGGCATCATTGTATTAACACGGTCGAATGGAAATTACAGCGACCTGGTCATCTGGACGTTTCGTGGGCGCGTTTACGACGTCGTTTCCCCACTTTTAATGAACAATGAGCGCGACGAACGTTTTCTCTATGGCTCCGTTTTATCGCCATCGTACCGGATAATAGCACGCTAGTACACTTCACGTTTTTCTATTCCTTCTCTTTCTATCTCTCATGATCTTATTTTATTTCCTCAATATTAAGAATTCTTTCAGAGATTTAGGAATAATTTTTCATTGAACTGTCATTTTATTTTTAATATTGCAGGAAATTTATTTACATTTTCGTTTTCCATTCCACAGATTCATTTGAAAAATTTTATTGTGTATTTCTAATTCGCCAAGAGTAAAGAGCGAAATTTCGTTAGGATTCCGATTAGGCCCTGTATTTATTTACAATGGTACTACGTATCTATATCATGCTATGATTGCATATTATATTACGTGGGTCTAACGGAAAATGTCTTTTTAGTTTGATTAGGTGAAATCACTGTGAATGGACTCTAAAGGAAGCGATAGGGGAGATTCATTATCGCAGGGAACGTATCGTTTTTCTGTTGATGGTTATTTAATGATTTCTTCCTTATCGGAGGAATTTTATTTGCGAATAAATGTTTTTTTTTTAAGTACAGTTAAAGAGATTACATGTTATTATTTATTACTATTTTCCTTTTTTCATAGATTTTCTGACCCCTCAGATTAAGACTAACTTCCCGTTATATTTTTCTTTGCTTTACGCTTATGGTCTACTTCTCCAAGCTTAACATTTTTGATACTTAATATTTAGACTTAAAACTTGCAACCTAAACTTACCCTTAAAATGTTCTTATATTCTTTATTCTCTACGCTTTATTCTCTACTACTTATATTCTCGAAACGCCTAAATTTCAGCAATATACCACGTCCAAACAGGAACATAAAATAGACTGCTTCTTATTTAATGATATTATATATCATATTTAAATAATTTAAAATAATATTGAATATTTTTACAAAGTAGAGTTTGCAATATCTTGAAAAAGTCCATAAATAAATATGGTAATTATTCGGAACAGGAGCGACTTCATCGTTCCCAATGACCGTGAAAAAATATTGTCAAGATCAAGATTCTGAAGAATTTTTTCCCACGCATAATCGCAGCCACGTCCTAATTTCTAAGATAGTCGCAAAGAATTTCAATTAAATTTAGGTTACGATTATATCTCATTCTGGAGTAAGCAGCCGCATTTTCATACGGCCTAACCTAAAGCATTGATAATATAGATAACCATTTTTAATGTTGTATGTATAAAAAAAATAGAAGAATCAATCAGTCGTAGGTTGGACTAGTGTTGGGAACGCTTGAAATAATTCTCGATGAATCAATTGATGTATGGAATGTTGTACTTTATTTTGATTTCTATTCGGTGAAAAATGTGTCATACATATCTGCCTTCGTTGAAAAATTATATACAGAATAAAAAGTTATAAAATGAATTGTTAAATAATACATTTAGTATTGAATATAAATTACGTTAGAATTCGAGAACTAATGCCACGTCGCAGTTATATGTATAGAAGAAAAAATGTTCAGAACGTTGATCTTGGCAATATATTTTAACATATCTAAATTTTAATATTTGTAGTTAAAAATGACATATTTGTAGTTGCTTGGATTTCGATCTTACTTACTTAAAGACGAAAATAAAGAAATGTATCCTCTCATTGGTGAGCATATAAGGAGAGAAAGCCCTAATTTAAATTGTAATTATTGCTTGAAATAAAAATTAGAAAGTCGTTTTTTATTTATAGTGCTCCAAATTACAATTTGAATTTCATATCATAGAAAAAATATCATAGAAGTATTAATAAGTATAATGAAATTAAAACTTTTTGTAATACAATTAGTTAAATTTAGAATAATTATTTCCTTGTATATACATATACATAAACATATATATGGTCATCATTGTAAATAATTAATAATTTTCATAGATTCTCTTGCGATATTTTAGACATTTTTTATGCTCTTCTCTAAAATCAATGTATAATATTTAGTTTATTATCAGTTAACTGCATCATACTTTTCCATCAACTTGTATTTGCTTTATAGACAAAGAAACATACGATGCCAATAACATGCACCCTTTACAAAATGAAGGACATAGTTCGTTGCGATCGGTCGTAAAAGTTTTAAACGTCAATGCATTAACTCAAGATTTATTAGCACTAAACCGCACTTTATTCGTGAGTAAAACAAACGAAAGTATGTACTATGGTTATCCATAAAGAAAAACGAAAGACATAAAATAATAATTTCTCCTGGCTCGTTTCGCTGAAATAAGATTAGTTCATTTTCTACTGATATCGTATATTATGTTATGTATCATATGTTCGTGTATTTCGTTTTTCGAAAATATTATTTAAATTAGAAAATGCTCAGCAACGAAGAAACAGAGAAACTTAACACTTCACAATTAACAACTTATATTAACAAATTAACAATACAATGATTCTCGACGATTTTACAAGCCGCGTTTCTATGCCTGTTTCTCTCATGTAATTCTGTCTCTTCTGTTCTTTTCTTTCAAATTAGCAAATTATTTTCGAACACTCCCTCTCTTTGTGACAATATTCAATCTTCTTCAAATCAAGAAGATTTCAATTTCACTACGAATCGAATTCGAACATATGCACACATATATTTAAGAGTTACGTATATCTAGGTATAAAAAACTAACTTGTTACGACCAATTTTTTATGGAAGCAAAGTTCCTTTAGAATATTTTTATAAAATGAGCCTCTTATAAGTCAATCTGATCAATTCTACTTTTTATGCAATTCATTTTCATCTGTTTTATCAGTTGTATCTGTTTTACTATAGCACATTAGCGTTTAAAAATCAGTTGAATCACATAAAATGCTATTAAACGCAATTACGATAATAATGAGGAATAAAATCACTCCTAATCATTTATAATTTTCTAATTAAAACACGCCCGTCTGAAACAAACAAACAAACACATACATACACACACGCATAAATATACAAATATTAATAGAATAATGAATAATATAATAATAATGTAATAATTAATGTAATAGAAAATATTAATATAATTTCCGACTCACACTGAGTTCTAAAGGGTTAATTAAATCAAGCTTCCCTTTCTACATACATAGAATAGTTACTCAGCTAAGACAGTAAGTTCCTTTCCATAATTCGGAATAGTCCGACCGCTCAGCGTAGAAAATCGTCGGCCACGAGAAACTTTCTAAGTGCAGACTGCATAATCCATTGCATGTCGACGCGTGCGCACGTGTTCACGTTCCAACTCTAGCTATTGTGACGCACATAAACAATCATATAACAACGTGTACAGTTGTCTGTGTGTTTGTACGCGGTCAACTTTCAACTTCGATGGAAATGTAACAGGTAGTACGGCGAGGGAAATGTGAGAAAGTAACGATGCTTTGTCACATGTATAATCCGTTCTTTCAACCTTGATGATACGATATGTGATAAAGTTCGTCAGGCTTGGAATTGATCTTTTTTTTAAATGGGATCTACCTGCGGAGGTATTATGAAAGATTAGTGAATAGTGAAAGTTTGGTTTATCCGCCAGTGATTTGTGGCGTGGCTGATAGAGATGGAAAATTGTACTTCGCGCGCCTATATGTCGAACTATTGAATTTGTAGAATACATGATGCAATAGAGAAATTGGAATTCTTTTTATTTCATCCTTAAATAGTATCGTTGTATTGTAGGTGACTATATAATAATGATTTATGTTAGATTACTAAAATTTGAGGAATTTTCTCTTCTTTTGTATTTTAATATAAAAAAGGTAATTAATATAAAAATAGATTAAAACTGTCGAGTTTCTAGGATATATTTAACATTTTACACCCGATGCATGCACTCGTTTCTGTATAAGATAATTTTAGAATGAAACGAAGTGTAGGATTATGGTTCATAAGATAAGATTTAACGTGGCTTTACTAAATTATCCAGTAACACGAATTGCACGAAGATGCAATGAATTTATACACCTCTGTTTGCTACTTTGTCTCTCGATAAATTATGAAACTCTATGAATTATGAATTTATTATGAATTTCAAACAAGTGAGATCTCTCATAATAGGATTTTTAATTTCAACAAAAGACCATCGTTTTAAAAGTTACATAAAAATCACATAAGTTTATGCAATCTTT
Source organism: Bombus haemorrhoidalis (assembly GCA_014825975.1). Classification (NCBI taxonomy): domain Eukaryota; kingdom Metazoa; phylum Arthropoda; class Insecta; order Hymenoptera; family Apidae; genus Bombus; species Bombus haemorrhoidalis. Next base: position 14,177,493 of record CM026164.1, read on the forward strand.
ACTTAACACGTTATTTTATATTAATCTTATTTGAATATATGGGAAGCAAAATATTACGCAAGTATAATATTGTTCTACATAGTCTTACGATTTAATAGGATGGTTTTAACAATCTGCGTTTTACGAATTTTTCTGATAATGCTAATAAAATATTCTTTATCTGATATAACAATATAATTCATATAATTATTCCACGAGAATTGATTAGTGAAGGTTGTACAAGTACTATTGTATAAATATCTAACGTTACTAAATTCGTTAGTGTAATAAATACGTACTGGGGTGTATAATATTATTATAATATTAATAATTAAAACATATTCTCTATTGATTAAACGTCTTTTTAAATCGATTATTGCGTTTTATATATAAAACCAGAAAATATTCTAATATTTGAGTCTCTCTCAGAAGCTAAACTAATTTATTCCACTTTCTATTAATTTCTTACCTTCATCACATAATTACACGATTAGTCGAATCTCAATAGAATCAAATAGGTTATAGATAAGGTAGATTTAAAAAGCAGTGTTTGTGATATCATTACTTTCCGTATTTTTCAATTTGTGTGGCTAATTAATATGATTTCTATAATTGAAATTTGCAACCTTATAATAATTTCTAATTTAAATTCTTCATCTATAAGTATAATCTACAAAAAATATATAATATAAAAATGATCGCTCGTGTACGTAACAAAACACGCACACATAAAAATTTAAGTAACAAAAATTTTCAATACGACTCATTTGTTTACATACATGTGTATATTACATACATGTATAGATAGTATTATATAAAGGGTTTCGGAACTGATGAAAGTTTCTCATAGCTTTTGCGATTGTTCAGAATAATATAAATTAGATTAGCTTCGATAATGTCTGTCCGTTGGCCAGCTTCCAAAGCTTCAACATTACGTTTCATCAGTCTTTCAGAGCACAGTGTTCACACTATTTTTCACTTTGCATGCCGTGATCGTGTACGTTGATGGATGTTCTGAGAATGTCCCTCGGTGTCCCACGAACGAATAGAGATAAATCTGAGACAGTTTGTACATTATCGTACGCGATACTTCAACCTGACAAACGCTTGGTTTACTGTCCGTATTTTCTAGGAATAATTATTAATCACAAATGGATACGAGCCTGTGTTTAGATTCCACGAGGCTGCTCACCTACGTTTGGAACCAAACCAAAAACCTCCACGATTTGAATTATAAAACTACAAAATTTACGATTTTTATTTTAAATTTACACTATTCGATTTTTTGTAGATTAAAAATTATTATAAATTATAAGTGAAGGATTTAAATGATAAATTACTAGGTAATTATCGTTATCTCCACTTCACGGATTTCAATGAAATCAACATTTTGAATAACTTTTTCCTATACATATAACCACCACTCGGCCTTAGTTTCCGAGAAATCTGCAAAAATCTGTCGGTACTATTCAGTGAATTCTGCCCATAATTGTGCATCAACAGCGTATGCGTCAGTTTGGTTGCCGGCCGCCGCACCGTGAGGCACTCGAATAAAATAGCGTCTATCCCTAAACTATAAACGAAAGATAAAAATTAGGTTTGAGATTTATCCGGCCTCCTCATGGCGCGATGACAAGCAATCAATACTAACGCATACGTCACAAGATACATATTACGGACGCACAATTATAGGCAAAATTCATTGTAGTGGCAGTTTTCTATAAATATCTCGGAAACTATATAAGACCGAGCGACACCTACGTGTACAAGTAAAAGTTATTCAGAATCATGTCCCGGAGAACATAAAAAATTATCGAAATTCAAAAGGGCGGGAGTTTTCTAAATAATTATCAAAAATTGTACGGTCTATTTTAAATGAAGTTACTATATCGCAAAGTTTGAAATATATTATTCTTGAAAAAAAAAGAAACAAAGGAACAAATCTACCTACAAATCTATCTCAATAATTTAAAAATTTAATCCTTCGCGCTCGAGAGGCGACTCTCAGTCGTTACGGCGTTTCATGGGGCAACTCGAGTGGCGAGTGAGAAGCAACAGTCTCTGTTTATGCTAGATTTCGACATCTCCAATTGACGAGAGCGCAGTATTGGTTCATAAATAGATTCATTAGATTTTTATGCTCTTTGTTAGGAAGCGTAAAGCGTTACACTTTAAAATGAAGATAAAATATTTAATCTCAAATTTTTCTGAAACTGTGGTTCTGGCAACGTTTTCGACGTCAATTCAAATTCGGTCATGGAAAAATTACTATAGTTTAGAAACCCTAAAAAAGTGGATTTCGGAAGTGAAATTAGCTCAAATGAAGATGAATTTGATTTTGAACTATTGAGAAACGAGATCGATTGTATTCATGAAAAAATTATTGATAGAGGAAATGAAAGCAGTGATGGAGATAGTGATACTATTATCATATTCAATTTGGCAAACATGGTATAATATCATCAAGAAAGAATTTTAGCCAAACCAAGGATACATCTTGGTGAATATAATAAATTGTAATAATATAAATAATTATAAATTATCATAGAAAAAGATATAGTAATTAATATTACAAAATCATATTTTCAAAGATATATTTCAAATATAGATAAGTTATTAGAATATAATGTTTTAGTAAGTTAATTTGTATATAAAATCATTTTATGTAATACCTGTAAGACACTCGTTACATATGCGCAAAATCATCTCGAGTTTCTACTTAGCTTGACTGAAAAAGTCATCGAGCGCAAAAGATTAATAACATACGATAATATGTAATGGAAGCTCACTATATCTAGAATAATTTTTTAGTATTAATTGTACAGAATTAAAAGCAAATCTAATTTCCTGTAAATTAAAAGCAGTTTTGAATCTTAAGAAAGAATCTTAGTTTCTGCAACAATACAGTAATACAGAAATTCTAACTCTAGTATTTGATAGTAGAAAAATGTTTAATTTCTTTAAAGAAAAGATAAATAAAATAGTAATATAATCAATAGAACTGCATTTAAATTTTCCATGATACGTAAAGTAATGAAAGGAACAAGTAATTTTTGCTCGGGGAATTCCATGAACGATGACAGAGTGGTTATGACAAATCAAGCATCGGGCCAACAGGATGCAGAAAGAGAGGGCGAGAAAGAAAGGGGGGAGTAACAAGTCGACGAAGAGAAAATACCAATGAGACTTCTCAACACGATACAAACGTAGTTAATGACTGGCTCGTTAATCTAATCTAGCCGATAATAATAATACGTGAAAACGATACTGTATATTCCGGTGTCTGATTACTAGACTTATTACCAGACAGATATATTCCGGAGCTTCTTAGTCGAACTGACGGAATGCAAGCGAAAGAGAGATAGCGAAAATTTTACTACTCATCTTGGAGGTCTTATAATTTTTTTAAATTGTAATCGTATGCCTAACAGCAGATAACAGTAAAGGAGAAATTAAATTTAATATTGGAATTCGATTTTTGTCTAATAGAATGATATAGAATTTAAAGAATTAGTCATAGTAATAAAAGCTTTAATATGTTTGTAATTTTATTTTATAATTTTAAATATTGTTTGTTATTGAGGTATTGAAAAGATATTGAGATATGTATTAAGTTTTAATACTGTGCTTACACAAGTTTCTGATTACGAGGCCACTGTATTAGATTAATTCGATACATTATAAAAAGGATTTTCTATTGTTTTAAAATTAATTCTTTTGTTTACCTAAATATTCGGAGTGCGTATTCACAAAGATAAGAAAAAAACATTTAATAGAAGAATGTAAAATGATATGTTTGAGCTTCTTTTCTTTTGAAATTACATACTAAAGACATATATATGGAGATTAACAAAATTTAATGTCAACTTTTACATTTACTATATTTATTTTGACATTATATTTATTGAGATATATAATTATGTATTTCCATTTTATTTTCATCATGATTATAATTACTTATATATAATATATTTATACAAACGTAATAGAAACTATCTAGTGTTCTAGTGTTAAAAGTATTTGAATAAATTATACCGATTTACTAAGGCAATGGTATTCATTAAAAATCCACGAAACGGTACTTTTCTTTATTAGTACTGGGTCCTTCCTTGCAACCGCACGGCACGGCGGTTTCTTTAGCTTGCGAGCGGTTTATCATAACATCGGTCTCTTAGTGACTTATATGTGAAACCTTTTCGTTCTAGTTTTATTTTTACGCTAAGGTAGATTTATTTCTGACAGTATATACGCCTGTGCATTTACACCGTGTTACAGAAATTGCAAATTTATCGTTATTGAAATCTTCCTATCATTCATGTTATCTACCTCTCATTCACGTCTTGTTCTTTTAAACGGTAATTAATACAATTTTATATTTTACGCAGTTTTTTTACCGACGTTCTTACTTTTTTAGTAGGTACATAATTTGTGAAGATAAATAGTAATTACTAAAGTCATAAGTAGGATTTGTTATTAATTGAAAGTTGAATCAGTAACTGTATGTAATACTATAAAATGAATGACAAAATATATAATAATTTTATGTTGTAGATTTATTAAAGTTTTTCAATTCTTTATATGTGTAAAAAGAGATTGTGACTCGGATGAAAATTAACACAAAACAAACATTAACACAAAAAGAATGTTTTATATTTATAAGAATTGTCGAGCTTCCGATATTTCTATTATAGTACAATTACTTTTATAGAACTGCTCAATTACAAAGATTATGTTGTGATTAATTCCTAATAGAATTGATTAAATATTGTGTTTATAGGACAGTAGGATTAATAGATAATGCAATATAATTTGTATAAATACTAAAATTTACTAAATTTATCGTTTGCAATAAAATTTTGCTGTATAATATAGAATTTCTTAAACATTATTTCTATAGTAGATTAGTAAATTGCGGATATTTATTCTGAATTGTTCGCCATTTTATAATATGTAATGCTAAATTGTTAAAACCGACAATTTCTAACTTTCAATCACCATCAGTACGTGGAAGTCACAATTTGGAATCGAGTCATTGAAATGTTGTTTCGATCCACGGCGAAACGGATAACGATCAGGTAGAACGAGGGGTCTGGACGTTCACGGCCCCTCATCCTGAAGAGAGTCGACGCGAGTAGTTTTCATTAGGACTCGAATTGGCCTCGGAGAAGCGTGGTTTGGTTGGATCTTGCACGGAGGGCCGTCTAAGTATATCCATGTTATTTCTGGCGGGAGCTGACGCACTGTTTCTCTCCTCATCGCCTCTCTCTTCTCTATTCGCGTCTTCCAAAGAATTATTCTCGTGTAAGCAAAGCACGATACACTTGGATCGAAATTATTTCGCTTCTCGAGAATTCGATGTCTGAAGCTGATCTTCTTTATAGTGTTCACTGCCACGATGCTTGATGATTTTTGAAGAAACTGAAGTCGCGAAACAAAAAAAGGAAAAAACAGCAAGGCCGACTCATTTACGCTATATATATCCATTACACTTATGTATATAGTGATGAAGGATTTCATGCCAAGTATCAATTAATATTAATATAACTGTTGAATATGTAGAAAATTGTGAGAACTTGTTATAGTAGCATTGGACTATCGTTAATGTTGTAACATCTCGATATGACAATATTAAGTTTGTAATCGTGGAAATATGTATTACAGTACGCGTCTTTCCAATTTAATCTAACGATTAATTTTCAAACAATGTAAATACATAGAATGTTACTTTTCATTACTAAAAACGTGGTATTATATAAACAAAAGTACCATACATTTACTATATACTTTTAATATGCTCTTTGAATTCATCATAATGCCCCGTATAATACAAAAAAAGGTACCAAATCAAATTCAGATCGAAGCCAATATTTTAATGTTATGACTAGCAATATTTTTAAAATTACGAATGAGTGAAGCAATATCGCTCTCAATGCCTTAATTCGCTTTATGCTTTGATACCTGTTCCAAATTATATTCGACGCTATTTATTGCAGTAGTATGATTGCTTCTACACAGGGTTTGGCCAAATAGCATGTATATACAAGTGGATATGATATAATGGCTTATAAAAAAATAAGAATATGTAGAATAACATTTTTTTATATGTCGCTTTATCTTCAAGGATATCCAGTTTGAAAATTTATTAAGTATCGGACGAGAAAATGTTGTTCTATATTTTCTATTTACCTACATGCTACCTGTTCAGTCTCTCGAATTCATTAACGTTGGAATTGGTTCCGATGAATATATTCGTAAATGGAAGATTGAAACTGAGTTAAGTTATTATAACTGAATAGTAGTATTTAATTGGTATACAGTCACTTACAAAAGTCCCCGCATCTTCTGTAAAATGATTTTTATTAAAATAAATGAAAAATAAAATGCTATAAAGCGTTATTATAAATGTGGTAGGTCCTTTACCAAAAACTGAAACTTGTTTTATTGTTGCTTTGTATATAAGAACATAAATATGTTGTTGCATGACGCTATAGTCTGAAGAGTTATATTATTCTTTTATTTCTTATTATTATTATATTTTTATTAGGCATACATTTGTAAAGCCTTTTAAAAAAAGTCATTGAAAGTTTCATTCACAAAGATTTTTGCGTCTTCATTATAATAGAATTCAATTATAAACTGCTACTTTTTATTAATGCTATTAATGAAAGTCAATGATACGAACTTTCCACTTCCTTCACAAGTTTTATAACATTCTTTAATCAGTTTATAATGAAAAAAGTATATATAATCCTGTTAATATTAGTTACGAACTCGAAATCAGTCAGATTGAAAAATGGTAAGTTTATGCTGCATGAAATTGAGTTAGATACAGCAATAAACGAGTGAATAAAACAAGAAGATAACTGTACTTTCAGTTATAATTAAGATCCAAGGGCGAGGTAAACTATATACCATCGTAAATCTAACAACGAATACAATAGAAGTGGATGTAAGATAAAGAATAGTGAATTAACCATGAATATAAATGTTCAACGATTCGTAAATTTCTTTCCCATCTTTTGGAAGTATGTATTGTAGATGGCATAGTTTGTCAACTAAGTCGATTACAAGCATTGTCGTATTATCTTTCTCTACGAATTTCATATAAAATAAACAGTATATTGCAGACTAGAACATTATTTGAACAAAACATTTGAATAATCATTATTTAAAAAATATATGATCTTATGTAATTAGTTTGAAATAATTTACGATTTCAGTAAATGTTTATTGACAATATTTTTCAGATAATTGCTAATTGCATTATACACATTAGCATTAACAAGAAGTAATTGAAATTAAAATAATTTTGAGGTTAAATGTTGTTTTAAGCACAATGACTTGGATATATAATCTATGATACAAAACATGTAGAAAGATTTTGTATTTCTCTTGTAGTTTAAAATAATTTTCCTTATACTTTGACTTCCTTGATATAAATTCTAGCCTTTATTACGCTAATTAGTAGCTTTAATGCTAAATGTGGCAATATTTATATTTTTTTGTTAATGTATTCTAAATTTATTCTTGGATTTATTTTTCACAATTAAATCTCAAAATTTGTTCTATTACAATTTTATCTTTAATGCTCAAATCTAACAGCTTCCAAATCTCTGAAAACAAATCAATAAATTTCTCCAGTCTCACAATTAACATTCTAAAAGCGTTATAGGCGAAAAATATTCCAAAAATCAATCAACGTGGAAGCTTCTTTTATCCTTGAATCTAGTTTCGGCAAGGATAGGCAGCAACGAAGGCAAGTAATAGCCGCATAAAAGCCAGGCAACGATTCTCGTGGAGAGAGAAGCAGCAAGCGTAGCAGCGCTGCGTGCGTTACGACGACGATCATGGGTCCCCGTGACTTCATGGTTCGACATGAATAATTCATTGGGGCCGTGGCAGCCGTTGGGCCCTCCGCTCACGTGATCCACCGTCAGATTGTATAGCCAGTCTATACATATGTATACAACGCACCTATGATCGCGTGTGCGAGCGTACGCGCGAGCATCGAGCCATCCTCCGCCTTCTCTCCTTTCTCCTTTCGTCACTCATTTTACACTACCGCTTATAAGTATCCGGACACTTTGCTCGATTTGCAGTAACTGTACGTAGCCATTACGAAAATGTGCGAATTAATGAGATATTAATAACAAAACTCGATAATTATCACCTTCTTGTGGAATTAATGGATTGTTTTAAATTGTTTATTAAAATTGTTGTTGGCTGTGGGAAGCATGTAAATAAGAATATTTTATTTTTATATGAAAATTTCGAACAAAATCGCGTATTTAAAATTTTGGAATTATAACTTTTTAATTTATCATAACAAATCGTGCAATCAAAAGATATTCTACATGTGTGTAACATCAACACTGTTATCAATAGATTGCCCATATTTATGCAAATTCATGTTTTCACGAATATAATTAAAAAATGGGATCTATAGAATTGTTTCATCTATAATATTATAATAAATGTTATAATCTAAATGTTTTATATATTTTTGCATATGTGCATTTTATAGGATTTTACAGATCCAAATCTCTTATGGATGTAAAAAAATTTGCAGTCTAATTAATCGCTATTATCCCATAGATTATAAATTCCCAAAAAGTAGATCGCAAAATATAAGAGTATAATATAATATAAGAAGATAATAAAATATGAGTACTGTACATGTTCATTAGGTGAATTTTATTTATCGAAAATTGCCGGGTGAGCAATCCAAAAATGATCATTTCATAGAAGTTTGGGAACCTGTGACAAAGATAAATCACAAATAATAATTACTTGTTATATTAATTGTTCCATAATATACAATCATATATATTATGTAATATTATATGTAATACTAGTATTATATATATATATAATATATAATATATATATATATATATATATATATATATATATTACGAGAAATTTGAAAATGCAAAATTGTACATAATGCGTATATATGCAAAGATATAATATCCAAAATAAAGTATATATTATAATATTTGGCAAATAAAGCAAGTTTCTATGTAAATTCTATTCCTTTAGTTATGTTTATGAAACTATAAAAGTACACAAAATTCAGCAGACTATTTATAATTGTACATATATTTATACATGCATACATATTTATATCGTACTAAAAAATCTAAAATTCGTCCTTGTCTAGTAAACAATATGCAAATGGGTATACTTTAATGTCTTTAATGGGTACAGTTAGTAGATATATATTTGACATTTACGTTAATATTATTTTTTCTCATTCGTTTTAATGTTATATAACGTGGGCAGTCCAAGAGACAGACCATGCCAAACGAACGATTAACCTCGAACTTGCCACGATCTCCGACGCCCGTTTACGTTTCCCACCCGCTTGCTCTCAGTATTCTGTGGAATAGTTTCATTTGCTTGATAATCGTCAATCACGATCAGTCTCCGGTGCCTGTTTTCATATCGTATCATGTTTGTAACAATTTAACTCCAAATTAAACATTTATTCCGGTCTGTCCTCTTGATTTGATCTCATTCGACTTTTCGTTATTATATAACTTCTGTTGTGATATTAGGATTGTCAAGAATTGTTGATTTTTATGTTCGTATTTACCGAAGTTACCAAAATTGTCAAGATTTACAGAAAAAGAATTTCTAGAGCAAGACAAATCTTTTGTAAAATACGAAAGTAATACTAAATTTTGAGAATTATGAAAAAATTTAAAAGCGAAAATTATGAAAATATTGGGAAATTGCATAGATAATTACATAAAGCTTCGAAAATTATTAAAAATATCAGACGCTGCTAAAAAACTTCAAAGGCTACAAAAACTGCAGAGCTGTACAAAAAATGTCGTAAATTACTGAAAACTTGGAAATATGTCTGTGATATTAAACAATTTGAAAAGTTGAAAGTTACGTAACACTGCGAAAATTATGAAACATTTTAGAAGCTAGATTTTTTAAAAACAATTTTTGTTTTTACCTACGAAAAAATTGAAAAGCTAGAAAATATTCCTAAGAACTTATTTATATTAATCGTATTGATTAAGGCGATAGTTTTTAGTTAAAGTCTAGTATTAGAATTGTGATACTAAAGGAGAGGATTGGCGGAGTGAGATATGTTTAACGATTTCTTGAAAATTAGTCGTGGATTGTCTACAGTCTAGGTGGAGCGTGAGAAGAGAATACAGGGAGAAAGAGGAGATGGTAACGGCAACGATGAGAAGTAGCTTAGCGTCATTGAAAGGTCAACACTATCAAGTGCACACTTGTCGCCCGGCTCGTTTACAATGCACGCTGCATCCCGAGCGGCGAGCACGTCGCTTTTCTACGGTTCGTTCACCCCGTACCGAAATTTCTTTTCAAAGTATCGCGTTCCTCGCGGACAGGAAGAACGTCCAAGGCTACAGATTCCTCTTCAGTGCTATGTAGAGTCATTTACAAAAAATGAAATATATGTATTTAGAGTTATATAATTCTTTATTATTCGTATAGGACGTGAAGAACGTACAATATATAAAAACATGCAATATATGATAAATATAGAACGTACAGAAAATATAAAAATATCGGAAATTAAATTTGGTAGAAGCATGACACATTTAATAAGAGTAGAATATGTATATGAAGTGGAATGTAATTCTTAATATATGGTATATAGGAATTTTATATGGAAATATACAAAATAATAGAAAAAGTCGTTGATTCTGCAGAAAGAGCGAGACATCTCAAAGGTGGTCAGTTTTGAGATACCTACAAGAATTGACTAAAAGTGAAATATTTAGTAAAATATAATATTCAGTACAATATTCAATAAATAATATTACAATATGTAACGTTCCAAGTATTGTTTATATATGTAATATATAATATATGTGTTTTATATTTACATTTTGTAATACCGTAATATTGTTTTTTGTTTACTATATTATTGTAATATTTATCATATTTACATTATGTACATACAGTATATATTGTAATATATAATATTATATAGTAAACAATATTCAAACAATATTTAACACAGATAATTATCTAATAAAATCATATTATTCAACAAAAAGAATATCGCAATTCACAAAAACTGCTTAACTTTTTTTTCTAAGTAGTAAGTAACATATATAAACGATATTTTTCTCTTAATTCAAAGTATATTAATGGAATTATATGAAAAGAAAAATATTTTTATTGTTAGAAGGTTGAGTAATAAATAATTTTCTACTTGCAATTTTCTATTTCAAATCGATTTTTTGAAAAAATTACTTTCCTTAATTGCGTCATTCTTTTACAGAACCTACGATGTATTGAAATAATAGATGAAATATTATTTTTTAATGGAATTTTATGCTTGGAAAATTAAAGCTGGTCAATGATGACGTATAATATTTCTAAGTATATTCAACATAGGAGATATTAAATTTATACATTGAATAATTTTTTGTTATAGTCGGTAACTTTCTTTTATTATTACGTATATCATTAAAAGATAATATATAAATAATAAAAATATTGTTATATAGGAATAAAGAAGTCAATTATATGTACTTAAGAGTAATAAATAAAATAGTATAGTATGTCCCAGGAAAATGACAAACGCATTTTCGGAATTAATTTACATATCTATGTAAATAGCACATCTTTCGTTCGTTTTTATATATTTCGTACATTGGAATGTATCTTCTTTCAACCTACGATTATGGTAACAAAATCTGATTTTATTATAGCCACACATTACTTATTTATCATGATTAATTGTGGAAAAAACTTACAAAGAAAGAAAATATTACAAAACGTGCAACAATGGGAGTATATTTTAGAATTCTTCTTGCAATTATTTGAGATTCTATATCTGCATTGTAATCGTTCTAAATACTATTTGATTTCAATGAAATATAAAAAATCTTCTAAATACTTTGTGTTAAAGTATTCAATCAAAATCGAAATTTATTAGAAGTCTTTATCAAATTTCTGCCAAATTTGTATTTACATTGATTTACATCATACTCTTAGGTGTATTCGTTTGTATGTTTTGTAAATATGTATTTTATGGTTGCTTCTTCTTCGCTGTTCCCTTGTTTAGATGATTCTAATTATCCTCTTCTCTGGTATCTCTCATCATCATTCCCTTCTCGTGGTCCGTGGCCGGTCCTCTTCCAATGCAATTTGGACGTCGCGTAGTCGTGTCCCATCGCAACATTGCAGTCCAATTAAACCAGTCGCTCGAACGAATTCCCCAACCTCCATTTTCATTTTCACGTACACCAACACTGTTGTATTTACGTGTCAATTTCCGTGCGTCACGACGACGGATGAGGTGGCATCATGAAATACACAGAAAGCAAGGATGAAGAGTAGAGAGAGAGGTTAGAGATGGGAAGGCATCATCGACAGGGCTATCTAGAATTCGAAGCTGGGCCGGTTCGTTTGGCGCCAAGCCAGGCCGACTTACCCAATTAGGTTTCATCACTGGGTCGCCAGCTTCCCTGGCTGCCAATATTTGCAATACCTAACTAAACTGATCCAATTATAACCAAACCGCTGCTCCATCACGCGATTGACGTATAGTTCTGTTCTATGCCAGATAGTGGATCTGCCTGCTGGATTTGTCCTTTCTGCGTTTATTGCGTTTATGTAGCAGCTGAAAACGATGTACAGTGCTTACAAAACGTATTTTTGCACATATCCTCATTTTCCAATAAAGCGTTCTCTTATCAGGTTCTCTATCTCATTCTCATAGTAACAAATTTTTGTTGTTACATAAAAGTAAATTTGATCGTAAATAATATGTGTAATAAATCTATATTGATGACATATGAATATTTGTAGTTGTTCGGATTTTGATCGTGTTTTTAGTAGCGCTTTGCGCTTTATTCTAATGCTTCGCGGACATTACGGTTCACTTCTCCGGAGAATCGACATGTTCAAGTCTGATAGCGTGAAGTGAACTGCATTGATCACGAAATATCCGAACATAATGCAAGCACTATTAAATGTACGATCGAAACCTGAAGAACCATAAATACTTCAGTTAATAATTGTAGTGAAAATTCAAAATGTAAAATATTTTACATTATATTTTTAGTATTATTTATTAATTACTACTTATTATAACATATATTTACTACTGCTAGTGAAAATTAACTCGTAATTATTAAACGTTAGATACATACAATACATTTGAAGGAGACAGGAAGAAATAGTTTCAAGTTAGCAAACGGACTAATGTCTTTAAAAACGTCTCCAATTATATTTCTGTATTCATAACGTGTAGATTTTAGTCCTTTACCAATCTTACGATTTTAGTTTTTTCCTAATTTTATGATTATTGTGGTACATCGTTCTCGTCTATAGTAGAACGTTAGCCGTGCATCAAATGCTAATATGTTTTATACGATAATGTAAAATAATAGATGCATAATAATGTGATAGTATAAAATTCTCATTAAAAGTAAAACGTAAGTGCATAATAATATAATAATATAAAATTCTGATAAAAAGCAAAAGAAGTAAACCTTCGTTTTATTTTGTGGCAAATATCTCGTTTTCTCGCAATGAATCAATATGATCGATGAGTGGTAATACAGGAGATGATTGGATAAGGAAAGGCATAATATGGACTATAAAGAATGTTTGAATGAAGTATGAGGTACTTAGGACAGTGCGAAGAGAAGTAATTGCTTGTTTATGGAGGGTGGTAAGGAGTCGATGGAAGTTGTTTGAAGGGTTCAATTGGATCTCTCGAAGGTTAAATAGGAGGCGAGTCGGTGTTTAATTTGAGATTGAGTAAATGATTTAGAATATTTGGATTATGTTAGTGGAGGGTGTAAATGTCGATAATTCTTCGACTATGATGTTAGATGTTATTCTGTATGTCAATAAAGTGAATCAGTAACGTTACGTTCTTTTTTTTTTTATTAGAAAGTGTCAATATACAGGGCAATTTTAATACAGTGACGAGCATGTAAATGACACGGCGTAGATTAGATAATATTACGATTAAAGTTATTTTTTATATACGAAATCTTCTAATATATTTTAATTATATTATTATAGAAATTTTGTAATAGCTTTTTGCTTGTAAATATGTATTATCTCCTCAGATATATTTTTGCCTGAAATGCATTTTGCTGCTAATCATATAATAAAGTTCAATTTCTTCCTTTTCCTAAGAAACAAAATTATTGTAAGACACTATATCTGTAATTTTTTAATTATAAAATATTATTTTTTTATGAAAAGTAAGTTAATGTGCTGATTTTTTTGAACAGAAATACATGCGTAAGTTTACCATTGAGTGCCTTAACCAAGTGCCTTTTTCGAAAAAATAATTTCAATCTCTTGCATTTAAAATACACAAATTTTATACGTAATTCTCACTCAGTTACCTGACTTTAATCCTTTGAGTGCTACGGATATATTGTCATAAATCATTCTCTCAAAATGCAAAAAAAATGAAGCAGCAAAATACAAATGAACTTCATTTTGAGAAATTCAGTGAACTTCCACGCATGAATACATACGCTCGTAAACAAATACAATTACATCTTTTGTAGGACAAAATACAGTATAAATACGAAATTATAACTATCCCTATAATAAACTAATCAAAATGAAGTCGTCAATAAGCGATTTCTACATTCCAAACTTAATTAAAATCTTAATGTCGACCGTTTAAATATAAGCATTTATCTGTTTAAGTATATAAAAACAATATTTAAAGAGTTAAGCCCAATAATTAGACTACGGATTTTTATGCAGTTTATATTTTTATGGAGACAATTGTGACAATAGACCTTAAATAGATGGTCCTGATATCTATTAAGAGTTATAACGAGTACTGTATTTGAGTTATTTTAGATATTTTTATATATTATATGCGCAATTTTTGCATCTTTAAATTTTTATATAAGTGCATAAAAATCCGCACTATACCTACAACACTAAAAATCGCCATCTTCGCTAGATAGAAACCTACATCCCATTCTTTCCCACAATCTAAAAACTCCAAAATTCGACCCTCTAATTTATGCCTTAACAACTGCCATCTCCCCATCTCACACACCTAAACTTCTGCATTATACATATTGCCAAATACCCCTAAAGTCGCCGAACATAGTCCTCGAAGCTAGTCCATTGGCATCGGGCAGTCCAACGTGTCTCAACTCGAGGAAAACGTTCTCCATACACCTACACGCACACACACGTACACACATGTACATACCTGCACAAAGCAGGGACTATCAATAGAAAGACGAAGACAGAACACACCTACCCGTACCTCCTTTCTCCTCAGGAAGGCTTCATGTTAAAAAGAGAGAGAAAGATGGAGCCAACAGAGAGTGCAAGAGAGAAAAGCGATGGAAGAAGCCGCTCACCGCTATTCCAGGCATTCGATTTGGTATTTTTCTTTGTGTATCGCGGATAGTTCGAATTGTTCTGCAAGCAGGGCATTGATATATCGTCCCGCGGGTCCTTTGAGTCGGCCGCGCGGCTCCGAATTATCGTTCGCGTACTCTCACGGAACCTTCTCTCCTCCTTTCGCCGAATGCACTCACCACCCATCCTCTTTGCCACCCCTCCTTTATCTTCCCTTCGGCGAGCTAGAGAGAGATCCAGAGAATCGGGCATGGTTGGTCGATCTTTTCTGACCCCTGGTCACCCTCTTTCTCTCCCTCCATTGGTAGAATGGCTACCGGTCAATTTATCCACCGTGTTCCTTCTTTGCTTTATTTCGGCTCTGGCTTTCGGCTCGAAATCTACTCATACCTTACGGTCGCCGCGTTCCGCCGAAAAACGCTTTTTCGTGGTGCTCGCGTTCAGATACCTCGCTTTTGTCTCTGGATGTGACCTCGAATGGAGAGTCAAAAGGCTTTGCGAAGCCGACGAGGGTGAGGATGGAGACTTGGGTGTGAGACGATTTCAGATAGCTTTAGGAGCAATGTATTTTAACGTTCCTTAACTTTCAACCTGCGTCGTTACATTACAAGTAACCAATCTAAATCAGATTTGAAATTATATTATTTAATCGTAAAATATAAATACAGTATACATATTAATTTTAGAAATGAATCGTAATTTTAATTGCCCAAAAATTAGAAGCTTACCTTATTTATGACTTAACGATACCAATGCAAAGTTAAAGTTGACGACTGAAAAAAAGTTATTGGACAAATATTGCCTGCTGTTTAAACCCATTTGTGATTAGAAAGATGCATATTAAATATTCAAACTAATTATAACGTATTCGGTCATTTTATAAATAGTGTTAGATTTGTATGTGTAATTTAGAAAAAATAAAAATTTTATCGTATTTTCTTGATGTATAATTAGAATTTTTTAAATCATTTTTAATTCTTTTTGGTAACTTTTTCATTCAACTAGTACAAAATTATTAAGATTTTGACCCAGAGTATTTGGCTATTGTCTTCAGTTTTTCTGCTAGATTAAATTTTATAGTTTTTACAGTATTTTAGTATTATAGATCGAATAAAATGAGAGTTTATCGCTATTAAAGAAAAATTTGAGTTGTAACAACAATTATATACAATTGTATTTTTTTATTCTATCTAATGTTACTTCTATCACAATATGCACGAAACAGTATCGATTATTTTTGTATCAATGCTATTTATAATTCTTTTACTAACTACTACTTGTAAATTTTGGCAATTCCATTTGATTTTCCCTTGGAAATTCAAAATTCAGAACAACAGACGACGCTTCAAATAAGTGTTATTAAATTTATTAAGCATGTGCAACGTGAGGATTACGACAATACTATTTTTTCTTGACTTTCTAGATGAGTTTTTTTATTACTTTATTCAGATAAATGTTTCAAAAGATCCATTCTTTATAACAATCACACAACTATGCTTTATAAATCTTTATGATTTCTGAATAAAACGTATAAAAGAATATGTGGCGTGTAGGTACATATTTCATAATGATTAATTAATTGAATATTATATCACACTATCATATTTAGCAATTAATTTACATTATTCTTTGATTAAATTAAGACATTATTCATATAAAATATTGTTTATAGTAAGTTCATTTCAATAATATTCTTCTTTTATATTTACATTACAATAAATTTCTCTTTTTATTCATAACCCACTTCGAGGCACTAAATTTGCTCCTAAATCTGCGAACACATTTTATTCATCGTTTCATCTTCGACCCTTTCTCCACTAGCTTCCGCCATGTGTCTGATCTTCTTTTCGTACACGACGATAGATCACGTCAGGACATCGCAGTTTTATTGAATTTTCTGTAGCCATTTCCCCTCACTTCCATTCTGTTCTTACTTTTACATAACCATTCAAATTTTTATTTCTATCTTTCTCTATTTTCTAGTTTTTTAAAACTCTTTATCGTAGATTACAATTTATTTCGAAAATATTTGGCAAATTTATATATGACGCGTTAATGACAGCGGCATGTAGTTACCTAACTTTTTAGCTTATATCCTTCCAGTTTGTTAAGTCGTTTGGGTGTTTTTTAACCAATCTTTTTAAGATAGGTTGACTGTATAGATCGTTTATTTAGATATTTGGATAATAATTGGCTAATCTCTCTTCGTATCTTTTGGTATATTGTACAATTACTTTCCCGACTGATTCGATTCTGCGATCTTTCCTAAGACCTTCGTTCATGAAGTATTTCTTTGCTACATATATTTTCAATTATTATGTCTCAAATTTCTATCATTTTTACGTTATATTTCAAATTTCAATTAGTTTTTCTTTGTTCAATAAGAAAAGAAGAAGAATTTCATTACGAAATTATTTTTGTAATTTCTTTAATGGAACTGGAACACACGCAACTCAATTTTCGATTTCAAGTTTTAATGCATAAGCAGAAGCTTTATGGAAGATTATTCTACCTAAGGTTTTAAGACTAATATGACTTCAAAAGATTAGTTAAAAAATTATTTTGTTAATTTACATGAACGTGATATAACGAACACGAGTAGAAAAATGAAACCTAGATAGGAATTCATTATGCCATTAGAAGACTATAAAAATATGCTTTTTATTTTTATATTTCATATTTTTGATTATATTATTATTATATATTTACTCATATTATTTTCAAAGAATCAAAGAATTTAGTCCTCCGTAGTTTAAAGGGTTAACTTTTGAAAGAACACTATCGTTTCAAAGTCAAACCGTGGACCGCGACGAGGTTGAGACGCAAGCGTCCAAGCTTTCGCCTCCTGGGTCCCGTTACTTTTCCAATATTCATACGCCACGATGTTTCCCGCGGCGCGTTCGTCCGGTTTCTCATACCGGTTCTCTCACTAACACCGAACGAATCAGGAAGGAAACGAGGCGCGAAAGAAAATTTTTTCCCTAGTAAACTCGCTCATTTTTATTTGCGACTTTCACAACCTCACATCCTCCTGAACCTGCAACAACCTTCTCGTCTCGCCTCCAAACCACCACGGTGATTTTCTTTCTTTTATAATTCCTTTTTTCTTCGTTTTCTCCAACTGGCCAAGGCTTCGTCTAAGTTTCCCTTTGTGTGTAACGGTGAATCACGAACGAACGACGGGCAAGATCGGTGGTAGAAGAAGTAGTAGTGGTAGTAGTAGTGGTAGTAGTAGTGGTAGTAGTAGTAGTAGTAGTAGTAGTAGTAGTAGTAGTAGTAGTAGTAGTAGTAGTAGTACTAGTAGTAGTAGTAGTAGTAGTAGTAATAGTAGTTGTAGTAGTAGTAGAAGAAGAAGAAGAAGAAGAAGAAGAAGAAGAAGAAGAAGAAGAAGAAGAAGAAGAAGAAGAAGATGAAGAAGAAGAAGAAGAAGAAGACGGCCCAAGAAGAGGCGTGGGAACAAAGGATGGCGAGCAGATGAAATGAGCCAAGACGAAGAGAGAAAGAGACGAAGAGAGGGACCGACTCGTCTGATCTTCTCATCATCCCTTTCTTTTCTTTCTTCGTTCCTCTCAAAATGCATCAACCTTCTTCTTCTTTTCTTCATCATGGAACCTTCTGCTAGCCTTTCAAACCGGGAAAAAGAAATTGCCCGGGAGTTATCGGAAGTAGTGCTATTCGTGGAGATTGCTCGACGAATTAATTCCTAAATTGCCCCTTCTCGCGGATGGTTAGATAGTTTGATGTCTGTTGGAAGGTTTTCTGAGGCAGAGGCGGTTTTGTTTCCAAGAGGAAGTGTTTGGAAATGGTGGACGTTTGAGTAGAACGAAATAAAAGGGCAAAATTTTGTTGTGTTACTCATGACTTTTAGTACTAAAAAAAAAAAAAAGGTTTTCTTTTATAGTGGTATTTAAACTGCTAAAATACCCAAATTATATAAATATATTATACTATACGAAATACATGAATAGTCAAATAAGCAAATAAAATATGATAGAAATTTCACTTTGTATATTGTGATTCTACATAAGAAATAAGACAAAGATGAGAATACAATTTTTTCCATACGATGTTTTTGTTCTAGAAAATTAACTTAGAATATTTATTTGGTTTGTGTATGCTTAGATACACTGGTGACCAATATTATAAAATTATCTCGTTCTCAGCTGGTTTGTTATTACCATTGTTAAAAATATTATCCTTTTTTTTAAATGTAAGATATACTATATACGATACTATTACAGCATCTACGAATTAGTATTGCTATTGAAGGGTGAATTAATGCCACATAAAAAATTCTCCTTCCCATACTATTCAAAACCCTTTCTATTAAATCTTGGACTCCCCACTTTATTAACAATCGCTACTTTTAATTCTTGAACTATTGAATATTTCGTATTATTTTGATTTTTACTGATTGGTATCTTCTACACATTCTCCATGTTATCCAGTTTCATGAGAGACATTATGTAAAAAAAAATTTTTTAAACGATTTGTTTAACAGCTGATTGAAAACAATAAGGAATGATAAAAAATATTCAAAAGTAAACAAATCTAACTCTAAGAATAAGTAGAAGTAAAAGGAATAAACAAATCTAAGTTTGAAAATAAATAAAGCTAGATAAAATAATTAAATTTAAATATACGATTAAATAAAATTAAATAAAATACGTAAATCTAATTCTAAAAATAAATGAAACTGATTCGATAATAAACGTTGAGACCGTATGCAATCACTGTACAATCGTTCAAAAATGATATCGAATTAAATCTGCCAATTAGTACAAGCCTGTCGGGTTAATTGGCGATTGGCTTCGATTCGAGGAGAAATTCCAGCAAAACCTGGCACTGGGTTCTTTCATCTTTCATCTTTCAAAGAGAAACCAGATAGAGCACAGTGACCTTTGGTGTGCGTAGCCTAGAAAGGGGAGGTAATGTAACGAGAAATTGACATCGAGAGTCGTCGAGGTCATGTTGCGAAGCGGCAGTTCCTCTGCCACTCTCCTGCTCTTCTTTCTCCATTAATTCATATTTTTAATATCGTATATGGAATATTTCGTATTTTTTGTTCTGACATTTATAGATTACTAACGATAATGTATTAAATAGATATCTTTTATTTCAACAGAATTACAATTCTGTTTTTCTTAGTTTCCTGATTTTCATCTTACGGTTTATATACTTTTATGTGTGCAAAATGGAGTATTCCAATGTGGCATAGTTAAAAAGAAGGCTATTTAGAAATAGATGATAAATGAAATTTTTTTTATAAATATATGCCTACGAAGCAACAAAACATATATATATATATAAAGATAGGACTTGATATGAATTTGTATTGAAGAAAATGAAAACGAAAATGAGTATATAAGATAATATACTATGGAGTAACATATAATTTATTAAATATGTATTACAATTAAGAATAGAAGATGAAAATAAAGAATTAATCTTTTTTATGGTCTTGCACTATGTATTTGCATTTGATAAAACAGATGATGCCACATGTATCTTAAAATGAAATTGTTATTGACAAGTAGATAAGAAACTAAAACAAAATTAATATGTGAAAGTGAAATAATGATAAGAAATAATATGATAATATAATTACATAATATTATATACAAAAATTTGTATATAAAAAATATTTCCATTCTACTATTCCAATAACTACCAGCCAATTATTTAGAATTTTTATTTAGATTATTTAGAATCACTTTTCGAATTGCACCTCTATTGGATTACTCGCTTATTTAATTATTAATTCGTAATGAACATTACAAGTAACATTAACAATTTCGATTCAATAAAATTGCTTATATTATGAATAACTATAATAACTAGTTGTACGAAATATATAAGAACTTCAAACTTATGATCCCTATAGCATAATACTTGTGGAAAATAATATTTTGTCTCATTAGATGAACAAATTATTTACAAAAATACAAAAAGTGGTATGAATTTTTGTTGAAAAAAATTGCAAAAATGTATGTTGTAGTAAAAAAAATTAGGGTACGATAAATTGGCAATATACGATGTGGACGATCAAAGCTTTAAAATGTACCAGATTTTTGGGGGATCATGTAATAAGATATCAAGACCTAATGGGTTAATGCAGCAGCTTCCGAGCGCGGCCCGCTTTCCGGCTGTACCTGTTTCCACCACGTTGAAAGAAACGATATCTGAAAGGAGGGAGTTCTCTCAGGTGGGGGATACTCTACGACAGATGCGAGATGTGCCGGGATTGCATCCTCTTGCATGCACTCTGCGTAGCTGGCTGTCCAGCGCAGGTTCCTTTCTTCTAGTCGAAGATCTATAGTCACGTTTAGTTACTATATTTGATTTTGTTATTATATCCCTTTTGGGAATGAAGCAAATTTGAAGTGAATTATAAACGTAACAGGGATTTATCGATACATGAATATGTTTCGTTTTAAAATATTCTTGCTTCTTCTATTGTGTTATAAAAGGACATAAGTATCCATGATTAGATCCATGAAAGAAATTTGCGAAGAGGGTAAAGTATATATTATTTAGCAAGAGTGCGGAATTTATAAATGGAATCGTATTTTTTTACTATATCACTCTCGCAATCACTTTTTTTTTTTACAAAAGTATTATCCCATTTATGTAGAAAATATCAGTTTAAGAGATATTTTAATTTAATATTATGTTAATTTCGATACCCATTGCTGGTTTAATAAAATACAGATGTCATGAATTAAGACTACCGACAAAACTTTGTAAAACTAGTTGTCACCCTTATGGTTTGAAATTAATAATTTTTTAATATATGTAAATACTTTGATATATATCAAAAAGTTATTAATCTCGAAGCATAAGGGTGACCATTAGTTTGGGATTAGGTAATCTTTCTTCTATAAAGAATGACAAAGTTATTATATGGAGCAATAAAATAAAAAATGTGTGATTCCATTGAAAAAAAGAGAATTTTATCTTAATATTTTCTCTATGCATACATATAAAAAGCTTATAATAATATCAAAATGTATCCCGTTAGAAACCAATATTTTTTGTTATAGATGGATAGTATAAACGTAAGTCAACGTGATAATGTCGAGTATCTGATTGTGACTGTTGAGTATCCATTTAATATGAAAATATATGGTAATTAATGATAAATTTCTTACTAGTAATTGTAAGAAAATGAAGACGCGAACGAAAGATACGTCGGAACTGCATGACTTTTTACTACCGTAATCACGATCATGTAATGTGATGAGTTTATGACACTGTAATTATAATGACCGTGACTATACACGATTAATGAGCATACTTGCGATAAGTGTACTCTTGATGAGTGTAATTTCCATTTGTTATATGGTTGTGGCTAAAATAAGATACATACTGCGGATACATTGTTACAATGAACTGTTTTTTCTTAATCTATGCTGCCTATTCTTTATGTCTATTATTGTCTTATTTTCACTTTCTGCCTGTATATATTTTTATGTGAAGTTATGTATTGTTATATAAATGTATAATTCATAAAGAATGATATTATATCGTGATTAGATATTTTAATTATATCTACACAGAATATTATCGTTGTTTATTTATTATTATATATATATATATATATATATATATATATATATATATATATATATATATATATATATATATATATATATATATATATATATATATATATATATATATATATATATATATATNGTAGTGTTGTAAATCTTAGGGTAATTCAGATGATCGATTCTGAATTCTGAAAATCGGGTTTATTGTGAAAAGAATACTTAAATGAAATACAGGAGTAAACAACAATTAATACCAATCTATAAGAGTAAACAATAAATAAATTCTGTGAAATGTCTACCTAAAAATCGAGAATCGATTTTCAACGTCCTGAGCTACCGATCTCTCTCCGTCAATCTTCAATGATTTAAATAATTATTCTTTCTTCTGTGATCTTGTTTATCTCTGATATTGCTTCCTGTTCGTCCGTTTGGGAAAAATGAATGTGTCTAAAAAAAAAAAAATGGTTGTCCGTAAAATCAAAAGAAAGTCGTGTTGTCCGTGAACAGAGAGAGTCCCTATCACACTTTAATTCTAGGCAGTTTACATATATATATATATATTTATTTATTTATTTATTTATTTATATTTTATTACATACTATTTACTACATACTACATACATCAAATTTTTGAGATATGTTATTTTTTTGTCACATAGTATGATTCAACGTTAATGTCAATACATTTCATAGCTATACATCCATATCCAAAATATACAGCATTGCAATCACAAAACACATAAATAGAATCACAACGGTACATGAAATACGTACATTTAAATGAAACCATTGCACGATTAATTGCGATCACTTTAAATTTTCGATAAATTTCACGGGTATAGGGATGTCGGCGATGACGTACTTACGCGTCGTTAAGCGTCCACAAATTTTACAGCGAGTAAATAGACGGAGATCTTTGTTTCGCCGGCCGGTCGTTCAGTGCAAAGAACGCTTATTCGCTTTCGTCACATCGTGTTTCTTCGTGGCCATTTCCCACTTCAGACCTGTGACTTTCGTTTCGCGTCATCCGCCTGCACTTGCGCGTAATGACACGTAAACACGTGTGCGTCTCTACTCGTCGACGAACCGGCATGCTGATGGAATAATGACTCTTCGGGCACGTGTCACTCGTCCGCGTTTACATTACTGCTTCGTACCACCTCGTTTTTCTCCGCCTCATCCTTTTTATTTTGTATATCGAGTAAAGAGAGTTTTCTTTTTCGAGATCAGTTTTCGTCGACTTTCATGGGTTTCTCAAGTTCTGAGTAGTAATGGGTCTAAGATCAATATGTATTTATAAATTCGTATCAAATCCAATAACCAGGATTCGCTTCATGGGGTTCGAATACTAATTACAAGATATAATATCATCGTGTTTGTATGGTATTCGATCTTCATGAACTGGTTTCGAACCTCAGAACGAGTACTCGGAAAGTTGCGAAAATCTGCTTATAATTCTGATATTTTTAGGAATCAAATCTTTTGCAAGTAACAATTGAATCATTAGAGTCAGAAAGGCGTTACCGTTTCATTGAACTCTTACAAGAGAAAAACTCTATAGAATTATAGACGATAAACAAGATTCCTATATTTTATTTCAAAATTTGCACTTGTCTAAGAACGATGGTTGAGAAAAACGATTCTGAACGGAAGGAGCATTTCTGGCAAAGCGTTGGTAAAGTTTCGAATCTGTTCAAGCAGTGATCGATTTTACTTGGCAATGTTTTTTACTTTTGCCAAAATATTCGTAGAGGGATTAAATTTATTGCAATTAAATTCGAGTCTACGTAAAATTACCACTTCTTTTTTTCTTTTCATATTTATAGAGGATTCAAAGCTATCATTCAATGTTCATACCTCTTTGCGATGTATAATATTCATGAAGATAAAGAGAAGTCCCGTGGAAGGGATGCCGGTTAGTTACTTCTGATAGACCGAAAACAATCATAAAGATAAGAACGTGTATTGACAGAAAATGTCAGGATATATGAATGAAAGAATACAGTGGTGAGCGATGAAGAGCAACAGTTACTTTCCTTGCTCCCGTGCTACCCCGTGGTACTTATTTCCAGTACCTCTTGAATCCATCACTACTAAAGGGTGTTTTCTTTCTAAGGCAAGGTTTCGACTTGACCATTATCATAGATGTTTCAGGTTTTGGGACTATGATGAGCAGAATAAGGTGAATACGAAAGTCATAAGTGAAGAACATAATAAAAAAATTGTATCGTATTTTATAAAAAGATAATTTCAAAATTCAGTATATCGTCAGACAAGTTCATATGAAAGATGTGTTTTCAAGTGGGATTAAATCATAATAATAAGTGTTAATGTATTTTATATTCTCTTGAACATTAATAACATCAGTCATATACTTGCTCATTCTTAAAATGTACATATCAAAATATATATGAGAGGTGCATATAGACTAATAAGTAAATTACATATATAGGTATTTAAGACTACTTTTTATGTTTTTCTGTACGTTTATCTTAATCATTTTAACGAACAATGAATGTGTTGAAAATATAGGAATGGAATTGAACGAGTTGAACAATATTTAATAGTTAACAATTATGCAAAACAACTAATGTCTAATTTTAATTGTTATGAGAAAAATATCTTAGAATTTTAATTTTTAGATAAAAATTTCAAAGTCACTTTACTTCGAATCACTTCTACATAGTGTTGCAAGTTACATATACCGCATAATTTATACATCATTAAAATTTTTTTTAAATACTTAGAACAGCTCAACTTAGTTCAACAGCTCTTAAAGTGAACCAAGAAGTCTCTTTATGACAGTAATCATGTCGATATACTAATCTTTTTGTTGAAAGGAATCACATAGTAAATTACCTTAAATTACATAGTAGATTAGAATTTTGTTGCGATAGAGACAATTTTCCCGTAGTTCGATCATTATATCACAAATTTATCATACTCCAAGGCAATTAAAATACTTCTATCAATTTGCATGAAAGTCCAATGACCCACGTAAACAGCTTAAAAAATTGCAACCCTCGAAACGATAAACTAGTCAGCAATAAAGTATCGTTCTACCGCTTAAGCTAATAACAATTTATTCGTAATTTCCGGACTTTACGTACCGTGAATGCTCGAAGGGGAGAGAACGAGAGCCGTTTAAACAAACATACCTATCGACTATTTTCTGTGTTATATTTTCCGCATTCGTAATAACTCTCGAATTTGTTCGAACCTCTAGAAAAATCAAGTAATAAAATTAGTAATCGGAATCGGAGCTATCCGAAAAAGCGAAAGTTCACCAATCGATATCTAAAGAACAGTTTATTCTTGTGTATCTTCTTTAATTCATTTAATTTTATCTTCAATCCTTAATTGGCACCTTGGATTTTTAACTTTTTATTTTTTTAACAGTTATTGATATCAATATTTATAATAGTTTAGGTTATATTTATTAATAATAGATCAGATTTATTTTTAAATATCATTGATACTGATATTTATTGTCGATGATATTTATCATCTAAAATATAAAATGATTTTTAGGAAATACAAAGTATAAAATTTATTTTAGACTTTTAAGTAACCTAATTCAAACTTAACTCAAATTATCCTGGCTACTTATAACCCAGAAAAACTAGTTAAAACATAATATTGTCAGGTAATTAACTTTTTCGTAAAAAGATTTATAAAACCGAAAACTTATACTCTTTTGAAAATCATCGAATAATTTATTATGATGCTTTTAACTAATTTATTCCAAATATGATATTTAATTAAAAATTGTGTATCAAACTTAATCACTGTTTGTAGGTTTTCAGTGTATTTGGTATATTTTGGTATTCAATTTTTAAGATATGGACAACTACTTCGTGTCTTGATAATTTGCAATTTTCAAAATCAAGTGGTATCTCATTATTGCAAAGCTGCTTTACAGGTTGAATGTTAGAATTGGCTTTTCCCTTGAATTAATGAAACGAATGCGTGATTAATGGTTTCAAAATGATGGCCGCAGAAACATCATATTTCGTGAACCTATAATGGTATGTATGTCATTGTGTTAGAAAGTAATAGCTAAGGGATGAGAATTTTATATTATTTTCAATAGTATATTGGTAGATAGATCAAATAACAAACTGAGGATAGTTGTATCGATAATTCGCATAATATCGTAAAATGGACTTGTGTTATTTTGAAATTGATGAGCTTAGATATGTATTGACAATTTTGTAGACATTTTTCTAATTTTATCATTTTCCTAAAATAAGTTTGGAGCATATTGGGGTTCAAAATAAAAAACTACTTTATGTAAATAAATATTTTGTTCATAAGGTATTATGCTTTTATAGTATTGAAACAGTAATTAATTTTGAAATTCTAACTATGTAATTATATTTAAAAATGAGTTATAATTTTAATATTTGACAATTTGCAGTTCTCCGAATTTCGGTCGTATTTTTAATAGTACGCTGCGCTTTATTCCGTCTTGGTGTAAACGGTGTAGTTCAGTTTCACTCCTGAAGAAACGACACACCTAAAACAGTTTCAAAGCGCAACGTATCATTAACAACTCGATCGATGCCCAAAGAATCTAAATTTATAATATTCTTATTCCTTAAAAAAAAATGTACGAAAAATGTTGTTTCGTTAAAAAAAGGTGCCGAAACTTTTGGACCGGAGTATATATACTTATTTAATAGATTTGTTAACTTGAAATGTCCATTTACATCGATACAACAGCTACTATCATGAAAATCCGTTTCGACATTTGCGGTGCATATTCGTCTCAACGAGATCGTCACTGGTCGAAGCGATTTAATTATAGGTCAACAAAGCGACTATCATTTCCCTCCTTTTTCGTTGATGCTCGCTCGAGCAGCGCCATTCTTGAAAAGGTTAATCGTCTTGCTTTCTTAATGACACCGTTTACTTGCGAACAGTCGTCGCTCGTTAACGTCCGGTGACGATTGGTCTCATGTAGCCGCACCCGTGTAACGTCAATCAAAGAAACTACCATTATATTCTACCTTAACCTATTAAGTATCAAAACAGTGTAAGAATCTCGCAAACGGAACATTATTTAAAAAACAAACAAACATAAATAAAATAAACTGCGGACTTTTAGCATTTATGCACATATCCGTTTATGGAAAATTTGAAGAAGAAGAGAATTTTTAGAGAAACGTATAGAATGCACGTAACAAATAAGAATATTTTCAGTATAGTATTTGTTCTAGGTAATATTTAATGGCTAAAGATTTTCTACCTAAGGTAGGATTATTATATATTATAGGATAGAGTATTTATTTTAATCATACTCATAAGAATATGAATTTGCCTATACTTATATCTGTACTCTAGTAATTAAAACTATACATTAAAACTAATGAATTAAAACTATCAGAAGGGAAAAAAAGTCTCCAATGTTCCCATGAGCTGAAGGTTTCGATGGTAGTTTTTGCAGGAGGAACTTTCACCCTCGCAAAGGAAAGTTTAAAGAACATGATCGGCATCGTTCGATAGGATCTCAAACGACCGATAGGGGATTCGAGCCGTGTTTGATCAATTTTCAAACGGTCGGTTGCTTCGTAAATCATAGTCTGCTGAAAAATCAGCTGATTCACGCGAAACGCATTAAGTCGGCTCAGCGAAATCCCAAAGTAGAAGGGAAAACGGGGCAAAAACGATCGTCTATCTCTGGAAGATGCGAATGATGATAACATTCATCGCTGTTCCGTGGTTCCGATAATTTAACGATGGAGTAATTTCAATGGCGTCATTTTCGAACGGTCGCTTTCGAATGGTCAGAAACGTCTCAAAGGATTTTCTTTTCCCAAATGAGTTTTCTGTGTAGTCATCATGAGTCTCATTTCAGTGGAGTTGAATACTTTCCATTTAACTTGATATTTTCGATGTAAAGACGTTGTGCTCATAAAGTAACAATAAGACAATTATTATTTACGAAAAATTTAATGGCGCAAGAAACACAACGTAAAAATATGTAAAATATTGAAAGCATAATATTCGCTAGAATTTACAGTGGATAAACCAATTCTCTAGTTAAGATCGATTTTTGAAATTGTGTTTATAAAAATATGAATCTGCATAAGTACCTCCAGTTAAATTGTTACTATTGTTACATGTATACCGGTTTACGAAAATATTTGAACACTTAGTATAAAAAACTGTTATCAGCTAGAAAAATTCAAATTTTTAATTTCTTAAAATTTTGTTAACATTGTTATGGAACACATCTGTCGTGATTATATGTACTGGTCAAATTTGAAGACAATCTGAAAATAATAAGATATTTAGTGGAAGTGTATATTTCGCAAAGATCATTATTCAAACAGCCAATTATCCATTAAATTAATAAGCCTCAATACTCAGGGGATCATATTTAACATTTATTATATGTTATAGTTATTCACGCTGTACACTAATTTTTGTACTAAAGATACATTTGCAATAAATATCGTAATTTATCATAACACAAACTATACATACCAGAATAACCGTAAAAGTATGGTTGAATATTTTTTGCTAAATATTGTATCGCAGATAATATCTAGATAATGTCTAGATAAAATCTAGACTTTTATTAAAAATATTGCTGACATATTTTGTATGTTCTTTATTCATACATTTGTATACTTAATGAGTACAAACGTGTGCAGTCTAGCTATTACTAATAAAGTAAGTTTACCCAGGTGTTACATTTTCAAAATATTAAAAATATCAATTTAAGATACTAGTTTTAAGTTACAAATATTATAATCTATATATTTCGAATATTTAGTAGAATTTAATATATTTTCTCCTATTCCAACTATATTTTTTACTTTCGGCAAAAATGTATCTGTGTCACTCTTTCATTAACCTTTTCGGATATGATATTCGGTAGTATATTTATAATGCATATACAGAATGTAACAATTTTAACGTTAAAATAGGTAATTTATCAGAGTTAAAATTTTATGGTGCTTGTTTCTCTAAGACAGTATATAACAATAAGTTGTTACAAATATAACGTTTGGATTTTTATGTGGTAATTTTTGCGAGCTCTTACTAATAGCTTTTATTTTCTGTTCTTATGTACTTGAATTTTTCTTTGAAATTATATTCTTCTCTGTTGATCATTTTAAACGTAATACGATGTATGTATTCTGTTTTCAAAAGACATTTTTTAAGCATTTTCATATAATCTGTGTACTCTGTGTTACTTATAATTGAATTTTGATATATGGTTTCGTATTACAATAAGAAGTTGAACGTTGAAAATTGCGCTTTAAATTAAAATTGAAATTAACACCGTAACGTAATTCTTATTCTGATAATATTATGATGTTGTAAACAGTAGAGTTAAATTTAAAGTTAAAATATCTGGAATCTTGGACTAATTAAATTTCTTTTCATTTTTACGTCCTGCTATATGCATACATATAGTTCAGATTACCCCAAAAGTTTTTCTCGTCCTATAAGGAAATAATAGATGCACAACATTTTTCGTTTTGTTCTATTGAAACAAATATAATGGATTTATAAAACGGAAGAAACTTTTGTGACAACATAGTTCCATATAAATTTATTTTACAAATATTTTTCTATTGTAACTCGTTAATTACGTAGAGTAGAGAAAAAAAATAGAGAGAAAATTTTATTACTTTCGATTGCTTTTATTTAAATAATATGCTATTTCTTTTAAAAAAGAATATTTTAGATTTTAAGGCATTTTTGCTCAATAAAGTGTACTACACTCTAAATAATTGACTTTTATATACTGATTAATATAAAAAGAAGTACATAATGTCAAATATCACGAAAGCAATCGCTTAATCTACCTTCCTTCAACAACAAAAAGTTATTCAATACATACAATTAATTTTATAATTATACACTAAATCTTTTAAAATATTAATTACATTTCTGCTGCAAATAATGTTACAAATATAACAAACGCTAATTATATTCATGAAATGTAATTTTATTTCTGTCTTTAATATCTATTAATTCTCTACCTTTCTTACGATGGTTTACGAAAAGCTATTTATTATGTATTATCTACATTTGGAACGATATTCGCAAATCAGTCATCGAGGTGCATTAGAAGCTTTAAATTTTCTATTGAATTTTACCTATATTTTGTGCACAGAATCCATTTTTCACTAAAATTTGTCTGTTCTGAATTGGTCTAACATATAGTCGAACATTTATTAATACGTTGTTGAACCTATTCATAGCTTACTAAAAATATGTTGCATCTATGAAAGATGTCTCGCAAATTTTTACAAGTCTGTCTTAAAAGTTCGCCCTGAATTATTCATAAACTGTTATGCCATTGCGAACTATAACTATTTAAAGTTAAATTACTTAATTTTGAAATTT
This sequence comes from Bombus haemorrhoidalis, assembly GCA_014825975.1. NCBI lineage: Eukaryota > Metazoa > Arthropoda > Insecta > Hymenoptera > Apidae > Bombus > Bombus haemorrhoidalis. Next base: position 14,208,760 of record CM026164.1, read on the forward strand.
TTAATTTAATCTAATTTAATTGCCAATCTCTCTCGTGGATAATGTAAAATGCAAAATAAAATTTTTAGTAATCTAACGTAAGTTACTATGTTTATTTATAACCTGAAGATATTATTTGACAGTTAGTTTTCATTGCTCTGATAAAAAAAATAGTTCAATTAACGTGTCAAGACAATCATCTCAACCCTATAAAAGGAGACAAATGGAACAGTAAAAATGGAAATGAAGAGGAAAGACAAGGGAACAGTAAAAAAATGAAATAAGAAACAGTGAAAAGGGGAAAAAAGATCGACTGTATATTTCCGGATTAGGACCTTATCACGAAATCGAGCGAGTTGGTACCATCCAGCAAATTAAAAACCGTGTTCCTCTCAGGGCGGCGGCGTAATCTTCGGGAAAATCTTTTTTCCGCGATAAAAAGTAACATTACACGTGGAGGAGAGGAGTGGATCGTGTACAAGAGAAAGCATCGTCGGACAGGGCAACTGGAATAAAAAGGTTTATGGTTGTTTCGGGTGCTCTATCTTTAGGACCTACATATCATGCCACAGTCGCTCTTCTCCTCTTCCCTCTTCCCTCTTTCCTCTTTCGTTCGTTCTCTTTTTCTCTTTTCCACTCGGAACCCTCCTGGCTGAACCCTCGACTGAGTTATTTCACGGTTAAAATAGTCGAGTGTTCCTTTCGAGCGAGAGGTTTGTGCAGTTTCACGCGAAGAAAGTACTCGCAGTCGAAGCACGCCTCTGAGTTGTCTATCTCTCTTTCTCGTGCTTTTTCGGATTTCCTCGACGAACTCTCTCGTGATCTTCCCTCTGAGGCTTTAATGCATCCTGAAGAACGTTTTGGGAATGTTAGGTTTGGATCGAGCAGTTTCTTGTCTGTTTTCTACTTTTCTATTTCGCTATCCTTGGCGTTTTGGTTTTAGAGTTAGGTTAAGGGAGGGAGAATTGGGCATGCAGATGAATTTTCTTCAGCTGTTTCAATGCAAGTTTTTCTAATCGAAAAGCGTTTCTTAAATCGCTTAAATTTATGAAATACGGTATTAATAATTATACATTTGTGAAAAAATTATCATAACGTGCAAAAGTATACGTAGTATTTAAAGGATAAAGTAAATCTCTTTTTTATTGTTATTTGCCTCGTTTTATTTATAAATCTGCACGAGAATTGGTAGTTTACTAATAATTACAAGTACAATATATAACTCTCATTAGTGATTTACGACTTTTATATGTTTGTGGATTGTTTCTCGAAATGGAAATTCTTTCTTTAAGTACTGAATCTTTATATAGTTAGCGTAATGTACATTGATGCTATAACGAATGGGGTGACGCGATACTAACACATAAGTACATATATAAATATAACAAAGACAATATTTTGTTAATCCTTTAGTGAAAATTAACAGTGTGATAATCGGAAGTAAAATGTTTCTTTGGTTAATAAAAGATACTTCTTCAAAAGTATTAAATAGGAAAGCAAATTAAAGTTTAAAGTTACATTGGAATCCTTAGAGTCGTATTAATTTGTAATTAATCCCTCTAATACACTATAATTTTGAGGAATTCAATAGTGTATTTTAATAAAATGTAACAATGTGAGAAAGTAGGACACAAAATAATTCTAAGAAAAATGCAAAAATATATGAAATGCGAAAAATAAAGTACACGTTATAATATTTAATAATTGAAACAGATCATTATTTAGAACCCATCTCTCAATTTCACGCGCATAAAATTATGAATTTGATTAAACGTTTGTAGTCTGGTTGCTAGTATTTTATTGTTAATATTGGAAATCCAAATAACGAATCAATTCATTTCAATGAAAAATATAACTTGATTCAATTAGTTGCGATAATTTTTAATTTGAATCCATTACAAGATCCTTTGCGAAAGCCTCCTCATTTGTAATAATTTGATTCGTTTTAAATTTTTTAGAAATGCGTGTCGTTAAAGTAATATATATATATAATGAAATGTAATTACATAATTATAAATTTAAAAACTTAGATATCTACATATTCCGTTTTTCGAAAATGAATCTTTAAATGAAATAATCTTGTTCTACATTTTAAATTTATTTTCACGTATAGAATAATCTCCTGTTGTTTATCCAATCAGAGAATAGTCGAATATGTACATATATTATATTTACAATTAGAGAAGTTCTAAATCCGATACTCTCGGGAAAGAAGCCTTTTTAAAAATCGTCATTTTATATTTCTGACTTACATTTGCGCAAAAACCATCACTCTTCGGCTTATACCACTATTTTCAACATATCAGTGTACAATGATAGAAACGTATTATAGTTTGAATCCTATCTATATATGGTATATCTCGTACATTATATAGAAGCCTATTTACTCTTATAGTAGGATTTAAATAATTTTATAAATCCATACTAGAACTAGTTACTTTACTGTTTTAATCATTTTCTTGCTCAAAAATTGCAGGCGTAAGATTATTATTAGCTAGAGTGTTAATTAAACTTGCGGCAGTCTAGTGAAACAGATAGTAACTGTAACTATTATTTATGGGTAATTAGAGAGAGAAAGTGTTGTTTTATATTAACTACAGATATATATAAAAAAGGAAAAGGAATATTTACATATACATTAAAAGAAAGCGCTAAATGCAGATATCATTTATCTTAAATTTATTAAATAATGAATTATTTATTTCAGATAAATGATACTCTTTCAAGACGAATATCTTGGAACTGGTAATTATTACGGGTATTACGTTAAATGAGGTAATTATACGCTAAGCCTCTTTTAATAGAGTATCTTTATTATTGCTAGTAAAATCTTTAGATTTCCTGTCGTCTTAGTACTATAGAGATGTAAAGATAGAGTACGCGAGTCATATGCTACCACGTAAAACGGTGTAAGTGAATGTGATATAGAAATAGAAAGAGAACGCTGCATAGAGACGTTTTCTGTCCTTGTCTAATCAAGCATGCACACTGACACCGTTCGTTGATGGGAGTTACACCTACATATCTACTAGACGAATGTGCATGCGTTATTAGACAAAGAACACGAAGCCTCTATGCAGAGTTCTCTTTCTGTTCCTCTATCGCTTTCTCAGTTCGCTCACGCTCTCTATCTTTATATGTATCTCTATGTTCAATATAGAATAAAATATATATGACGGAAGGAAATCTTTTACGGTGCGTAGATTCATAGATTTTGCGATATAGGAGATATAGAGAAAATTAAGATTTAGCCAAAAAGGGGAAGAGATCTCGTAAAATTTATAAAAAAACTGCTGTATCTTGGAGGCATTTTCATTCTTTGAAATATTTGTTATATATGAGAAAACCATATCTAGAAGTTATTTAAGGTATAAATAGAATATAGTTCAACGTGACATAATATATTACAAAATTCGTAAGATTTAGTAACAAAAAAAGTGCACATTCTACAATTATGTTACAATCATGTTATAACGAAAGATGATTATTTCCCTACTCAAATCTAAAATTTTATTACCAAGTAGCTTATTGTGTAGAATACTAATTTCCTTTCTTTCAATTTCCTACATGTTGTATTTCTTTCAATTCACTATTTAAAGCAACAAATCCTTCATGTAAAGCAATACTCGTACTAATTTCAACGTACGGAATCCGATTTTGAAATCTCGAATGATCATAAGCGTCTAAGTAGTTCAAATACAGTCAGTTACAAAAGTCTATGTACATTTATCAAATTTCGTATATCTGACTTATCAAAGAAACTAAAGACTTTGTCAAACGATTATTTATACGCACTATATATGGATAAAATTATGATCGACGTATTTCTAAAAGGAATTTAGAAAATTCGAACGTTTGACTTACAAAAATTTCGGGATAAAATTACATGAGAAACGACAAATGTTATCAATGCTTATGTACGGAAGATTTATAATATATTAATATAATATTAAATCTAATTTTATCATTACATGTATTTTATATTTTTCTATTTTCTTTTTTTTTAACAAAGCTAAGAGTGAATAAATTGTATTACATTTTAACAATATGTGTTTTGATATATCGTCAAAATTCATAGATCTAACGTTTTTGCTAAAACATTTTATATCGTATGTAGACTTTTGTAATTGACTGTGTGTAGAAATCAATAGGAGATCAATGGATCCAATTTTACGAACACATTGCAAAACACAATCAGAAGACCCATAATTCCGAAAATTGACGCGTGTTTCAATAACAATTTTAGAAGAATGGTAGGGAAACAAGCATCAGAGGCTGACATTTTTATTTTTACGCGTTACGTCCGTTGGTAGTGACTTAATAAGCGCGCGCACCTGCAGGAGACGAACCATGAATGAAGTTTCCACAATGGTGGGGACTTTGGCAAGTGGTTCGAGCCCGGATGCGTGGTGATTCGAGCGCATTTTGCTTTCTACGCAAAGTCGGTCGTCCCGGCCCGACTTCTTGGCGCGCATACAATTTCGATTATCTCGTTTCCGGTCGGTCCTCTCCACCTCTCTAATCCGTCTCCTGATGGTTAACGAAGCAGTCCAGATACGTAAAAGGAATTTGGTTCTGCAGAAGTTCAGAAAATAGAAAATTTTGAATTTAGTCTGTTAATTCCGGTATACAAAATTTTACTTCTAATTTCTTGTTGTGATATAAGATTTAAATATATATTTCTTATGTTTTGTAGGACTAGAAGAGACTGAAATTGCTATAAGAAACTGAAATTTCTGTTCTGCTTACAGTTCCTATATCGATTCTCGTATCGTTCTTATAAATAATTTGTTATTTTATATCGACTAAATAGCGGTCATAGAATCAATGTTGTTATCTGTTTTATAGTAACTGAAGTCTTATGCTTCGCTATAAATAGCCTATTGTGTATTTTTTATTACTTATTTGTACCATACCGCTGTTCAAGAATAACAAATTATGATATGATGAAAATTAACAAATGAGTAATTATTAAAGAACACATATTTGTCTTAAGTTACTGAATTTCTTAATAATCTATTTTTCCAGTAATATATATCATGTATATCGAAGTTTGAATGTATTTATATTGGGCTATTTTGATCGTTTTCGATACGTAATATATTTAGGAAGAAAAGATATTTAGCAGGAAATGGGCTACAGATATAGAATTGTTTATTTAAAATAGCTTAAAGGACAGAACGTTTCAAGGCAGTTATCGATTCGAAGAAGCTTAGCTGTCACGTAAGCTATTGGCAATTTTACAAATTTTAATAGCAACGCCTACATTCTAAATACATATTAGTCTTAAGCCGACTTCGCTCGGTTAGTAAATCATCAGTACACATTTGTAAAATGCTAAATAATTTTGTCTTTTTGCTCAGTGAGCAAGAATATTTTTTATCATAAAGATTTTTGAATTCCACAAATACGTAGCTTCGTTTCTACTAATACTTGTTTTATATTTTTTCATACTAATAGATATATAAAAATTTTTGTAGAAAATTAGAAAAAATTATATTAACTATTAATATCAGCTCTTTCTTCTTAGTGAACAAAGATATTTTATATTATACATACATCCAGGTCTAATACTAATGCATATTTTACATATATTTTATATACTAAGAATATATAAAAATTTGTATGTGCGTAGAAAATTATAGAAATTTATATTAGCTATTAATTTTATCTGTTTTATTATTGAGCGTGTACGCGCGTAACCATACACATCTTTTATTATAACAGTTTCTGCATTTTTTGAATATGTAATATCCTACCCGTAGAAAATGCTTAAAAATATTTGTATAAATTCTTTTGTAGACAATATTTCTTCAAAATCCTCTAATCCGTTTTTCGTTTTATCAAAAGCATACCTCAAAGTTTTTTGGAGTGTCTCATAAAGAAAAAGAAACGATTTATTTTCAATTTTAGCTCCGCTACCTTTGTTCAGAATTATAAGATTCTGAAATAGTAATGTTTCCTAATGACAAAAAATGTAATAACATCCATTAATGATTTACAATTTTTATACATTTGTCAAAGTTTAAACGCGTTCCATATTTGATGTGTACTTGATAGATAGTTTGCTGGTTAATATCGTTGCGAAATTGGAACAAATAAATAATACATCTGCAATTAAGGACAATCGAAACTACCAAATTTAAGATACATTTGTATCTTTTAAATGCATTTTTAAATGCAACACAAATAATTTACTACTATTGTAAGATAAAAACACTTATATGTTTGCACTTTATCACGAATATATGCAATTTGTAATTATAGATATAAAATTATTATATTAATTATAATAAAGTTATAATATTAAATAAACATTGTAAAACAATATGAAACAACTAACCAAAAGTTTGGAATCGCTAGATGTTTTACAACATCTAAGAATTGAAAAAGGAATCAGCTTAGATCTTTGTTATCACCGAAAACTTTTTGTCGCAAGATCTATCGAATTAAGGGGAATTATTATATTAGGTTGTCCCGGAAGTTTCTTTCTTTTTATAAGGAAATAATAGGTGCACAATATTTTTTGTTTTATATTATACTATTGAATTATATATGATCCATTTTGTTCTATTGGAATAAAATAATACAAAACAGAAAATGTTGTGCATGTATTATTTCCTTATAAAATGAAAGAAACTTTTGGAATAACCTAATATCATTAATGTCTTTGGCATTACTTTCAGACTAATAATAAAATTAACGGTAACATTAAGTAGTGCAATATTGGTACAATTGGGAAAGTAATTCCAATTTTTTGGCGTGTTATATATAAATATATATTGAAAGTCTTTGTTTTGAAAGAGCTTATTTTCGTGAAGGGGTTTTGGAAAATATTATAATTCGAACTAGATTTTATATGATCTTTCCAAGAGGCATTTTAATAGAGGAAATAATTCATATCTCAAGAGAACAATCCATTTAATCTCAAGTAATTGTGGGTAGATGAATTATACGTTGTGACAATTGCTAGCTTTCTTCCGTTAGATAATGTTTGTAAAATTTAATTCTATATTTTCTTCAATTATTTTATCTGAACATAAATCATTTCTAATTCTATATTGAATTTCATCTTAGAATATATGAAGGATGCAGAATATTTATTTCTTCTTTATCAAGTGTTGGAGAATTTTATATAAGAAATATTAGAGAAAAAAAATTAAAACAGAAATTGTTAGGTAAAGATTATTGCATGAAAATATGCAAAGAATTGTGAATATTAAAAAAATGTTTAATACTAAGAATTTGAAACATTTTAATAGTACCTACTTAATAAGATAATATTGTAATTAAAAATTATTATTGTAATTGCATATACATTGGAAGGAATGTTTCAAATTGTGGATAATTCAGAAGAATTATTAAAAATCTCTGTAATAAATTTAATATCTATCTAATTTATTATACAAAGCATTTAATTCAATCCCCTTCGTTCAAAATTGTTTGCTTAGTACTAACAGTTTCAATTTTCTATTAAAATGATACAGTTACCCTTATTGAGAAGTATAACTGTTTAGAAATTAAGCACTTTGATTGTTTAATTGTTTCGACTTCAAAGTAACATTACAGTTCCAATATAAGAAGGGAATACTTAAAAAAATAATATCTATAATGTGTGTTTCGATATTTCCATTTCGGTTAATTTCAACACATGGAGATATATGTATTTCACATCTATTACTTTTTAAACTAAATTAAGTATTACTCTATCAATTCAACCATATTGTTTCTTTTATGAGTAATATGACTACGTAGGAATAAAAATACTTTTTGTTTGGCTCTTTACATTATTGCTATAAAACATTAGATTCTTCTAATAATGATAATGACCAAGCTTCCCTAAGGCAGACGTTAAATTACAATTCTCTTTCATACAAGCATCGTAGCAACTAAATAAAACATCTCGTTCTCTTATTAATACTATTATGCTAGAATATTTGGATAATAAAGATTTGGATATGTGAGATTCCACGTTATAGATCATACATTTCATCGAACTTCATAATTTTCAGAAATATCAGCTTAGGATTTTGTTATTTAATATAACCGACTTTGTTGTTCTAAATACATATAACTGATTTCATTAAATTAAAGAATATTATTAACGATAGATGTACGATTGGAGAAATGATTTCAAATACTTGCCTGGATGTATGCGTTCAGTGTATGCACGTATATTGGAACCTACTACAATGAAGATATTTTTCTCTTGTGAGAGTAATCTGAAATTTGAATTTTTATATACCTCATCATTATATTATTATGCTATTACCTTTCACATGGTTACATTTAGTTTAGTTTCTTAACTACTAATTGATAACAATTTCATTTTAAGGCACATGTGGTGCATCATTCTCTGTTCTCAATTGTAGTAGATATTTAATGAATTATATGTTATTCCACAGTACATTATCTCATTTATATATAAAGCAATTGTATAATCTTTTAATGCCAATAGTATGAATTATACCAAATGAGGGGAAAAAGAGTGATAAATCAAATTTTCTGTTTACTGTCAAAAAGCCGAGTCATATACATAAATCCAAATAATGAACATTTTCTCCATTTTCTCTTCTTTTTGTTTTCTCCTTTGTTACTTTATTTGCAATTTTCCCAGCGCGTTCCCGCCAGCCAGTTACAAGTAGATGGGAGGATGGTTCACGCGGTCGCTCGATTTTCCCAAGCGAGTTTACTCGCGGACGGGAATTATTGCTCACGCGAGTAATGCCAGCGTTGCGCTGGCTCGCTGACGTTTAAGCAGAGTTAAATATTTAAATCGCGGCGGATAGACCCACGCTCGCCGCCTACCACCGCGAACAGTTCACCAACCAACTTCAACCAAACCCAGCCAGGGGAAAATATCTTTCCCAGCCGGCGTTGATTTCGCGATCGGTTTGCGCGTGCACCGGCGTCGATCTTGAATAATCGCGCCCGGCCATTATTAGATTCATCGATTACACATCGATCGATATAGTCTGACTGTATTTTTACGACCGTTCAACGTGGTTGCGCAACGAGTTGCAAATTTGCATCGCGGTGCGTCTGTTGATATGCAGACGTGGACACAGCGCGTACCAAATTTAGTCGCCGATTGCCGATGGAAAATTTCCACGATTGATTCGTTGATAGTCTATATCTAGATGTCTTATATTTTTATATTGTATTCTTATCTTTTACACCATATTATGACAAATATTGTAATTCTACAAATTTTTCATTAAATTAACGATCGAGGACCATGTTGTAAATGCATTTAATAAAAAATGTTGAAATCTCTATTTTAGAATAAGATCGTCACTCTCCGGAGTTGCGTACCCGGATCTTCTCTCAAAGTAACGTATAAGCAGCGCCGGGAGATTATTGTAGCAGGATAGAGAAAATTGCAATAGAAAAGATAGATCGTTTGGCATGTAGTTACTCACGAAAATATTTCTACGCTTATCATAGAGAACTTCTGTAACCATAATAAAATTATATTTTTTTTATATTTACAGCTACAGAAAGTACTTGTATTTATGGTTAGAAAAGTAATTAATGCATTTACTATTGCATTTATTATGTACTAATTAATTGGACCCGATTATGATAAATTTCATATTATTTTTACTAGGGAAATATTCGATAATTGCAGAAAAATAACCTTTTGCACTGTCGTTATCCCCACTACGGAAAGGAGGGGAGAGGTAACTCTCAACGCACTACGAAGTTCGACGGCCCGCCGCGGTCGAGTAGTGTAACATGATCCAATGTTAGATATCGCTGAGACAATGTATCTAGATACTAATTCTAAGGCGAAACTTCTTTTATTTTTAACGTTTCTTAACACTTAACCAACCGCGCGCGCCACAGCGAGCTATACGCTTCTCACCGCACTGTACAAGCCAACTTATAGTGTGTCCACCGCGCCCGCACAAGCACACGAGCTGCCCACCATGTGTTTTTTCAAGTAACGGGGGCTAACATTCACTACTTGAAAAACAAAAGAAGTCTAAAAATTATTTAGGTGGTCAATTATATTTTGCAGTAATTATTTTGTTTAACGATTTCACATGTCGTTTGTACAAAATATCAAATTAAAAGTATATATTACAGATATAAAAAAATATAGGTAAAATTAAAAACATTAAAAGATGACTAAAAATAAATAAGACGACTTGAACGTGAGATTAAAAATTCATAATGCATTTTAATATTTGTTTACAGTGTGGTATAACTTTATGGATTATAACTTTATTTAGTAATAACTGATAGTGTAACTTTTTAATTAATTTTAACACCACTAAATTGACGTATTTTATCATATACTTTATATACTTTATAAAAGCAGAAAAAGTGTCGCAATTAATAGGGAACAACTCCCGGTAAACAATATCTGATAAGAACAACAAAAAGAAGAAAACGCCTTGCTAAAGTCAAAAAGGGAGACCTCCCCTTTCGGTCACTCAGCGATGTTGTTCATAGAAGGGAGATCTCCCCGTACGGTTGGCTAAGTGTTAAATTATACTTTTACTGAGGTATTTGTAAAATCTTCCTGATTAAAACGAGAACAAACACGATATAATTTACTTATAATATATTTACTTATTGATATATGTTTAATGATCATTTATTAAGTAAGCAACTATGCGCCAGATTATATTATGTTTGATGTCATTTTAATCAGAAAAATGTAACAAACATGTTGGTAAACGTTTCGTTCAACACAAATAAAAAATGAGAAAGTTTGATTTTTGAATTAAAGATTTCAGCTTATCGCAAGCCTTTAAATATTTACCGAACGCCTCGATTCTCGCACCTTCTTCTTCTTTCACTGATATTGTCCTTTTCTATGTTCGGCACGACTAAGTTCTCAGCTTTCAGAAATAGAATTGTGTCCACCTTCACATAATTGCAAAACTTGGGCGCCGATTTCTGTGCGATTATCGCAAGTATTTCGTACTTTCATATGATTACAAAAATTTGATAGCTTAGGAATGAAATATTGCAATTTGACGCACCTAATATCTATCTAATATAATAAATCTATTCTATTTCCTTTCTATTACTTAAGATTTATTGAGACTGAATATGTATTATCCGTTGCTAGATTCCGATACATTTTCAAGCGGAATAAAATAATTATTTTCGATGTATCTTTTTCGAAAATTGGAAAATTAACGTTCCATTAAGTTTGAGTAAACTCATTATCGCATTAATTACACTTTCGTCTAATTGACTGTTATTATCCTTCGTACGCTTTTCCCATTATTATTATATAATACGATCAGTATTTATGGATTGATGGTAAACTCTGATACGTTTCGCTATTTCAATACTTGCGCACTATTATCGCTTATAGATAAACCTATGTTGTAAGAATATCATGTAATTGGTATATTCATTCACTAATTTGCTAATAACTAGGATAGTTAATAGCCTGTTTTCGTTATCTCTCGATTCTTTCCTTTTTTTAATATAAACAATTAAAAAAGTGTATTTTTCAATTATTCGTTTAGGAGTGTCGTTAAAACTGCGAGAAATGAAAAAATTAAGAAAATTTCTAGAATCAGTTTTTTTTTTGTATAATAGGGCAAAATTTTTGTATTCATTAATTTATTTCTTATTGATGTGATTTAAATCTTCATAGAGAAAATATCATACAGTACATTATACATTATACATCGTTGAACAATTTATATAATTATAATACTAATCATGTTACAAGTTTTCCAAGATTCTTCGAAGTTTGAATGACTATTAACTACATTACACAAAAAGAAACTTGTTATTAATTACGTGAAAAAGATATTATATAGTATTAATTTATATGTAATTCTAATAAATTTTAGTAGAATGGACTATTACAAAAATCTAAAATTATCAAATAAATAGGTACATAATTCACTTGTTTTACTTAAGCTCCTAGTACTATTGTCATGTCAAAGACGACTACAATACTTATCTCTATTAGATTTATTGAAATGTCATTAATATTATTAATCATGCTTACCTGGCGGATATTTATGGAAATTTGTATTTTTATAAGTATAATTAATAAAGTGAAACCCAGTACTAGATAAAGTAGACAGTACTTTACTTTAGGTATTTTATATATTTTTTACATATCATATTCTGTGCATTTTAAAATCCACATAAATGCATCAACACTGGCAGTCTTTTCATCACATAAATTATAGAATAAATGTAGAATGAAATATCTAAAAATTAAATAATCTAATCTGAATCTAATTTTATGACCTAACGACATTAATTAAGGATTAAATTACAATATATGTATTTGCAAACGTTGTTACATATAATTTCATGCCAAACGTATTGCATTTTCGTCTGTCTTATCCACGAGGCAGGGTTAATGAAACAAAGCATCAACTCGAAGGGACGTAACATACACCTTTTTGTTATTTCTCACAATCGCCTACGCCTGGCTGCTCACCAACATCGAGACCCTGGTTTTCTAAGAATCGAAAATAATCACGCTTTCCTTCTCTCTGGCTTTTCCCCTCCTTCCTTTCGAAAGCATCGTGAATCGTTGAAGCAAAACGGAAAGGCCAATTTTATTAGCGTTCGAATTATTTTCCGGATTCTCCGTCATTGAACTAATTAAATTTACGATCTAAGGAGGAAATGTAGAAAGATATTCTATAAATGGCATAATGAATCATAGAAATGGTTAATTATATTTGTCAGAGTAACTAAGAATTAATTTTACATAGTTGCTAATTAGAATTTGACTAATTTCATTTTAACAAACCAAATATTATACACTTGTACGCTGTAATAGCGTTATATGATAGTTAATTATTAGTGTATAATTAATATAATCTATTATTCAATTTTATAAAGTTTCCTTTTAACATTTAATATTTTTATACGACTTGAAAATAAGATATCTCAAATTATTGAAATTTTGTCAACACTGTAAAAGATACCTATATAAGAAAAATCATGTTTTATTAATAGAAATATTAGTGTAGCATTATAACTGAAATTTATTGGAATCATGACTTAATATTAATGGATAAATTAGCTTTAAAATTAGCTAATAAAGATTAGTTTTTATTTCTTTTATATGATTTCTAAATATTACACGATAACTAATGAATTCTTTCCTTCTTTGTTTCAGGTAAGTCTATTTTGAAGTCTACGAAGCAGACTTTTTGACCATTCCGAACACACTTTTAAGAAGCGTTCTTTATGCGTTCGACACACGGAATGCCAGATTAAATACGCGTAATGAGTGAGTTCGTTTCTTTTTGTACTCTCTCGTTACATCGAATCTTCCCAAGTGAATCCAATCCAGCGGATATGATTATGGTTTCATCGTTTAAAAATCTATTGATTTTTACATTTATTGAAAATTAATTTGAATGTCTAGTAATTTTAAAATTTATTTAATTTAACATCGATATTGTTAGAAAACTTACGCGTTTATTTGGAAGATCTCTAATTCTTAGGTCTCTTGAAAATTAACTCGAAAATTGACTAATTTTTTAATTTGTTGAAAATTAATTCCAAAATCTATCAATTTTTAAATTTATTTATTTTGAAATCGATATTTGTGGGAAAAATCCGTGACATCTTTATTCTGTGTTACACAATCGAAATATTAAGTTTTAAATTAAATTTTTAATTTAAAAAATTAAAGTTTGAAATTTTTGAAATTGCAATAAGCATAATATTATGCGACATAGAATTCGATAAAATCATCTACTAATATTAACAAAATGTCTTAAAGTAGGAAAAAAAGAAAAGAGAAAGATTAGTTGAAATAAACTAATACGTATGTTTATAAAATTTCCAATACAATTTTTTAGCGAATTCTAAAGCTTAATGTATATCGAGTTATTTCATTAGCTCATATCATAAACATAACGCTTGTGCATTCTTTTAATCCCTTCACGTACAAATTTTCCCTTCATAACACGAAATAATAGATATGTGTACACTTCGCAATAAGCAATCATATCCGAGCCAACACTCACCATATTCCTGGCCCTTGTATCACATGCGTGTCACTCGCGCGCTACATATTATAATCTGTATTGTCGTTTATTTGTCTAAATAAACGATCGGTGTCTGGAAAGTAAATTTGTTAGTTCCCAATTCAAAAAACATTAACTTCTGTACAAATTCTTCTTAAGTCGTTTTCGTTTGTCAAATCTCTCTTAACACCATAAGCTCCACTACTGGAAGATCTTAGCTCTTTTCCTTGAGATTCGGGTTACCGGAGCTCGACTATACTTTTACTCGGCCATGTCATTATCGGATGAATTGTGACGATGCGTAAAAATCCAGTAAAATGTTACTATGCATCTTGGAGGGGTAGAGCGTGTTTCATAGTCGCCCACGCAATCCGTCGACATGATTTATGACGATTCGAGAAGATTGTGCAAGACGCGTTGCACGGAAATCCTGGAAGATCGAAGAGATAATTTTTAAGCTCAAAGATGATGCATGATATCCTGAATGAGAAATTGAATAGTGTCGTGGAAAAGATCCGCGCGAGGTAAACTATCCTTCCTTGGTAAAAGTTGTGCGCTGTCGTCATCTTCGTGAGAACACTGATGAGAATTGATCGATGTTTAAGTTCAGGGAAGCTTTCTTGGAAAATATATCGAAATTTGGGAAAATGTATCCTACTTATTTATTGATAATGAGTATTTATGATGTGTTAAATGTTAGCTGAGTTAGAAAGAGACATATTTGGGAAAATTGTGTATTGATTTATGGAGTTATATTCCTTAGAATAGATAGTAAAGATTCGATTGCAGTGAACATAATAGAAATGACAGTATTTTCAAACAGATGAAATTTTATTTTAAGACCTCGTCTCATTCATATTTATATGACATTTATAGGATAACAATTTTGTAATTAAATGCATTTCTCAAATCCATTCCTTTATACGAAATGTTTTTGAATTGCAATGTTCGAATATCTAATAAAGAAATATAATTAATATACATTACTCAATGTATAATTATCTTTTTATAAATGTGGAATTTGAAACTTTAATTTCTTTTGGAATTTTTTTATTCCAACTAGAGAAATATTCAATGAGCTCATTAACTTCTGCGATTGATATGAATTAACATTGCTGTTTCACAACATTAGAACATATTCATTTATTCTACCAAATACTTCTTAATAAATGCATTAATAACGATAACGATAACAACACACATGAATTGAAAACATTTTATCAAAAAATGATGGACATATCTTTTGACTCTAAATAATTTCATTTCAATCAAGACACCGAACAAAACGATCATGATTCGTTACATCTTATTGCAATTTCAAACAGTTCTCGTAACCAATATCTCGATACCGCCAGATTTTCGGAATGGTTACGACGAACGTACGCCACGACGAAGAATCTGGAGAACCGTTTTAGAAATTCTACTTCTTCCTAGAAGTTATGTTGTTAGAATCACTTTAATGCCTCAATATGTATGTATATATATATATATATTTATATAAATTATATTTATTTTTATGTAGTTATGAATAATGGAATATGAAATTTTATTTATATACATAATTTTATTTGTATACATAAAACGAATAAAGGAATTAATGAAGAAATTTGTAATATCTAAAAAAGTTGTAGAAATATACGTATGAGTAATATTATCTGTACATGTTAAACCTACATATTATCTATTTTTGAATTTATAAAAACGATATTTATTTTAAATTTAAATGTTGAACTTATAGAAATGATATTCGTCTTAAACTTCAATTTTGAACTTATGGGGACGACATTTACCTTGAATTTCAGTTTTGATTTTATATCTTCGATTTAAAAAAAACAGCTACATTTATCAAAATCCAATTCGTTCGCACAAAAAGTTTTACATAAATTACTGAAAAACTCCGCCATCTTGTACCTAATTTACAAATTCACAACGTTCGCCTTAATTTACCGATTCTTTAACACACAATTAATAATGAAAAGCAGAAAAACAGATATCTCCACGATCCAATTTGAACATTTTCGTTTCATCGTAATCGAAATATCTGGTGAAACGCGTGCAATGTGTTAATGTTCTTAAAGTTAATCGATCGATCTTGAAGATCGAAGCAATTAACGCTAGGATCGCCTCACAATGATGAACGTTCGTCATCTTAAGACCGGTTTCCATCCATGACTCACCATTGCGGATTCTATAAAATCCCGCTATCAATGCGCCTCTCTCGGATTCTCCTTTGCTTTTACTCGATGCGCCGTTTTTTCTTCTTTTTATTTTATTTCTTTCTTTTCCTATCTTGTTATTTTTATAAATCGTTCTATATACCCAGTTTCTCTTTTTTCTTGTTTTATGTTCCGCAAAATTTTATAAGAGGAATCGAACATTTTATGATTCTAGTGGATAGGACAGTTTCTAGGAAGAAGTAGAGTGTTACCGAAACGGTTCTTTGAATTTTTACTCGCGATGTTGTGATCGTGATTATTTCTCGAAAAATTAATAAAGTATGATTTATGTATTTATAATTAGTTGAGACTAAATGGACTGTTTTGATAGATTTCTACTCTAGAGATTAGTAAAATAGAATTTTATATAAACGTTATATAACCATTGAGTTTTACTTTTACCGTCTTTAATAAGATTTTGCCTTATTATGAAATTTATTAAACATTATTTTTATGGTAAACTATAACTGAGTCTTTGCTTCAGATAAAAAGAAGTTGTTCAAAGAGTTTAAACTTACTATATTATATTTAAATATGCACCTATAAATACGATTTTCTTTTAGGATCGCTCTTAACACGTTGCCCATTGTGAGAAACTTGAGCTTGAAAAGTCGCGTGAAATATATGGTGCTTCTTAGCAAAAAGTAGAAAGAAAAGAAAAATTGTCTGAGAGGAAATACATTCATTCGCATTGGAACAGTCTTATCGCTACCCTATTCGAGGATAAAATAATTCCGGACAGAAGGAACCAGATATTTACAATTGCATATTACGTCTGTCGTTGTGTTAAGGGTTAAAGTTGTGTTGTGTTATTCTATAACAGGTATCGAGAAAAAGATGTTAGACCGACCGTGGAGTGGACGATTTCGTTGGAAATGTTCGCGAAATCGGCTACGGGCATTGATAAATCTTTCGGCGGATAGAATTTCTCTGGGAATAGCGTCGGGAGTTTCTACGTTCTTTCGATGGCACCAGTAACCTTTTGAAATATAAATTAGCCGCGATAAGACGCCTTTGTCGGCTCACTTTGCGTGCCGCTGTTGCGATCACCGTTTTCCATCCTGCCACGGCTAGTAAGTGCAGTGCGTGCGCTGTTCAATGTGCACATGTGTAGCATATACCGACCGCGAAATTCTCCTTCTCGGTGAATTCGTAATCACAAGCCTGTAATCGCAATTACACATCGTCCAGAACCAATTGCTTTGTGATACGGTCGTATGGGGAAATGATTCTTTTTTGTTTCGATCGCCTTGTTGAACGTGGAAAAGGAAAGATTTGTTTATCACGAAGCTCCGTTTCTTTTAGAGTACCGAAATAATCAAGGTTTTTCGAGGTGTTGCACACAGTGAAACTTCTTTCTTGGAATATAGTGACTCACAAAAGTATTTGGCTATCTACAGCAAGTTTTCTATTATATTCAATTATCACGCAAAATCAAAATAAAAGAGACTAGACAGCAAAGAGTTGAATGTTAGTCTTGATATTTATTGAATTTCGCGCTAAAAGCGAAAATATTTTGTGTAATGTTATGAATCCTAAACACAGTTGATCTTAAGAGAGTTAAATTCATAGTTGTAGAAAGTAAGAAGTATATTTATCACAAGAATCAATTGGCGTCACAAAACTACTGTTTTTAATTTTCTAAGAAGATTAATGACGTGTTCGATGATGGATTAAATCTGCAGATATATTCGTCTTAAAAGTAACGTTATCTGAGATAAAAATAGTTCGTCATCATGTTTAATACTGACGTAAAGAGTTCTTGATAACTAAACTATGTTATGTGTAATACTCTAAATTTATCGTCGATTAAAATAGTACGGTCATGCTATCGAAACATCGCACAACTTCAACATTTTCTTCTTTAATTTGTTTTATTTTCGTATAAAATATGTATAAATATAATATATATATATTGTATCATATATTACATATACATCATATATAATGATTATATAAATAATGTAATAATATTATTAATTTTATTAATTAATAATATATGTTATATACTTTAATTTATTACCATATACTTAATTATATGATATATATGAATTATATTATATATAATATGTAATTTACATAAATATATAATTATACTACTATACTACTATTACTATTAGCATTCATGGCAATATCATTGTTGTAAATTGCAAATTAATTAGATCGATAAAGTCTGTTTATTTATTATTAGATTGCGGGTTAGATTACGTTTATGCAATTTTATATTTTTATAGATATAAAAGAACTAAAGAAATAGGGTGTGCATAGAAAATTGTTTAATTTACTAAATATTATAGTTAGCAGATGCTGTATTTTAGATATTTTTGCATATTGTATATGTACATTCTCTAGATATTTGGAATCTTAAATCCTCCAAATATGCATAAACCGCGGTTTATTTATTATGTAATCTATATTGCATAATATACGATATTAATAATATAGTAATAGCACAGTATAATAATAATAAAAGTATTATTAATATTATTAACATCAATGGGAAAATCAGTAATTAAGGAAAAGTAATTAATGAGTCTTTTTTGAATAATTATTTATGATTATTGTTGTACATAGCCTAAAAATATCAAGTTGTTATAATTGGCCAATTTGTAACTTGTAAAATTTTATTAATAACGTTAAATCGCTTTGCGAGACTCCAGTTTTCAGAATGTTCTCGTTTGTGGTTCTTAAAAGTACACTAGCCTTCGTTTTACTGTTTCGCTTCTATTTCGTTTCTTATTTCAAATTTTCAGTTCTATAATAAGCAAGGACAGTCGCATTTATCAAGCTGACAGAGTTGTAGGTGGCAGCCATTTTAGAAGTTAGGTTTTAGACAGAAAGATTTCGTTGACAATTTTAAATAGCTCCACTAGTTGTACTAATCGCCTAACAAATGGTAGATGTTTCTTCAAATCTTGATTCAATTTATCGTCTAATAAATGGCAAAACATTAAAACATATATCGAAATTTCGATTTAACAATTTTATTACTCTCTGGTATCAGGAGCTTTCGTATCTACAATTCTTTTTACTAATACTTTTGAGATTTTATAATTATTAGGTTAAGTCGTAAATTTAATTTAATTTCTTAAACACAAAGCAAGATAGTTTTCGTAATTGAATTAGTTGGACGGACTAATAAGCTAAGCACTTTCCTATATTTCCTCCGTTATTCGCAACTTACACAATTACATGTCACTATAGAATTCCCCAAAGTACGATTATCAAATTTCCAACTAATCGTACACTTTTACAGCCTAAAACCGACGAATATTCCCAAAACATAAAAGCATCGATCGTTGATAGGCTCAGGATCTCTCACATCAACTATATATATGTCTCGATGAAACAATAATTTCAGTATCGTTACTAGTATTAATTTACGTAACTAGGCGGAAAATAGCCGGGACAGTTGATTTGCTCGTGTTTCGTCGGCTCTGCAGGTTGCGGTCACTGCGGAGAGAGCGACGTTCGAGACTGAATTATTATGGCGGTACACAGCCGGAATATAGAATCTATGTGCATTATGTATATGATATACGTTTATATACGATGTACATACATGTGTGTGATCGTACACGTAACTGCGTTTTACGTGTAGATACAACATAGGGAGTCGGCCAATCGCCGCTGCTGGACGATAAACCTGGAATTGATCCACGTATTTGTAAACCTGCACCAAAGCACAGCGCGTCCTGTTTCGACGAACCTCGTAAAACCGCAGCTTCGTTTTACGACTCATTTCGGAATCTAATTTATCGGTCGGCAACACGTCGTTGCGCGAAACGCTCCCAGGCAACTTCTCTATGCCTCGTTCCGTTTGACTTTCGCATTTTTATTTAATTTTTCATTTATTGTTTTAGACTTTTAACGCATCGTTGACCGGAGATATACTTATACCAAACGTGTTTACAGAAAGATATAGTTAAAATTATCGTACGAAATTGTCAAAACTTAAAATTGATAAAGTGTCCATTATAGAATTTCTGATTGTGTTTATTATTCGCCTTTTGTCATGTTAGACTTTTCTTTACCTTATGTATGGTGCATCGCGAATTTTTGAGCAAAACTCTTCCTCTGATACTTTGTTTGAGCGATAATGCTAGTGATTCGGAAAGTAATACTTCTTCAGAATATATACATGTAGGTCTGATTCATTACGATGTGAATATTAGACTAATGAAACGACAAAAAGCCTTCGTGTTCGATTAGATGGGGCATGTTCCCTTACTTGCAGAGAAACGGTTTGAAAATAACGTTTTACAGAAATTAGAAGATTTTACAATTAATAACCTACAGAGTGATAGCCAAGTAACAGAATCAATCTTTGATAACGACCTTTTTGATTTTCTCATTTTTCGAACAAACATGTATCACCAACAGAATAAGAAATCATATAAAATATATGAAAGAACTGTAAAATAAAGTGATATAATCAGTATTAATGTATTAAGAGTTTCTATGAGATTGATAAGTTTGATGGATCAAATGAATGTGTCAATATTGACTTAGGATCAAAGACAGTCAGACTCAAGTGTTAGTTTCTGCATAAGTCGCTTTATAAAATGTCTTATATGTTTTCCATATATTTAATATTTTCGTAATAATAATAATTACTTGATAATTTAATAAAGATTGCGAAAATATAGTTACATGGTCGTTATGTTTATTGAGAATTGAAAGATAAGACATTCGCAGAAAATTCGATTTTATCTCGTCGTACTTTGATTAAGATTAAGATCGAAAAGAAATTATTTATTTAATGCGCAACTTTTATTAAATTTGTATTTGAAAAGATCAACAAGATATCATACAGAGTTATACAATATCATTAAATAATGTAATCAAATGTAGAATAATTCTATGCGTAAAAAAAAGGAAGATTTTTTAGACGTTCTCTAACGGAACTTAATTCTTTTTTTCTTTTCTTTAACAGAAAAAATCTTTAGCAGAAAAATCTGAACGATAAATTACGCACATAAATAATAATTATTTCATTTTTTCATTATTTCGTTTGATTTGAGATTAGGGCTGAAAAAGTCAATTTTAAACGTTTCTAAAAATTCTATGTCATTTGTAATAATTTAGAAGTGCCCAAATACTTATGAACGATAGTGTGCTTTCATTAATAAACATGAAAATTTCGAACTGAAACCAACCCAATCACAAGAAACGGCTTTTTTCTTTTCATACCATTTCTGTCATTTGTAGGCATTTTTACAATTACGTGGGAAGAAGCAAACATCCTAAAACGCATTCATTGCGATTCGAAATCTTTTATAGCAGTGTTCCCTAACCTCTCTTTGATTACGTTTTATCTAAACGACTTAAAGATTTTGATGCGCCCCCCGCCCACTCTAATTAAGTTAACCAAGTTCTAATAACTAAATTAAAAGTATAATAAAGCTTTAACCAGTGTAGTAAAATTATTGTTAATTTGACTGTCTTTAATGAATATAAATTTAAAAAATATGAGAGATTATGTGCATGCTTTCAACTGTCGAACGAACCTAGTATAATTATGGCAAAGCATTCAGTTTATTTAAATTAATAATAGGCAACCTTTAGCTAATCAGACAAATAACAATATGTAAAAATGTTAGACAAAAGTAACGCCAGATAGCATAAAATGCAATGATGACTTTTTATGTAATTACATCGACGAAAGTAACGAATTTAATTGTTTCGTAATATTCAAAATTGCTTTCTTATGGGGAGTGTACGTTTCACGTTGGGAAACACTGCTTTATGGCCATTGGCGTTCTTAGGATATGACACGTATGTTACGTAGAATGTCGGAAGAGTAAAATCGTTCTTGTCGGATCCACGTCATCGCCTCCTAACCACCCTCAACGACGATCTTAGCCTAACCTTCTCAACTTTTCGTAAACCAACCGTCTCCAACCGTAAACCAGATCTCTTAGTCTCTTTCCGGATCCTTAATGGGCGAGATGGCTATTATATCTCCAGGTGCGTGTTAGACCAGCAGGACACGTCAACTTTTGTCCGTGATAATAAATCCTGTGGCACGTCGTCAGGTAGACGATGGTCTGAGATCGTCTTACTACAAGTTATAGAGTTCTTTCTCCTTTCGGTTCGTATCCAGTGACGCAAGATCGTTCCATGGGTAGCCTCTCGTTCCAAGTTTTTCGTTGGACCAGTTTCTGCAAACAATTTTGATTAACTGAAAAATCTTTAACGTTTCTAACAATAGATGCAGAGAATTTTGTTTATTTCTTTCAAATTCATCTGTTTATAATTTAAGCGAGTTTTTATAATTGCGCAACTAATAATGCTTATGTTTAGTTTTACTTATGTTCTATACAAAATATAAGTTGAGATAACGTAAGCATAAGATCTTTATGTTTCATATTAAGTAATAAAAAAAAAAGAATTATTGTAATCTATCAAATATTTAGTCAAAATGTCATTTTATATCACGTAAGTTTTATAAATTAATCAACAATCAGTAATTTCAAGTGTCTTACCCTATACTTTTCACGTTTTGCTACAGCAAGCTGGAAGATGTTATAAAGGGAAATGGTTCGCCACTTTCACGAGTGAGAGTTCGATTTTTGCGACAGTGTGTTGTTTCGTGCGAGACTGAGGAACTTGTGATATTTGGGTCATCGATTTAGCTCAAATTTTGCGCGTAGTTGCTACATGCTGGCTATAATAATCTATTGTATTAAATGCCTAAATTGCATTATATCGAGTATCGTAGAATATTCGGATTATATTCGAATCCTGAGCGCCCTGGATTCTGGTTTACTGCAATACGCTTACCTCTCTGTCTTTAGATAATTTTTGTTGATTTTACTAATTTATTAGACAAATTTTATTTATAATTGCTTTTATTATTAATCATTATTAGTCATGATTGTTTTTTGTATTTGACATTAATTACGTATAGTTTGTACTATGATCTACAATTTTTGAAGTCCTCTCTATATATATGTCTCAGTAGTCCACTGACAAAGAAGTTTGAAAAACAGTGACGCAGATTATTGCTTCAGACACAACTGACACGTGTATGCTATTAATGTTTTGCTGGTATTCGACGATCGCTTAATCAGCTAACGCGAATCAGTTGGTATTTTATCTAACAAAAGGCTAAAAAAATCGTGTCTAGAAGCCACGAATTAAAATTGATGGATTTTTAACGTATTTTGAGATAACTCTCTAATGAGATTCTAATCATTAAATCCATTACAGAAATGAATCTATAATAAGGCTTTTGTTAAGATAAAATTCAACTCTTCATCTTATAGTTAACGTATTATGTACCCAATTAAGAGTTACTTTAATGGCAGAGCAAGTTCTTTCAGAACATTAGTAATATTATATCTATAGTTTGAAATATTAAGATTATATCAATTTTATTTTGTTTTTCTTATCTGTTCGAATATTTTGATTATAAAACAGTCTTTCAATGTTGTTGTACAATACATTTTTATATTACTAAACTGAAAAATCTAACAAGTTATAAGTACTTGATGTATGATCTATATGTAAGGTAGATACTATCTTAATAAATAAGTAAATAAATAATTTTTCATGAAAATAAATAAAAGTATTTAAAAAGAAAATAAAGAAGTATTTTGTTCGGTGTAAAGGGTGTTAATTTAATAACTAATTGATATATGAATATTTTCATAAAAATCAAATTGCACGTAATAATATAATGTACAGATACGTTTTGAAAAATTTCGGTAATTTATTTGAACTACTATTTTGAATAAAATAAAATAATTTGTCATTTTTTCAATTCATTAATGTTACTAATTGGTAAATTATCATATAAAGAAACCCTGGTGGTAAGGAAACACAGAAAGAAGGCGACTCAGTAACACAATCACATCAATGCAAAGAAAAAGATTATATTTTTATTTCCATAAATGAATACAGGTGCCACTGCATTCTAGTTTCAAATCTATATATATTTACTAAAATTCAGATAAATCTGCCTTAACACTTCTTAAAATTATCTTTCAGAAAACTTAGTAGCGCCAGAGCACCAAATACGGTTTTTTTCATCAATCTCAATTTCCTAGACTGGATTCTGCTGGTTACAAAGTAGGAAATAAAATAGTTTTCTATTAAATTGAATTTTCTCTTGTTTCTATGCATATCACTGGAATATTAAATGATTCACATTAGGCAAATCTAAATACATCCAAAACTTTCTAACCTCATAACAGTATATCTTTGAAAAAACATCGAGATCGTAGATTGAAAGTTTCGTGTGGATCAGGCGAGTCCCAACGTATCGATCTACATCGATCTATAAATCCGCGATCCACGGTAGCCGGAACGTGAATTGCTTTAAGGAAAATCATCTAACCCAGTACATTGCATCTGGTTGCTTAAACGAAGAGCGATGCTCTGTTGCACGGCCGTGTTCTGAAATGCACTGACCTTCTATTGTTCGCCGACAAATCGCCGTTCGCCGAGCGCGGTTTCACTTCTTGCTTGCTACCTTTTGCACCGGTTTACCGATTCGAGGACAGAGAGAAAAGAACGAACCAGAGAGAAGAGATGGACAGGCAGAGCTGCGTGTAAAATCAGGAGGGAGAGAGAAAGAGACGGAGGCGGATTCTGTGCTCATCTTGTGAAGTCGGCACGAATCCTGAGCTGTGCTGTATCGATGCATCTTGACCTTTTTCCTGGCCCTTTCAAATGTCATTAAACCAGAGGCTGGCACGATCTCGTTGGAAAAGGCCTTGAGTGGAAACTCCACGTTGCTCCATCGAGCAGAGGCTCGACGGAGGAAATTAAAAACGGAATAAATTACCGGTGATGGTTTGGAACGGTTGCTTTGTGAATTTAAAGACGTCTACGTAGACGATGCCGAGACGTGTATTTAGCTACAATAAAATGCAATGGAGTAGCTTTGAATATCGAAACGATGATTGTAGTATGATTGTTCATTTTGGAATAGATGATCTATTGTTCTTTTTTTTTTTTTCTTTTTTGAGATAGTTTAATTGCATAATAAGTAGTATCAGTAGTATACATTTCTATTATCTTTCCATATTTCACGAGTTGCGCTCGGCGTTTTCAAAATTTATGACGCTTCTAATTTTTTACATTAGGATAGATTACTTGTCTTTAACCATTTTCCTTGGAAAATGATCCATACCTATTAAATAATTTACTATTGAATAATTTTGTTACAGGCAAATATGTTAATGTTTATTTGTATATCATACACTGTACACAAATATCATATGTGTATCTTGTTTTTCTCATTATATATAAATCAATAGTTCTCAAGCATTTTGTAGGTTAGATCGTGTTATTCTAAAAAACAATCTGTAAGAATTGATATCTTTACATTGTATACTACCTATGCACACAATACTTTCTATAGTCTATATAATAGCTTATAATATTTTCATGAGATCAATATAACAGATGCATGATTTCTCTACTATACAGGGTGAAATAAAAAAAAGGGTTCATAACTTCTAGGATAGATAGTAAAAATTCCAATAAACACAGGTCGAAAAAGGTGTATAGTTTCAAAGCTATAAACAATTTTTTGTTTCCGTTAAAGCAAGTAACTTTCTCGCTTCAGGAGCTATTGTATCGTATAGAAGCAGTGGATTATCTGTTTTTCTAGTCTATGCATGTGTCATAACGCAGGATTGTTCTGTTATGAAACGCGGCGTCGCAAGAGATATTTCGTTACACACCTCTTCGTGATTAGCGAACAGTTACAGAGCTAATACAAAATTTTCTCAATGCGGTAAAAGTGACATCGCATTATCGTAATCAAGAAACGGCAGATATGCGTTACATCTATGGAATTGCCAATGGTCTCACACTATAATAGTATGAAAATTTATTATTGTACTATTTACGCGGAAAGATATCCAAATTAAAAGATACCATCTCCACACATTGTTTAAGAAACTCTATTAACGCCTTTGCGAAACCGGTTCATTTGGAACACGACATTCGCTCGGGAAGGCCTACGTTTGCTTCAACTGTTACTCAGGAAATCTGCGTCTTAAAGACAGTTAAAGAAAATTCAGGAATATGTAGCAGAAGAGAATTTCTGTGCTGTGATGAAAATTCTTCATATACAATAATTACTGTATTCGTATCATATAGAACGAGCGCTCCATCAGAATATCCACCAAGAGCAGAGTTTTCGCATTGGGTTCTCATAGAGCGTGCATCGAATCCACAATTTGTTTTACGTATTTCGTTTACTAACAAATGCATTCTGAAATACTGCATTCATTAGAAGTGGCATTACATACAATAAACATGTACAACACTTATGGGCGGAACAAAATTCTCTTTGAATGTGTGAATGGATATAGTAGATTATCAATTTTTACGAACTGTTATTTTGTTAAATCAATTAATAATCACACCTGATCTTAAGTTTTTAACAAATATCTTATCGTTAATATTACATCCCATGAATCTTAGTGAAAGATTGGAAGAATAATGTATGCACAATGGAAACCCAGCTCATTTTGCTTTCAACGTCCGATAACATTTAAATAACACTCTTACTGAAAGATGGACAAAGTGGACCAGTGGCATGATTTCCTCAATCTCCTGATTTAAATCGTCTAGATTTCTTTTTGTGGCGACATCTTAAAAGTATCGTGTATTTTTCATATACTTGTCAATAATCAATGACACAAATGAGTACCGTCGGCAAATATAAAATACGTATTTTCGTAGTAAAAGTTATCGTAATAGTATTTTTCTAATAATTGATATATTTTATAGGCTGGTTTAACTATACTAAATCATTTTTTATATCTTTTTAGTTTTACTCATTTTTTATATCTTTATTTCACTATTCCTATTTAATTCACTGTTAATGTTTTCTGATTGAGGAACTAAGATCGAAATAAGAAAATGATTGGTAGCTAGAAATTGAAAATACAGTAGCATTGTGTTTAGTAACGAAGATTTTTATTTGCTTTGATTTCAGTTTTCTCAAATCGATTGAAATATTTTACGTACGTTTAAAATACACATATGAAGTCATGAAAATCTACACTGACTATATTAGAGTTATTTTGCAAGATTTTACTATTACGTACGAAGTTTTCTATTCTGTATCTCTACTAGTATTATTTAATGCTATACGAAGTTAGAGGTTTTAGATAATATTGTAAAATTTTCAGATAAATATTCTAAGGTACTTGTAACAATATTAAAAAATACCTTTTAAAATTTCGATTGTCTTGATAATCTTCCAACTATTAATTAAGAGAATAAATTATGTTTTAAAAATTATGTTTTTAAAAAAGGAACAACAATAATAAAACATGAAAAAGAAGAGAACTGTATCTGTTTATAAAATTTAATTATAGGAATAAATTGCATTCTTTATATAATTATATATTTATTTAGAAATAGACTTTGAGCACTGCTTAATGAGTTTTTTACTCTGCTAATTATTCAGATTCTCAACTCATGAAAAATTCATACAAATATTGGCTTTATTGAAATTGGTCCATAAGATAGCAGACATTTAATAATACGTACGCACTAAATAATTCTAAAAGTAAATCACATCCCTGTTTATAAAAAAATTGGTTGACAAGATACAAACAGTGATATGTTTGAACTTTTTAGTTTTCAGTTCTTTAACATCGTTATAAAAAATAATACGACTTACTGAAAACAATATAGGTACTTAAATAGTTAAGAAAATAACGTGAAAATGGTATAAGTTATATATTTGATCCTTATACAATTCTTGTTTATTTAACACTGTTATTTCAAGAAGTCACAAGAATAAATTAGATGTATAAGCAGATTTGAGAACACATTATGATAAAGTAATTCTAAGCATCGCTCATCGTTGCGAAAAAAAAATTGATTATTCACTTTCTTAATATCTGACTGAAGCATCATGCAAAGCAACATAAATGTCAGCGTGCAAAAGTTAAAATTACATAATGAGCATCATGAATATTTTTCCAATTATCTTTTGTTTATTATAAGTCAATGCATTCATTTAGTGAAACAGGTACTTAACTTTAATCTGATAATTTTATATCTAATGGAAATTAACAAAAGTAACAAGCAATTATGACACACAATGCAATTAGTTTTAAGCAGTTATTTCTCTTATTTTCAGTTCTTACAAACTAATTATTGGTTACTGCATATTGAATTAGAAAATTACTGTTTCGAGTTTAGTTCGAATTTACAAAGTCAGAAACGAGTAATTTAATCGATTGGTCGTTATACATAATACGAAGCCACCTTCGTTATCTCGCAATAGTCGATAATTTTAATCTCAAGAGCGAAATTCTATGCTCTACGAATAACGTACATAAGCGAATTTTTCAGAATTTGCATTATATTGCAGATATAAGTGTTAGTTTACAAGCAACATGGAATAATTACTATAGTCTTTTCTAGTAAAAGAAACAAATAGTAAAAAAGTAAATAATGAAAAAAAATATAAAAATATGATCTAAATGAACAGTAAAAATAAATATTGTTACAAAGGCAAATTTCTTAATGTTAAAAAGTATTGAAATTATGCTACTGTAAATTCACAAATTTATACATAGTCGTACTTAATTACATATTAAAATCCTTCTTCTCTTAGAAAAATAAAATGAAAAAAGAAAATTGCGATCTTTTATTTAAAATATCACAAAAGTTCTGTAAGACTTTCTTGTTAAATTACTATAGCAAAATTGAAAATTACAGGAAATTGTTCAACAAGAAAATCTTTATAGAAGGTTAATATAATTATAGTGATACAGTAATCGGATTATATGATCTTATAGCTAACGGATGATATGAATTTCACGCGGTGTATACGATGTTCAATAGAATTAAGGGATTACGTTTCACTTCCATGTTACGTAAATTACATATTAGCTGACAATTGGTAAAATTCCAAATTATTTCATAAAAGTTCAAATAAATTTGTTCAATAGTAAAACGATACAATAATCTGAAATTAATAAAAATTGATTTCAACAATTCGAAATATGGAATTATTAATATGATTTGTCAAATATGCCTATTACTCTTTTAGACAAATAATTTTTGAAGACAATTTCTGTATCGATTTTATCGATATAAAATTTAGTAGCATTGCTTACATTTACTATTACTTTACATTTACTATTACTATTCTCTTTTTATTATGATATATTATATTACAATAAATGGATAATGAATAAATAAATAAGTATTACTATTTTAAGAAACATAAATAAAACTTTTGAAATATCTAAACACCGAT
The DNA here is from genome assembly GCA_014825975.1 of Bombus haemorrhoidalis. Taxonomy (NCBI): domain Eukaryota; kingdom Metazoa; phylum Arthropoda; class Insecta; order Hymenoptera; family Apidae; genus Bombus; species Bombus haemorrhoidalis. The sequence goes on from CM026164.1 coordinate 14,238,186, forward strand.
AATTTTGTTTAAAATAAAAAGTAAATAGAAATAAGAAAAACCGGCATAAGATCGTTTCAATATAAGTAACATATTGTAATTTTAGACGTCACAAAATGAATGTATCGATTATCTAAAAGTTAGCAATAAGTAATGACGATGATAATTACATTCAACTTCATACGTCTTTTCTGATTGATGTATACATGCGTATTGCATCATTTGTATGGATAAAACGAAGCCACCGCTAATTAACATAAAGACACACGTGTCGGTTGTATAAAAGTATAGGAATATTACTTTACAGAAGAAAGTTATTATGAAGTAAGGAATGTAGTGGTTAAACGAATTAAGACTTAGAAACAAGTTAAATACTGATGAAAATTATCAATCGTATATTGCATGATCTTCGTATTATTGTGGCAGCACTTTATTTTTCTTCCTATTTACTTTGTTATCTGCAGTGAACTTCAACAACTGATTACGGTAGCGCTACTTTATTTCAAGTTCATTAAAATTTGTTTAAATACGAATTTTCGCGAATTTTTCAGAATAGAATTTTGTTAAAATTTTTTATGTTATCTAATTAACTATTGATTAATCTGTTTTGCTAAAATAAAAGATTTTCGTTCTAATAAGATATAAAAAATTAAAGCGAACAAATCTGGAAGAAATGCATAATAATGGATGTGACTTTTGCGTATATTATATTGTTACAAGAAAAGCGGCATAAGCCGCTTAAACGAAGATTATGTACAGTATATAATAAGATGTGAATACGAAGAACTTGATAATTTTCAATATTCCTCTTGTTAGATTAGATTAGAAAACAAAAAAATAGATTTTGTTTTATCATTTATTTATGTATCTACTATATTTGAACTGTTGAATTCTACATATTTTTATTATCTTTTATTCATCATGTAGACCGCAGCAATTTACTGAATACAATTTCGATTACGTAATTTGATTTATAAATTCGAAAGTTACAGAACCTTAAGCGTATATGTCTTGAAATTGCATTAACATCATAATTGATATATAATTTATTTTGAAAAATTGCATCATTGAGTTTAATTGAATTTTCGTTGTAATTATGAAAAAGATTTTCAAAAATTTGCTCAATATTTTTTTCGCTACAATTTTCTCTTCCGTTTAGATAATACTATTATTTTTATTATCCTGTTTTTTCTTTTTTTTTTTACAACTTGACAAAACAACTACGTTCCATTTATTTCCGGTCACCCGGTGTGCAAACGGTACGAACCGTACGCGGTGTGACAAAGTGACGATTGACGACGCCGAGATCCACCTTTAATCCCACTATCGCAGCTATACGAGCCAGCAGCAGCGGCACAAGGTGGCGGCGGAGAGGTAGCCGATGGAGGCAGGCCAGGGAAGTGCTGACTGCTCGGAAGAAAAGGGAGGGAAGGAAAGAAAGAGTGGCAGAACTCGCCAACGGATAAAGAGAATAGGAGAAGAGGAGAGGGACTGCTGACTGCCAGGGGAAAAGGCTTATAACCGTGGCGAACCGGTTTTCCGTATCTCCGATGACTCATCCTCCGCGACGACGCTGCGTCAAGTGCATTTCCTGGCCTGGCGCATCCTAACCTAAACCCTCCCTCCTCTGTTAGCTTTTCTGTCGTTCGTTCTTGCTCGTTTCTGCGTGCACGAGTTCCCTGCCTCCGTCTGACTTTCCAAGGTGGTCTTCAGTGGTGCTCAGACTTATGCGAGTGCTTTTTCAATTTGTCCAATTTTGCGGATTTTAATTCTCGTTAACTTCTTTACTAATTTTGGAATTTTCAATAGAACTTTAATTGGGAGAAGTGGATTTAGTATCGTTAGTGATATTTCACAAATCACAAGCTACAAATACTATAATAGTTAATCCTTTTTGTATAAGGATCAATAGAATCGACAAAATGAATTATCATTAAAAAATTAATTACAATTTTGTGTAATTTTTTGGAAAGAATTTGTTTATGAAGAGGTATGAGGAAATTTTTTTGAGATTAAGTTAACGTTCTAACGAAAGCTAATGCTCCAGGTCTCCATACTGTATCGATGTAAAACTTTGTTGTATTACAAAATTCTTTTGTGTTATGCAACGGTAACTGGTAACTTGTAAAATTTTATCAACAACATCAGTTCGATCTCGCGAGATAGTAAAATAGAAAGTAACAAATAAGGTGGTTGGTAGAACAGGTTAGTAATATTCGAAGCAGCAGAATAGAAACAATTCCTTGCGAATGATTTTCTAGATCCTACAGCATTGATCGATGAGTCGCAAGATACTTAATACTCGAACAAACGGACAGGTCAAAACTGAAAATTTGCCAAGTGCTTAATGAATGTTATAGAAAAGGGAATCGTGAATATTGCAGTTATGTAATGTCTATCTGACATATCGATGATAAATCTTTAAGATTAATTTTTTTCATAACCTTGGAAATTGATGGACATTTATGTTATTAATAGTTGTATAATCATTTTAATAATTCTTTATTACTTAACAATCAATATTTGAGACCTTGTTTATTATTTTATTTTAATACGTTCGCAACCATGGTGGTCCTCAGTGATCTACGTTACTAAATCTTTTAGAGTGATTAAGGTAATAAAGATAAATTCCGCGGACTAAACAATTTTCAATAATATGAGTGTGTTATAACATTGCCGGGGAAAAAGCGTACAAATGCGATACAATATTTTGTAAAAATTACACGATGATTATGATTAGATCGTGAATACAAGTAAAAATCTTAATTTTTTCAATGGCAAGGAGATTCCTGATGTTTACGTATGGGGAGACTTGCGAGATATTATACATACATATAAACATATCAAGTGTATGTAATTCTTGTAGTATTGTATTTTATATTTTCTTATTTCTTTTTCCTTAATAAAAATAAATCTGAATAAATTGTGTTACATTTTAGCAATATGCCCCTGTAGATTGTTACCTAATATTGCTTTAATTACTATACCATTATAAATTGTAAGGTAAATTTGAAAATAACAGGGTTTGTAACATCATCAAACTGTTGTATTCTGTACTTTTTTATTTTTGGTCAATGTTGCTTTTGAACGATTAAAATGTTACGTTAATGTTAACAAAGCCGAAAACTATGTCTTTTTCAGAATAATATATTTATAAATAAAAAAAGTAAAACATAGGAAAATAAAAATAAAATTGAATCTTTAAATACGTATAGCTTTTAGCTTAAATTTTCTATCGAATAAAATTTTTGTACAATACGCATGATGTATTCATAAATGGTTTCTACAAGTGTTTAAATATTTTCAAGGCAAATTTTAACGAACGATCAATATGGTAATAAAAAGAAAACGAGTACACGAAACTAAAAACATTTCACGTTTCAATAACCGTTTCATGTAATCTGTTCTCACCAATCCACCCATTTTACCGTTACTATAAACCAATATGTAATTCCATCTAACAGTACAAACTAAAATCTCGCAACCACTTTATTAAACCCTCGTCTGAACTCTCGGGCAACTCCACTAAAAACGAATTTCTATTTATCTCGTCGACATCGAAGCGCAATGAGCGAACGGAGCTCGTGCAGCAATGTGGAAGAGTATACGATTTCTCATCGAGAATCACGGAACACGATCCCCTTTCTTCCTCCCTCTCTCCTTTGCTGTTTGCAACAACGTGCGTCGAGGCAGCAACGAGATCGCGTGGCATGCACCTGCGTGAAATTGCACGCGGAAAAGATAATTCATTCGGTCGAGACTCGGTACAAAGTTCAAGGTGCAGCACGCATCGGGAAACAGACGGATATTAACCGAAGAGAAACGGTATAAGTCTTTAGAAGAAACGCAACGAGGTTGTAAATTGAAGCATCCAGTTATTGCACCGCGATTGATACACTATACAGGCTTCTCAGAAGTCATACCGATCAACTTCACTTTTTCTCACTTGTACATACTTTGAATCCAAGTCCTATGAAAGTAACAAATACTACAAAGAATGTAAAGTCTATCAACAATTTTGTCCATATTTAGTAGCCGAATTAGTGACGATAAGTCTAAGTCTAATAAATATGAGATAAGTTGATAGATCTATGAATTTAGGTTCGCCTTTAAAAAGAATGTCCAGGCTTTTTTCTTTGCCTGTGTTAGCTTTATTTACTTTCTCTGTACAATTAATAAGTGGTACAAAGCTGAAATTAGATAAAGAAAAATAAGCGCAGGTATGTGTGGTAAATTAATTGATTCAACTGTATCTTGCATGATATCTCGCTTTTGCGCAATGTAGTAGTTTCATTCGAATTAGATAGACCAACATAACCGCATTTTACTAGTCACATTATGAAGATAAAATAACAACATTTTGACAATGGGTCGAGGAGAATGTTTCTGCAATATTCTCAAAACGATAACTCGAATTTCATAGATTTATCTATTCTTAACAGGCTAAAATAATGTGGGTCTGTTTATGATTTAATTGTGAAAGCATTTAATTGTGTTACACATTTGTAAGAAGTTTAAAGATGCAAAAATATATAGTACGGAAAAATATATGCAGTATCCAAAATGTAACACTCTTTGTAACATTTAATGGTAGTTAAAAGAAATTTCTATTTCAAAATAGAAATGAAAAATATGAATTTACATGAACACCCGTAGTTTATTTACGTTTCAAATGTATACAAAATACGTCATTTAGAATTCAAATTAATATTGAAATCTAAATTATTAATTATTTTCTATGAATGATTGAACTGAAACTGTTTAATCTTCGCACAAGATAGAGTTACTTTAACTGCGCTACTTCTGTCATAAAACTAACAAAATAATTAAAGTGATTGGTTATTTCAAAATATTAAGTTGTATTTTTATTTCAAATAAAATTTATCCCAATGTGATTCGCTCCATTGACGGCGATATGTACACGGTTTTCTAACGGGCTATTTTTACTGTTTAAACGGTATTGATCCAATGAGGATTGGTTCTCTTCGGTTGACAGCGGTGCAATTAAAATTCGCCGGCGAATCACAGACATTAAACACTGTTGGCTGCTTGTTTGAGGTCTAATTTAATTGTTCCCGTGATTACGAGTATGGCTGTGTTCTTTTTCTTTCGTAATGATAGCAATTTTCGTAGCGTTGCGTAGTGGCGAACGTTACGCGAGGATATAAAGGAAGAAGAGTGACGAATGAGACGGTGGAGCGTTTAAATGAGTCCACCGTGTGACACTCGTGGTAATTGCTAGAAAATTACCGGTCGTAAATATTATAGCGGAAACCGCTGCGGGAGTTGCGTGAAAAGGTGATAGATTGTTTAGGAGGCAAAGAGTGTCACATGAATGGAGTTCTTGCGATTTGTAATTGCAACTGAAGCTTTGGTTAACTGTGTTTAACTGTTAATTGGTATCATTGGAACATTGAGGACTATTACAATTTAACCATTTCGGTCATTTTCGACCAGATTTTATTGTTCTAATATTAAAAAATACCACGACTTTCAACACAATAAGAAAAGATTCTTATTGACATGCATGAATTTTCGTTTCTGAATTATTTATAAATTGGACTGTATTGAGAGCACTTTCTTAAAACATTACAAATGCTTTCTGATTACTAAAACGAGAGCACAATTGAAGTACAAAAATATTTAATTTAAAATTTTTTAATCTATTCTTATTCTATCACTGGTCCCTATCACGGAGAAAATAAAGTAAAAAATAAACTCAGATATTCAAAATTTTAGCAATCTGACATAAATGATTAATAGTCGTCTATAACTCATCGATACTGTTTGAAAGTTAATGTTGAATGGATATTGTGTGGGAAAACGAAGATTTTTTCTAAGAATTCGTTTAATTCGTTAAATATGCTATCAATATCTGATGTTATAGATCAATAATATATAATTTGTCAGCATTATATAGTACCTGGTTATGTATGTACGTAATGGATTAACGACGAATGAATTGAAAATAAAATGCATTTACAATAAATTTGTTTTATAATAAGATAGTAATACCAGTAAAAGATAATAAAAAATGATATATGATAACACCAAACCGGATTTAAATCTCGAACAATTAAACGCTTCACTCTTCCAAAATATTGAAAGCGAGGAGCGTATATGTACATTTTCACGACATTTTCCCAATCTGTCGATATATCATGTTGATCCGGAAACACTCTGTGCAACAATACAAAAGGGGGTCAAGTAATTTAGCAAAGTGTCAGAACTCGGAAAAGTGGATTTATTTTTCATGACGACGTTGGTCGAAAGTGGGAGGGGAGAGGGGGAATAAAAAAGAGAAAAAGAAGAGGGGAAGGAGAACAAAATAAAAGAAGCATGAATGGTCGCGGATCATTTGCCACAGGATGAAGGAGCTGCCGGAGGAAGCTTGCTGTAGGAGAGGCTAGGTGAAACACTCTGGCAGTTTGATTTATGGTCGACGTACCGAGTTATCGCTCTGCCAATAGTGGAAATCGAGGAGAAGAGCGGAGTGAAGTCGAGGGTAAAAGAAAAAGGGTTTCGGAGATGAATCGATGAACAGAAACGCCTGCCTGCCTTGTTCTTAATCAATGCTCCCTCTTATTCTCCGGATATGCGTAAACATGTAGATCAAAGATGGTTCCTTTTTTTATCGTCCTGTAGGATTCTCTAATACTAGGATTAGGAATTTTTTGCGCTTATTTAATCGACAACGATGAATACTTTATCTATATGCAGCAATTTACATAAAATTGATGTTGATTTATATTAAACACCAATTAATTAAAATTAAATGACAAATATATTACAAAGATTCAACGAATTGTTGACTTTGTCAAAATGATGAATTTTAAGTTTCTTTTCTTAAAACTTTTTCATATATATATGTAATTTGCTTTAATATAGAATCTAATTGGCGTGAATATTTAAAGAAGTTATTGAATATTTCTGCATAAATTCATCACCTTTTCATTATCACGCACGAATGAGGAAGAAAAGATTCTTTATTAATTTTAAGTAGAATACAATACAAAATAAAATGCACAAAGGTTTTGCAATTTCTGATGTAGTTTTATATATATGCCAAGATTTTTATTATATTCAAATTTATATTATATATACAAGAAATTAAATTTTTTCATATTTTAAATCCCTTTTAGAAATACATTAATAATATGTAATTGTATTGGTATGTAATTAGAAATAATATGTATTGTGACAGAATGTCAAAGTTCGTTTATAAACAGATATAGAAATATATAAAATTCTGACTGATTGTATGTACAATGTACATGTTTAGGTTGGTTTGAAATTTTTCCAATATACATATTCATGAAAATCGAGTCTAATTAGAGTGCCAATGAAATTCCAGAGTATTTGATATAAGACTTGTGATATATACCTAAAACATTTTTTTCTATTGTAAGTATTCCGAAATACTTTCGTAAGCAATTGTGTATATGAAATAGAGAGTAAAAATCATCATGTAAAAACATAAGAAATGAAAACAGCAACGAGATTATTTTAATAAAGGTAGTCGAGTAAAGATAGAATCGGTAACGATCACGGGTGGTTTTATGCTCGCGTTTCTCTTTTGAAAAACAATTCAGTTGGGGGAGTTGCGATAAGAGCCAATAGTTGAAAGGGGAGTGAAGCGTATTTACCATTCCAGAAACCACCCCACGCATCCATCTTCGGCTGTTGCATGGGGGAGCACGTATATACGTTGTAGACCCGTAAGATTCGAATTAGAATGAAATACGATGACAACGAGCGAACCGTGTTTTGCTTAATAGAATTCGCTCTTCGATGGGACAAAACCACCCCTGTGCTTGAAATTCGCTTTTCGTTAGGACAAAACCTACTTTTGAAATTTCTGGAAATTTGAAGAAGATTTCATACTGAAACTTGAATATTTATAAAAGGGTGATTAGTTGAATATTGTATACACGATAATTTTAATAACAACTTGTGAAATTATGTTTATTATTTAAAGTTATTGTTTAGAATTTAAATAAAATAGAGGAAAATAGTAGAGAAAAAAATAATAGAAAATGAAGGTATAACATAACTCGATAAAATGTAATAGTCTTATATATGACATTACGGAATTAAAAAAATTAATTCATTGGTGCAAAATTTCCTCTAACTAAAAATTTGATATAATTTAAAGAAACTCTGTAGGTGTGCATACAACGTATTGTACATATAATAACTCTAATGAGAATTGTGCGATAATATAAACAAATAAGTTTTGAGATGCTATAAATGTAATATGTGTGTGTATTTCATAATGATAAAATTATTGATCAGAATAACATTGAAATAACAATTTCAACAAGATAATTCGATAAAATAATAAAATATAGAACTTTCTTAAATTTATAGCGAGGTGTAAAAAAAATGTGACTTTTGTAATAAATAAAAGCCATCTTCTGTTATTAGATAGAGTTCATATATTTATAAAGTTATAAAGGTAAAGTTCGATAAAATCCATATGCAACTATAATGACAGATAATATCAATTGATCAACGAGTTCGGAATATAAAGGAATCCAAAATACGAGTGTAGATTATATAGCCAGAAAAATTTTCATTTTTCTGTATCCCAATACAATGAATCAATGGAATGGCTTGAGTCTTTTCGTCCCAGAATCATCATTCAAGTACATATGAACGAGATCGGAAATTGCTTCGTAAATTCTTTTAATATTGGAGTTTTCTATTGGGTGAAAGAGCGGGCCAGAAGGGGTGACTTTACGGATCAAGGGTGCCGAGCAACAAGTGTGATTCTAAGGGGGTAGTTCAGGGTCGTCACACGGCAGTGCTCATTGTGGATTTATCGATTTACCGCGTTGAAACAGCATTCATTTTTAAACAGAAACCATTCTTTTCACTTTCCCCACGTGAACATCACGTTTTGTGTTACGCGAGAAACTCGACATGAAGAAATTTTTATATTTGAACTGTCATTATTTTATCTTATGCTTTAGAATTTAGAATTTTCAATTTTGAATTTTTACGATATTTATTTTGGAATTTATAATTTTTACGTATCAGACATTCTAAAAGCAGCCTGAAATATTTATCTAAATACAATATTTGAAAACTGACATATTATTTTATTTGATTAAATGTTATATGCAGATAATTATGCGTTAGTTTATTGAATAAATAATTTTAATTGGATAAACAGATGATGTTTCTCGGAATCTTTATTTAATTGATTGTTTATCATTATAATAGGTTATTAACGAGTGAGTTTAAATTACAATATTTAGTTTTATTAGGATTTAAAAAGATTAATCTGTTTTACAAATTTTAGCACTTGTAAGGTATAATGTTTGTATTAAAATGTGATATCAAATGAAATAATTTTTTATTTTCTTTGGTATTTCACATGTTTAAAAATTGTAAGAAAGTCAACCATTTTAGTCAAAATTTTCCATAATAAAAATTCCATAACAAAAATAAATTGTGTTACATCAAAGTCTAGAATATTTAAGTATTATGTATATTGTGTTAAATTGAAAAATGCTTAAGTATTGTTTTTCTTTCTGTTTATAAAATTCGCGGATTATATGGGAATATGAGATAGAAATTTGCATAAACATTTTCGTATAATCTTGCTTCCCGGTTATATACGCTTCTGTACTGTAATAATCTTTTTGCCACGCTGTTCTGACGAAATACAAGTTTTTCACCTATTATTTCTGAATATACATATTTTAAAGGCTCAACGTATTTTTTATTTGTAATAAAATAGAAGATAAATTTTTAATGCAGAAGTAGTAAGATAAAAAGCAAATTAACCATAAGAGCAATTAGAGCAATTAAAATCTTGTGTATCAAAAAAATAACAAAGGTAGCTGTACTACTACTATCTAAAAATTTTAATTTATCTTCGACAATATTTCTCCTAATAAATGAGACGAAGTCCTTAACTAAATATTTCATACAAATTTTCAAAACGTAAACGAATCGTTTTGATGCCATATACATAATTGCAAAAGTGGAAAAGAGTGATTATGGGTTTCTAAGCAGTTATGAAAAAGTTGAAGATGCAAAAAATCACAGAATGCGTATAATACGCAAAATATGTACTCGTTGTATTATTTACTAACGTGAAATAAATCTTTACTTAATTGTATTATTTATTTAGTCATATATATATTTCATATTTTGTTTCGTAAAAAGATGAATCTATATAAATATTCACAATCTAGTGATCATGTTACAAATATATTTCTTTTTTTTTTTAAATTTCTACAGAATTTAATTATTACCTTTTAATAGTAGTTTAAACGGGCTCTGTTTATATTAACTTTTTTGCTTGTTTATACCCATGTAAATACACAGAGTTTGGCTGTTGAACCCTGTGGCATATTGTATAAATACATTCGAAAAAATCATGCAATCAGTAAATATTACGTATCTATTATTATTTGTTGAATAATAAGCCCATTCGCGGTTTTTTTTTTTAAAAAGCACATCAAGCGTTGTTGTTACTTTTATACAAAATCTGTCCATATAATCAACGAGTAATTTATTTATCTTGCTCCTCTATAAATATATCTATAAATATATATATATATATATGCGTGTTTCTAAATAAACATTTAAAGACACGAATCTTTACATTCTTGAAGCAATTTTTATAATTTTTATGTTAGTAAAAGACACCTTTACTTTGAGTACTATTGCAGTTGCTCGCGTAGCAAGATGTGCACAAAATATCTCAAGAAAGTGGAGAAGAAAATCTACAAACACTTCTCTTCCTTGTAATTTATAAAAGGTCACAAAATATTTTACAGTTACATGAAACCTATAATCAAATAAAATTGCCATGCCTATTAAACTCCTCTATCACGCCACGCAGAGACCGTTAAGCGCACATGTGTTTCATAAGCGATCGCAAAGATTAATTTCACCTCCAGCAAATAAAACACAAACGAAAAGAAAATCCAGCCAAGATCAACTTCGTTTCCCTTCCATCAGAGAAGGATCCTGGAAATGCAATTACAATCATGGAAACATTCTGTTGAACGGATGTCCAGTAGGAAAGCGAGAAAATTGTAACAAAACGGAGGGTTAGGAAGTGAACCACGTGATTATGGGGAAATTTGTCGGTGGTATGTGCTTATATATCCCCATAAATCGGCACGGTGGTGAACGAGGCTCACAGTCGTTCGCAATAAACTCGTGGTCTTTCGCAATAAGGGCGGCGACCGTCCCCAACAGAAGAGAAGTACTATCGAGGGTGAAGGGTCGTAATCTATTCCGCCACCTTATATTACCGAGAGTGGTATGCCCTCTCGTGGCAATCGAGTCTCTCTCGTTTCTCTTCATTTCCACTTACGTCACCAATTTGATCCATCGTCAGATTCGTTTCTATTTTTTCTTTCTTTTTCTAACACTAAAATTACTGGCAATTTATATATATATATATGTATGCATATTTCTATTGAATCGATCATACTTGACCGGTATCTAAATGGAAATTATGTTTTTTTTTTTCAATTTAATATTGGTAATATAGGAGAACAAAAATTTCTTTTTCATAAAATTCATAAAATCTAGGTGAAAAAAAACGAAGACTATTTCCACACGAACATTTTATTCCTTATGCTTTTTCAACGTCCTCGTAAAACTAATTACAAAATCAAGGGACAGAAACGAAACTCGATGCTTTCCATGGAATTGTCGACACTACCAGAATCAGCATTCTTCTTCTCGGTTGCCGTATCTTCGAATAGTACGTGGTTATTCAGAGTCTGAGAAGACGTGATTCAAGTTGCGGTCTTATCGTAACCAAGGAACGTTTAAGGCTATTGTTCTTGATAATTTACAACTTCCGTGGCTTTCTCGCACGAGAAAGGTACGTTTACGACTTTTATCCGATTCCTTTCTCCTATCTATCGAAGATTTTCTTTACTTATTCATTTATCGTGCATTGCGGATAGATCTTCCATATATCAGCTTCGATAAGCGTAATATTTGAAATATCAAACACCTACATTGAATTTAGCAAGATCGTCGAATTGATAGTTTCGATGATTATTTGAAATTTTAGTTTTATCTCAAGTATCTTCGGTTTTTAAACATTTTCTTTGAGTAACATTTGATCACTGTGTGAAATACATAAACCAATTCAAACTTGATTTTCTTTAAATTTCATAAATTGAAGATATTTATAAACCAAACATCTAGACTAATAATGTTCTATAACATACTTTATAAAATTTATTTTAAATGCTATAATTTTTAATATAATTACAGATGAACTCAAAAGACAATCTGATAAATTGTATCACAACAATGATGCAACTTCTCATTTTTAAAGTAAATGTTTGAACAAAAGAATAAGTAATATAAATTGTACTCTTAGTTGCATTCAAGCAAGGACATTTAAATATAATCCGAATTTTGTTTACTGCGTATATACATTTCATTATATATATATATATATATATATATATATATATATATACATATATATATATATATATTTATAGCAATTCACGAAAGTATTTGAATATCAACCATAAAGAAATTTCACAAATATATTCTGCAAGTATGTTATATAAAATATTATAAAATTTCAAAAAATGCATTTTAAAAATGAAAGTTCTTTAGATTTGTGAGTTAAATGTTTTAATTTTTGTCATTCTTTTAGGATTGCTTTGATATATAGTGAGTAAATTCAAAAGGTAACTTTGCATTATGGCACATAAGTGTAAATAATATTGTGTAACAACATGTGTGTTAGCGTCATAAATCGGTAAGTGTATGTAGCCCTTCGTGACTAACTGTACCGTGTTTGCAATAAATGTCTTCTCATTTTATCCTTTGAAGTTTTATGTGAGGTTGAATGAAGCTCGATGTGTTGTATTTCGTACCTTTATTTTCCGTTGCATTTCCTTTATTTTCACCGTATAGAACACTTGCATTCCTTCATATTAAGAATTAATTTAATTGAAATATATTAACGTAATTACATTTATTGCAAAAATATATAATTATAGCCATATCATAAACGGCCATTGAATTTATCTAATGATTATGAATCAGTCACTATAAAATGTTGAAAGTGGCTGAAACTGCAAAACGTTAAAGCTATCAATATAATCCACCAGTGCTAATGAAATTTTAAAATATTTTGTATAATATACGTAACATATTTACAGAAGATTTCCATAATTATTCTAATACTTTTACGAATCATTGTATACGAAAATCTAAAAATCTATAATTATGTGTCAATATAGACAGGTAATCTTAAATAATCTCTGAAATCAAATCAATTTCGGACATTTTGTATCTTGTTACAGCTTCGGAAATCTGATCTATTAGACTACTAATTAAGGTGTGAAAAATATCGTGGATCGAGAGAAGCTTCTCCTCCCTTTTTTCCTCTTCCATTTTCCGCCATCTCTTTCTCCGAACGGCTCTGTTCTATGATCGTCGGTTCGCAGCGAGCGTCGAAGGAATTTTCAAATATTTCCGGACAGACGCCCAATAAATTCTCGGAGCTGGAAAATATTTCCGATAGCCAACCGACAATCTGCTCACCTTGCGGACCTCCTACGCGGGGACAACTCTCTCGCGAGGGAAGGAAACTCAGCCTCCTCTTCTGAACGGTTAGATTTAAATTTCACCGTGGATAAGATAAACCGCGATTCCTTGAATTTTCCTCAGAGCTTTCGAGCCTCGTCAAGGGGGGATAAAAATAAAATAAAGGAAAAAGTAAAACTTAAAGCATTTCGTATAATAAGAAGAGTTATTTGAATCAGTTAGACATCAATCTTGAATTTTGCACAGAATAATTAAACTTCCACACTATGAATAGTTATTGATATTTACATAAAGTCACATCTTTATAGATATGTATAATTAAAGAAATTGAATTTAGGGAAAAAGATTGTTTTACCTACTAAATATTGTGAGAAGTACCATATTTTGGATATTTTTTATATATTTTTTCTTATTATGTACATTCTGTGCATTTTTTCAGTTTCAAATTTCCAGTAAAGGTCTACTAATGACTAATATTAATAACATATATGATTGTTGGAACATGCTAAAATATTAATTAAAATTATTATAATACCAAATTGCAGAGTAAATATGGGAAGACTAAAAATTTCGATGAACGATTCTTTGTCACCGTTGTGAGAAAGGTCCTATCCATTTTTCTAACAAAATAATGGACCTCTTCTTAAATATGTACATTTCCTATATTTCCTATAAAAGATATAAATAGAGACTATTATTTTTATATTATTTTATAGACGTTTTATCAGTGTGACAGAAATTTTCAACGCAGCAAAATATGAAATAAATTATATAATAATCATAAATGCTCAAAATTATTATACCATATAATAACAACTATATAATCATTATTATTAATTAAATTATTATAAATTATAATAAAAGACGATCTTTGGTGTAATCTTTTTTATCGTAGCAATATTAGTATTAAACATACATACGTGAAAATTTTGAAGGTCCGAAAATGTCCAAGGAATTAAACGTTACCTTCTTCTGATCTAAAATTCAAGCTTTTCGTGCGAAGGGCTCTTATCCAGCTTCTTTGAGTTAGCTTTCTGTTTATCGTTGCTTCTTCCTTAATGGGATATAGGGTGTTAACCTTTGAAGAAGCAACAGTTCCTCTGATGTTGAAAGAGCAGAAGACGTGCCTGGTCGGACACCTTAGGCGATTTCTCTGGATTTTTGAATTATATATAGCGGTCTTCAAGATGATTTTATGTCTTATATTGCATTTAACTTTTGGAAATGGTAGAGTAGAAGATAAAAATTATTGTTTTATTAATTTTATTATATTTGTTAGTTCCGAACGCAGTTTTGGAATATTGTGATCATTTTATGATTATCTGATTAAGTTGAACAGAATATTTAATTTTCAAGAATTTGATCGCTTAAATGAATTTCATTTCATTCACCAAATAAATTCTCCTTATTATTGATATTCCAATAAACACTACCTTTTCGAGGTCATTTTGAATATCTGCTACTTAAAGTCAATTCGTTTAAATTCAAGAAACTTCATGGATTTCCCAAATATTGGAATTTTCAGATAATTTCACGTTTGATTATGATTCGATCATTTATCGCCTTGCTACATGTATTCCATTCAGAAGTAGACCTAGTATGATACTATTCGGTATATGTTACGATTACACGCCGGAATCGGTTTATAAATTTTAAGATTGACTATTGTGAAATCGTTAGATTAGTATCTATTTTTCCTTTTTCTTATGTTATGATTTAGATTATATGTAGTTTTATTATTTTTATTACAAAACTTTTGTATTATGACACCATATAGCGCGAAGAATGCCACAAAGGAAATACGAAAATATTAATTTTATTTAAATATTAGTGACCACAGCTTTTTAAGTATTTAAATAATATTTTTGTGGTAATAAATAAGTGCGTTGCAGATATTGACCTATAAATTAGTATATTTCTATCTTTAAAACTGTTTTCCAATAATATCTTCCTATCTCGTTGGAACTGATAAAGTTCAAGATTTTGCATATATAATTTTGTATATATTTTGTATATATATGTTTGATTTCTGGTATAATTGTTTTTTTTTTTCAAGATTTTTCTGAGTTAAATGTTTTAACTCTTATCATTCCTTTTAGAAATGCAACAGTAACAATTCTATTAATATATAAGTATACATAACTTTTGTGATAAAGCGTGTTTTTAGTTTTTTTGATAAGTCAAATACACAAAATTCGATAGGTTCATGTAGGTTTTCGTAACTGACTGTATATATATCTCGAGCTATGTATCTGAGGATTATTTATTTTCAAACTTCAAATTGGAATATTAAAAAATTTGAACAATGTTAGCGTATAATATCAATCCCACGGATTCGTAGAAACTCGTAACTCCCAATCCCAGAAATATCGTGCAAGCTAATTGCAAGCTTGTTCTCAGACGAACAGTAGTGCACAGCGCGAACTTAACGATTTCTCGATAACGAGCAAATTATCCTCAAGTTTCGTCGTTTCCAAGACTTCGTCCCGTACGATTTGGTTGCGCGGACATGTGGCCGCTCCAGAAATTCAGTGGCGCGGATCCGCTTCGAGCGCGTGATTCACGGGTGAGGCAACTTCACGCACGTGTTCCTGGCACACACGTCTCTCTTTCGTTGGCTACTGGCCAAGTTCCGAAACAGCGTGGCTCGCCGTCTTTAACGGCGCTTCGCCTTAATTATCGGGCTTGATGCGACACGGCAAATTTACGAGGTTGTGCCGCTTTCTGTGCTCGTGAAAACAAGGTTCATTGTCGTCCCCCAAAAAGGAATCGTTTCTATGTAAACCTTTAACTCTTTGAAATTTCCTTCTTCCTCTATTCCTTATTTAGAATATTATCTATCATTTCGAGAAAACTATTCTTACTTAATCCAAGCCTGACTTAGATCTAGTTCAGAGCAAACATATTTTTATTTCCATTACAAACCAGAAAATTCACAATCGAGGAAAAATAATCATTCCAAAGTTACACTTTTAGAATCGTTTCGATCTAATTTAATTGATATCAAATAAGATCTACATTTGCAGTATAAACCAAAACTCTTTCGAGTTAAATGCTTCGAAAAATATGTTCTATATATACTGATGTCCTTAGATAAAATGTCAACATCCGAGAAAACTGAAGTTTCTGTCATCCTTCTTTTTCTTCATTTAATTACGAATATGTAACGATTATTTGATAACCGCTGTATTATTATTGTGTATAAATATACAGGTAATATGTTATTAACGCAGTAATTGATTAAGTGCTCAAACAAGACATTCTAAATTTATAAGGAGAGTAAGATAGGACATCTCAATGTAGAGAACATGTCGAAATCGTTTTTTATTCGCATCTTTAAATATACAATTTAATCATAACCAATACTGGCATAAATTTCGTTATAAAAAAAACATACGTACATGAATATATATATACAAAGAAATTAATATATATATATATATATATATATATATATATATATATATATATATATATATATATATATATATATATATATATATATATATACATAGACATAATGACTTCCATACGTGTTAATTTATGTTATATTTTAATCATAAACATAACGACTTAAAGATAATAATCATCATGATCATTATTATTCTTAATAAATTAAATCTTGCATCTGCATCTAAAATATCCAACTTAAGAACAGTTTAAACATAGAACTATACAAGCTAGTAAAATTATTTGAAAAAAAGTTACAACAAATAAATTACACTGTTTCTGGATCTCTACAATACTATTTCTTTATTTCTTTACAACACCAGGCTTTTACAATTTTAAAACAATTCCTCAAAAGATCTCCAACAAGCATTCTTATATTTGCATAATTCCATATTACACGTGTATATAATATTTGGATTATTATCCATTTGGATCAGCTAAATAACGAGAAAACGCCTTATGAACCCTGTCATCATCATCAACAGAGATCTACCAATTAAACAGTCAGAGCAGAAACAGGGGAATTGCGAAAGCAGTGAATTATGGAAGAAGGAAACAGACGAACGATGCATGCAGCCCCGACAAATAGAGGGAATTAAAAGTAATCACGGGCATATTTACGCGGCCGATGAACAGAGTGGTTGCGTCAACCGCAAAAATGTAACTGCACGCGAGCGGTGTAGCGCAGGTGTATGCATTTTGCTGTTGAGTGTGCACCGAAAGGATGACTGGGGTGGTTAAGGGGAGAAAGAGAATGGAAGCAACAACACGATAGGATAGAAATGGTCCCTCCACGGTTCCCCGGATGTGTGTTCGCACATTCGTATCATCGGAAAACAAGAGGCATGCTTGAAACATGCAAAAACATGAGATCAATAAATGAGGAGAGGAGGAGATTGAAACAAAATAATTGTGATGAAGGTGAATAAGGATACAGTTAATTATGAGTGTTAAGACACCTGCTGGTATTTAGTACAAATGCATATATAATTGTTATTACATAAATATGACATAAATCTGTTATTTCGTACGTATCATATACGTGTCTTATAAAGTACCGAAAGTATAATAACGGTATAATATAAAGTAACAAAGCTGTGAGGGAAATAAATAAGAGGAAAGATACGCTGTTTACCATTAAATATTAAGACATCTTCTAATATTTACTAAAAATTTATGCATTTTTCACTAGTGTTTTATTATAAATCTTATTTGTCTAAATTACGTGTCATAATACTTATGAATTGGGACATACAAAATTACATACGTTTTATACATTTATATATTTATATATGTATATGCGGAGTAAATCATTTAAAACTGGAGCCTAAGATATTTTTCATATTGTTCATCGTGTCTTAAATATTTCAAATAAAAATGAAATAGGTTAATAATTAGAGGTTATATGAGTATCATTCGCGACATTATGTTAATGAAATTAATTTTTATAAGTGAAATCATATATTAAATATTATATATTTAAAAAAAGATATGAAAAAGATATTGAGTCATGTATACTATGAAACGCTGATTTACGAAACATTTGAATTAGAAGATTGTGCCAGATTTGATTGATTTATCTATCTGGAGTGGCGTTTTTTTAAATATTATTAGTAAGCGAAATCTATTTCTGTCACCTGACATATAACTATAACAATTTTCCTTGCCAGATTAACATTTACGAAGAAGTTTCATAAACAAGGGGCGAAAGTGAAAGAATAAAATCTGCAAAAGAGGAAAAATTGAAGAATTGTGCACAGGATGATATAAATATCAGAATAGAAACATAAATACGGTACGGAGATAAAGAGAAAGTGTGAAAGAGAAAAAGAAGCGAAAATACAGGTGGGGAGGAAAGTTGGAACGAGGCATTCGAGGCGAGAGGTAGTGTTGTAGTTGAAATTTTCTGATCTGCACGTGCAACACGCATGCCAGGGATGCAATTCGCAACGTTAACAGTTATTTCGACGGAAATCCGTTTTTGGGTTGGGACGGGATCGTGGAATGGAATTTTACACTGTACATGCACATATACATAGCTTGTTGCCCGCCCGCGCACTTACAGCTACGCGCTAATTGCGCGCGTCAATTTTCTTCCCTCTTCGCGTTTTCACGTTTGTCTTCTTCGTTTAACGTATATTTTTTGTTAAAATATAAATTTTTCAAAATATTGAATTATATATTTTTTTAGAAATTTTTTCTCTTTTGTGAAGAAATAGTTCTTAATCCTCAAATCGTATTGTTTTGTTACAGATGACTATGATAATTTATGCCAGATTACTGACATTTAACGTACTTCATTCTGTTTTCTATTTTAAATTCTTCATGATAGAGATTAATAATAAATAGACTGCAGATTTTTGTGCATTTGTAGAAAACTTAAAAGTACAAAAATGTACAACAAGCACATAATATGCGAAAATATAAAAAATATCTTAATAAAGTAGATGTTCTTTTCTTTCTATAGTATTTACTTAGTTGTGTTGATAGAAATGCGAAATTGTACAAAAATTAAGTCTGGTAATAAAATTAAATTAAATTAAGGACTCCAAAATTAAGTAATATGACCTAGCCATATTACTTGACAATTAAACAGATACATATAGATGTATATAAATTTTAGAGCCTAGGGACTAGTTTAGAGTTAAATTTTTTAATTGTTTTTTGATCATTATGTCTTGATGATACGTAAATTGGCAGATTATCTGAATGATTAGAAAGCGAACAATGTGTATTCAAATTAAATCATTTAGGAAGCGATCGAATTAATTGTTGCTTTTTTATGAATTTACATACAAGTTAAGCAGAACCTTATATTTATATAACATACAAGATTTGTAAAATTGCATAAGATGAAGAGAATGTGAAGAGCAATTACGCCTTAATTGTTTCTAGGATAGGAAATTATATATTTTGGTTCTTACAGATTTTATCTGTTTTATTACAGAATATTTCTTTTCTATTTTTGTATCATGATCATCAAATTGTAACAATCGATTCGAATAAACAATATTTTTTAATCCAACGATGCATACCTAATACGTACTTAATAAAGATATCAGTTTCTTATTATATAATATAACAAAATTACATTTTGTTCAAGGATATTATTCTCTTATTTTTATAGTTTTAGTTTTTCAGTTATAGAAAACACACAAATCGATCGAAAAAATTACGATTCAAAGAGTTAGTATTCGACGCTCGAGAACATCCCTTTTCCGTAATCACCCAGCAAACTCAGTCGCCGCTCATTCTATCTCTAGCATACGATTTTAATTCTCTCACCGACACTGTTGGCAGACTAACGCGTGACCAGATCATTATTAAACTGTAATTAGTGGTGGTATCGGCACACTGAAAGCGGCATGGTGTATCGTCGAAACTACAAGCAACAACGTGAAAGTTAGGGGTCGAAACGAAATAGCGTGAGAGAGGGGGAAGCAGAGCAGTAGAGAAGAGGGGTTGCGTTTCGTCGATTCGTTTGCTCGTGTCATTTACCCGGTCACGAGCGTTCCGCTTGTTCTACAACAGCTTCTGGATAGTGTGCGCTAGCCGGTAGCGTGTAATGTACGCGCGTGTACGCACGCGTCCGCTCGCGTGTGCCTTGGCGAGCCCGCGGCTGTTTTGCGATTACATATCATTATTCCGCATGGTTGCACCAGCTCCAACCCCGAGCTATGTTTGCAACTAGATTACCGTCTGTAACGCGCCTCTCTTTCTCCCTCTCTCTCTCTCTCTCTTCTCGCCTCTCTCTTTTACTTGTTTTTTTGGATTTAGTCGATTTCTACTCTTTGGTCAATGCATTATTCAAATAGTATAGTTGAGATAGAAATGGCTATAATAATTCATCTTAGATTGCTAAATTTTGGAGTATTTCAATTTATCTTAGACTTTACATTCTTCGTTACAGAAATTAATACGAAAATGAAATTAAATTAAAAATCCCATCCAATATTATTCCATTCCTATTTCAATATTATTTCACATAGTTGGTCTAGTGTCAACCCTATGTTATGTTTGCAAGTACATTATCGTTTGTAATGCATCTCTCTTTCTCTATCTTATTGTCTTTTTTACGTTTAGTCGGTTATATTCCAACTCTCTAACCAAAGTGTAGCTTTTGCACTTATTGTTGTAACACTGTTAAATATGATACCGAGTCTTGAAAATCTTAACAGCTTCAAATCGTTGGATTATAAATAATTACAATATTTTATTTTAGATTACTAAAATGTAGGATGTTCAATTTTATCTTGTACTTTACATTCTGCGTGATAAAGATTTGCAAAAAAGGTCAAATGAAATTCAACTAGATCATAGATCTCAATCACTAAACAAAGAATTTCAAAATTAAGTAATGTAACGCCAAAATTATTATGATCCCCAGTGGTTTATCGGTAATTACTAGTTAAGAGTTGATTAAACATGCCGTATGTAATGTTTCTAACCATTCAGTGTACACTACATAGCGCTTATAAAGTACCTAAACACCCTGTACAATTCGTCTAAATATACATAATTGCTATTAAAATATATGAATTAATGGTAAACCAATTATCAAAAGCAGTACTTGGTATACGTTATATGAAGTATTTATTGAAAACATTATTAATGGTACGTTAAAAGTAAATGCACGATTCTTCTAATTGTAGTTCTTAACCTGTTTTGCATATTATTGTTCGTATTAATAATGATACTCGGGCCACTACTGATAGAATAAACTCTCGATAAATTTGAAAGAATCTTGTCCATAAAATCCAAGAAATCAACCCTATAACCACTCACCCCCCCTTTTTTTTATAAAACTGCCCATTTATCAGTTATTTTTACAAAAACATGCATCTTTAATTTAAACAGGTTTTCATTTTCAACTACATCACATCAAAATGCTACTTTTTAGTTATAAAATGACATTAAAATCAAAAACACAATGGAAATGTATTTATCATTTGTAGCGTACAAATTTCCACTCTACTTGAAAAAATCTCAAGAAACCACTTTCAAAATCACTATTTTCTCCTATCTTTGCACCGGTCCCAGCACACCCTCCTCTCGTATTACCATGAGAATGGCAAACTCGTTAGGGGCGATGGTCCAGCGTGGGTGGTTCGCGTGCGGAAGTAAAAGCAGGCCGAACAATGTTACCATCGGGACGACGTGCCTTTGGCATTGGAGGTCGAAGTCGCCACTATTAGATTGAGGTTCGGCGGTGGGCACGGCTGCCGCCGTCGCATCGGTTTACAATATCGTAAATCGCTTGCTAACCAGTTGGTCCCGCGGTATGCTAGGAATTCGACTGCTTCTCCTCCTCTCCTCTCTTCTCTCTATCTCTCTATCTATCCCTCTTTCTCCTCCTCTGTTTCTCTTACTCTACAACACTATGCTTGTTCGTTCTACCCATCTATGATAGCACACAACGTGTATAGATATACGTGTGATCGAATAGGAAGAGATAGATGGAAGCCAAGGGGGATGGTGAACAGGAAGGACGAAATACTCTTGACTAGTGGATGCAGGCGAACGGTTGTCATGCATCGTTTACAAGCCGAGCATCGTCCGTTGTTGCGGCGAAACCGGCAAATTCACTCGGCCGCTCTCTGTGTTATGCACCCTTGAATGGACCAGCAGATATTCGTAGCGAATGCTTCCACGATCTTCGCTCTCTATGCCCCCTTCTAATTTGCTTCCTCTGCATCGCTAGTCTGGTCCGCTGCCTCAGATATCAGCCGCGAGACACGTTGCGAAATTAACATAATTCCGCGATTCTCCGTGGCCCGCGAGATTTCTAGTGTATTCTACTATAGCTTGTGGATGTCCATAAATTTTGGAATCTGGCGGCAAGCGTGTTTAGAATGGTATTAAGCCATTGACATATTAACATTTTCACACTAAACGTTCCTATGTATGCTATCTTTCGTCAATTATTATAAAATTACAATTTATTAGTATTAATAATCGATAACATACATTGTTTCAATTAACCCCACCCCCCAAAAAGACATGCAGTTTTGAAAATTTCAAACATTGAGGATTTGAATTATTAAGAATCGAATTAATACGAAATGACCACAAAACTTTTCAAACAAAATTAAACAATATTAAATCAAAGATATAATTAGCCTCTTTAATTGTCGAAACTAAAAGAATAGTCCGTAAGAAGTTCTAAATCCAATAAAAAATACGCAAGAACGAAAAGAGAAGAAAGAAACTAATTCGACGTAAAAATGAAGAAGAGCACGTACACGGTTTAAAAATCAACAGTGTAAATTACACGCGATCGCTGTTTCTGCTCTTCCGGACAAATGGGACTAAACGACGTTATCGTAGTGAACAGAAGCGAGAAACGACCATTGAACAGGGAAGAGAGCGAGGTAAATAGATAGCCAACGCGGGTTGCGTCGTTCGCAAACAAAGAGAAAAGCGGTGGGCAAGTTCCGCGCGCTGCCGGGCATTCGAATCTCCCGCTACACACGCGCACACCACGAACAAAGCGGTTGACACTCGAGGCTCCGGGCGTTACGCTCGTTTTGGCTCGTTCCGCGCCAATGGGAAACAACGTTCCTGACAAAGCGTCCCGATAAAAGCCACTTTGATGGAACCGTTTCATTGCCCGTTCAATCAATTAACATTCTCCCGTTTTATCTATTTTTTCTTTTTCTAATTGGATAAGATGGTCGACCTAAGAAAGGAATCGAAAGATTCGTAGAGATGTTCTAATCAAAATTTCGGTTTTATTGATAATAAATATTAAAACAGTCCTAATTTTAACTAATCCTAGGACTCGTATTACAAACCTCTTTATTCTGCATATTCATCCTTTATACCAATTATTAGACTGTATATATTAAGGCAAATTTATATTTATATAAATATAGCTGGAAAAATGGAAATTACGTAGAAAATTATTTCATATGCTAAATATTGCAAAGAATACTGCACGTTGGATAATTTATTGTATACTTTTTCACAACACGTGCATTCTGTGTTCATTTTCGTGTCTCTTTCTTTCCTTTAGATGCATAAAAGTCCACAGTCTAATAATCATAATCACAATTGTGATACATTAATCATTTCCTTGGTAATTTAAAAAATTATCATATAATGTCACTCGTAAAGAAAAATAGATTCATTAAAAGAAAGCGCTGCGATAAGAGCCACTTTGACGAAATCGTTTCAATGTCTGTTCAATCAATTATAGTTCTCTCTTTTTATCTTTTGTCTCCTCCCTTTCTCTAATCAAATGATTGACATGACAGGCAGGAGCCGAAAGGTTCGCGATGGAGAATCTTTCTATAGTTGTTTGATAATAAGTAGAAAATCAATGATTATAGGCAAATTTGTATGATGTAAAGAAAGAAAACGTCTTTCATTGTCAATATTAGAATTTATATAAAATGTGACAATTAAAATTTTTTGCCGGGCTATAATCAACTACTTGATTAAGGCATATGTATTTCATATTGACTCATAATTTTCGTAAAATTTTATTAGATATTAATATATTAACGGTACAAAGTTAAAACATAATTGATATATTCAAAGTTAAAACATAATTATAAAATTCAATAAACTCCATATAAATTTTCATCGTACTAGAACTTTCAGCAATATCGAATATCATGAATTTCTCTTCTTTTAAATTTAATTCACCGTTCCACGAAATTGATAATAATTATTAATAATCAAAATATAATGAAAAATTACGGAAAAATTTCGATAATTGAATCTCACTATCGGTTATTTATATTTAATTATTGTTTATATATGATCATTATTAGCAAATATTATTCAAATAAGTATTAATCCTCCTCGTTACATCGTATGATTAATACTTATATCACATAATATAATAATCAATATCGATATAAATTTGATCTTGTTATACTATACATCTCGCTAAAATTTGTTTGATACATCGAGCTGGGTAAAAATTTAAAGCAAATACATTTGAAATATTATTTTTAGCGTAACAATTACTTTGTAGATTTGAACAAATAAAGTATTTGTTTTTCAAATGATTATTTCAAATATTTTTTAGCCATGAAAATAAGTTGAATAGCAAAGTAATATTAGAGTGCAAGAAACCTTTCTAATTGTAAATATAACTATTCTAATTGTAATTAAGTGCGTCGTTCAAAGTTCCGATTGCTTACAATATAGACTACTGCTTCGTGGACAAAGAGACAGTCTAACGAAACGTGTCTTTCAACTGGTACATATACTATGTACTGGTACTATCTTATATCTTGCTACTTTATATAAGTATTATAATTTACAAATTGCTTCGCGTGTTTGTATGTACTTCATAGTACTTTGAATTTATGAATCATCATCGCCTCGTTATTGTAATTCTAACTCCATTTTTACATTGCAATTATTGTCGAATATTACTACTGGGTTTTCCACGAATGAAAAAAGATGAATGTCGAAATATTGAAAACGATAAAATTATTTCCGAAGCTTGCAATTTTTCACATAACCTTCAAACTTCGTCGCGCCATATTTCCCCCAACTTCTTCTCTGCGAGCTTCATATCGTCCACGATATTTCGCATTTATTTTGCTTCTTTATTTCGCTTCGAACGAGAACCAAACTTTCGTTCTCTTTCCTCCTCCTCCGAAGCGACGAGTTTCGACAGAGACACGAACAGAACGAACGACGAAGGAAGAGGGAGAGAAAAACGCAAAAGGGTGAGCGAGTACGGCGCCAGGGTAACGAACACCATCGTTCTCAAAGCGACGAGAGCACGCCATAATTACTGCCTTTGTTTCGAACAATTTATATTAAAATGGAAAGCAATCTGCATTTACAAATTAAATGCGCGGCCCGTTTCCCTTCCAAA
This sequence comes from Bombus haemorrhoidalis, assembly GCA_014825975.1. Classification (NCBI taxonomy): domain Eukaryota; kingdom Metazoa; phylum Arthropoda; class Insecta; order Hymenoptera; family Apidae; genus Bombus; species Bombus haemorrhoidalis. The sequence continues at coordinate 14,264,014 of CM026164.1, forward strand.
CGCGTTGCTGCCAGGCTAAAGAGAGAAACAGGAAGAGAGAGAGAGGTGGATTATCGTGATGAAGAGGCGAGCAACCGACCGGCTTGGTTACCTGCGGCTTGGATCGTGTAAAATCAAACGGATACCTATGTCGTGTTAATTGTGTGCTGGTAATCCATCGCCATTAATCCCACACTGTATATTCGTCTATCGTGATGATAGCAGCTTGCCAGTGAGCTTGCTAGTGAGCTTGTCAGAAGGGTTGAAAATTGTGGATAACACGATGGAAGTGTATTGATTATCTTAACTCTTATACGGGCAATCACATCTTTGTAAATGATTAATGATGGTTAATGATAATTAATTATTAATGATTAATGATAATTTTTTAAATGATTTTTTATGTTTATTGCGATCAAACAAAGAATGGAACGGATATGGTGATTTTAATTTATTAGAAGGACGTAAAACTGTGGATTTTATATAACATTCATTCACATCACAGTACAAACAAATTGTTACGGACATGTTTGAGATTTAATCTCGGTATTTTAAAACGTATTACATCAAACACTTAGTTTTAATCTTAGTGTTATTTTGTTTGGATATAAGAAATGACTTATTTGTAACTCAAATATTTCAAAATTTTTATACAATGTCACTCATGGTAATCCCATTTTTTTTTTTTTATTTACAACTATAAAATACCCTGCTTTAAAAGGGAACTTCTCGCTGTTACCTAACTACAACAGCATCCAAATCCTCAAACATCCCTTCAACACAGAATTCGCATGCTCGTTCTTTATAAAATATTTCCAATTAAATAAAAATAATAAGAAGGAAAGGAATAATAAAAATATTTTCCATCCAGCGGATAATTATGAAGAAAATTCAACAGTTCACATTGTCCAGTCCGCAGTCGGTAGAAACGTTTTTACGACGACTTAAAAGAAAATTACAGCCGCGATGTGGCGGGTTATAGGCGTGCGAGGTGATTCGAGGGATCGAAAGGTCGCGGCATGGCACAGCGCATTGCTCGTTCGCTCAAGTCAACCAATTAGCACGCTGATCAAGAAGGCTAATGGAGGTCGTGTTCAAGCCGCGGAACGCTCCTCGACTTCTGCGCTGGTAGCGCATCGAGAGTTGTTTGAATTACATCGTGCGCAACAACCATCGAAGATACAAACGCACACGTTATGATACTGAAGTAACTTCCGCGTGACGATATCACGACGACCTTACAATTTTGTATAGTTGCCTCAAAAGTGACAACTTGTACCTAAATTTTATTTTTTCTGGAGAAAAAAAATATATATAATAATATAGTATATAATGCATAAATATTGTCTGTGTATATATAGGCAACATTTTATTAATCAAATTTACAAAAATCTATAGAGTGAGAGAAATAATGCTCATAAAATAGGATAAAATGTATTTATTTTTCATGTTTTTTTTTATACAAAATCAGCTTTTTTACTAGTTGTGACATTTCTAATAACGTTTTCGAACACGTAGTGTTAATCTTATGTTATGACGTTTTGTAGAACTACATTAGTATCTATATATTACGTGACGTGATATATGTATACGGTCATAAAAATATTTGTCGAAGAAAAGAGAGATTTAGGAAATTGACATTAAAATGGGACATTTTAATTGCTGCAACCAGAAATAAATTGGAACCGTGATTCAGAGAGACGATGGATATAAATATGGAAGAAATATATACTTTATTATACATAAACGATGGACTTTTCATTATTATTGAATACATAATGATTTTTTAATAAACGTTGGAATAAAATTTATAGCGATCCTATCGCCTATCGTCTATCGTTTATCTATACGATAATAATTAACATATACAAATTTGTTAGAGGAATTCAATGAAAAGCTAATACCTTTCTGTCTTGTGAGATACGATTTCCATTTACAAGAGGTTCGAACATGTAGTAGAGTGTCTTAGAGGAACTTGCAAGTACTCGTTCCGAGGTTTAAAATCTCGTTCAAAATGAACATATGTATATACTTGCATTTATAAGTACATATTGAACTTGATCTCATCAGTAGCTATAATAATAGTATCTTATGTTTGGCCTATGTTCATGGTTGAGTTAATGTTTGAATGATTATTATATAAAATATTAAATGAATATTAAACGAATAGAGAATGACAGGATGATTTCGTTAAGATTTCATTAGGGATTTGTTAAAGTGTTATATGGATTCGATAATTAAGAAATGATGCCTTGAATTATTCAATGCGGTATTCTGAATGAGATTCAATGAAATTGTTAATGCATGTTTTATACTTGTTTGTTGTAATACTGTCACGGTTGGTTTTAGAAATTTTTCTAATGAATCGTTTTAGCTAATAAGCTTCATATTTTAGCACAAAGGTTAGTAATTTTCTTCCGATTATGCTCCTTCAATTCTGCCAGTTCCTTATACAGGTTACCTTATATTTTGTAATTAGTTTTACTGTATACAATTTTATACAGAAATTCACACAAAAACCTTATATAAAATATTTAATAAAAATGATACAAAATAACGATGTATCGTCATATTATATTTGATACTAAACATAGTATTAACCACATGAAACGCCGTGTCACTTGAGTATTGCATTTGACTCGGATTTATAAGTACATACTGAACTTGATCCCATCGCTATTACAAATTACAATTTGAAAGATGTCAAAGGCCGGTTCTGTTGAAATGCGCAGAGGAAGATAACGAGCTGGAGAAACATTTTTCGCGAATGTTATCCGTATGGTCGAGTTTGCACGCGTGCACGCGGCTTCCTTGATGCTCGGGGCATCGTTCTCGATGTCTCGATGACGCCCGAGGCATGGTTCACCCTCGAGATTCCTTTCCGCGTAGAGAAGAGCGTTCCACGGGACCTGGCATTCTTTCGTGGATACTCAGCTTTATACCCGGAAGCCGTTCGTCGTTGATTTTTTTCACCGGCTAGAAAAGGACGAGCCACTCGGGACAAAAGAAAGCGTTGCCATACGGTTTTGTTGCCGTGCCTTGGGAAATATACGAGAAAATAAACAGCATTTATCAGGACCCTTTGTGCCGTTGCTGATGTTCTTCCTCTTTTCGATGGCTGATTTTGCTTTATATTGTCGGTGAATATATTTAGTTTAGGTTACAAGTCGGAAGGTTCTAGGTAAAAGACGATTAGTTTGTGTTTTTCACGCTTTAGTATCATTTATCGTATCATCATTTATCATGATTCTAAGCTTTCTTGTGTACGTTTTAAGGATTAATCTTAAATAATTGTGATTAATACAATAATATAACAGTATATTTGTGATATGCAAGAAATAATTATTTGAATTTTTCCAAATTGCTTTAGTTTTTAAGAATTAATTCTTAATTATTACAGTTGTTGGGGATCACTTTCTGTATTATTTCTATGCTACTTAATTATATTCATATATAACCAGACTTCAATAATTCTTAAACTTAACTTCAATTGTGAATGAATAGATTCTTATTTTAGTATGCTTGTGCATATTTCTTTTTCTTTCTTCTTCTTCTTTTAAATAAGTTGATATTTTTATACATATACATATACATTTTAAATACGCCTATTTTAATATTATGGTAGTGAAATTCTTTCGTAGTTCAGCATCAAAAAGTCGTTAAGAATTTAATAAAATTTTGTATACAAATAAGGTATAAAATAGAAACTTAAACAAAATTATAATTTGTCAGTTTGTTTAATCGTAATTTTGGCGTTTGGATATAATTATCTTACTTTATCAACATTAACTTTGAATTCTGGACTATGTAATAATTATTATAGGTAATAATAATTATTATATAAATATTATTACTTCTTTCTTATTCTTTATCCTTCTTTATTCTTTCTTTATACCATAAAAGAACATATTATGTGCGAAACACTAAGACTAAGTATATTATTTTGATTTTCTTCATAGACATTAACAATACATAAATTTTCTTGTCTTCTATATTATCTTTGATTAATTTGTATTTTTTACGAAGTACATTTAGAATAATTTAAAATTAGATGGCCCGTGCATTTGTTAGGTTGTTCATTAAAACTGATTAAGTTCAAAAGTTTCAGAAGATGACTAATGAACGTGTCCGTTAGAATTACTGTTACAAGTGGTGTAGAGTTTTTTTTCGTAATATATACTTGTCAAGATTTGTTAGGATTAATTATCAAAAACAAGAAGCTGCTTGAAATAAGTATTTCCTCTTTTTACAGTCGTAGAAGCGTAACACAAATGATAAACAAGACAAACGTGACTAGCTCCTTAAATGTATGATTTTATTGTATAATTCATCTCTGAATACTTTAATAACTTTAATTATGGCTCATCTTGATTATTTGATATGTTATTTATTAGAGTCTGTGGCGAAGGTTTAAACAAAACGTTCTGTGGATTCGTGTCAGTTGTATACATGTTCAAGGTTTCTTCTTGGTCAATTGACGTTGCTATGAGCTACAAACGGTTAAAGATGTTGATTGACGATTAAAGAAAATCCCAGTTTTGCACGATATTCGACTTGTAACTGTAAGTCTAATTCTTACATCTTTCGATGTCTGTAGCTTGTTTCCGCATCAACTGATTTCAATAAAGTTTTTAGTACATATGTGTAGACATAGATCTACAAAACGTATTGTTTGAATTTTTATTGCAGACTCGAATAGTGCGACTGTAAAGGATGACTTTTACTATTTTCTTTTCGCAGTTCTGGCCAATCCTAAATTTTCCTATATGTTTTTATACTTCATTTAATAGACTGATTCTTCTCGTTTCTCAAGTGGAGTCGTTTGACCTAATTTTGAAGAGATTATTTTGTTTTTAAAATTGTTGAAAGTCTAAATATTGATGAGAGTGACCGTACATTTTTGTAATAAGTGATATTTTATTTGTTAATTAGGGAAGATGAATTAATTCGTTTCACAAATTTTCGATTCTTTAGATGTAATAATTCATTCTTAGAGACTAGTTCTTAAAATGAACGTCAGAACTAAGTTCAGTTATTATCACTAAATATGAACTACTTGCACGCTTGTTTCAATCATTAAATATTTTAACACATACATTGCTTTTTTGTACTTTTAAATTTCCGATAAAAACGTAAATATTCTTAGTTCATTTATTAATGATTAAAATAATTTTTAAGATCATATTACAAACTGAAATTTTCTCAATGATCAAAATAAAATCATTGAAATATAATTTGACGACTTACTATCTACCCGAAAAATTCTGAATCTTTTTTTTTTTAATCTCCCTGTATGTACAAATCAAAATTTCCATATGACACGTTCTCGTAAAAAAAATAAAGTTTATTTTAATCAGTTTTAATGACGTGTAACAGATTTTACAATCGCGAAGGAATATCAATGAGACGCGAACTCTCGAACGAATAATAAAAAATTTTCAGCCGTTTTGCATGCACGCAGGCCACGTTTGGAATGTTTTTCATAGAATTTCCTCAGTTCCGGCGAAAACATATTTTTATAATCAAGATACCGTATTGGAAAAAAATATAAAAAATATAAAAATATTCAAAATATGATGCCAACCGAAACGAACGATTTCCCGTGAAAAGCGTTTTTTGTAAAAACGTGCTTGCATTACGGATTCGATTAACACTTCGTTTACAATTTATTAAAACGATCGTTTTGTTTTTTATTTGCACATTATCGTACAGAATTTGGCAGTTATGTTTTTTCTGATGCTTTCTGAGTAAATTATTTAACTACGAATTTGATTTAACCACATTTTTGTAACTGATATTGCATCTTAGATTTTAATCAAATATTTAAATAATGGTAAACAGTTGAATACAAAAATGTGTTTAATTTTAATATAATTCTATTTTATTTACTCCCGATAGGAATTTAACTTGCTTATTTTAGCCAATATTTAGAAAATATTTGAAATTAAAATATAATTATTATATATTACTTAGAAATAGTGTTTGTTTAATATAATTTCGCTTTATTTACTCCAAATAGAAATTCATCTCATTTTTTCGATCAAATATTTAAAAGACACTTGAACAGTTAATATTTAGTAAAATAAACATACAAAATTATGTCTTATTTCCGAACGTATTTTCGAAACACTTTTATTTACTTCAAATAGAAATTTAACTCGTTTTTTTCTAACGTACAAGTTTGCCAAGATCTGTTTTGCTAAAATTTTTGAAAATCCAACAAATCAGCTTTTAAAGAAAAAGGGAACTTTTGAAGATACGAAAGGTATGTCGATCTATTTTTATATCGTGAAATACACACCGACCTCCCTCTTGTCGCTCGATTTATGAGCATGAAAATCGTCTCGAATTCCGCTTATTTCGTCGTTTGGAGATAATTTTGTGTGATTCGAATATCGCCAGGAAACAAATCGCCTACGAAAATCACGAGGAATCGATGCCTCTGCTTACGTAACATGGGATTAATCTCGAAAATGCTAATAATGGATCCAATTGTTACGCTCTATGTAGATTTAGGATTGATAATTTAGCGTTTTTGCTACATGACTGTTGGGAAAATATATCGAGTTTTGTAAATAATTTATACATGTAAATAAAGAATAGTTATCCGAAATGAATAAGTTGTTTTTTGATATTCTTTTGTAGTAATGAATAGATCGTGAATATGTATACAAATTCGTAATTTTACGAATATAATTGAGATAATGAAATTTAGATAGAAATTTGTTTTATCTATTAAATATCATAACAAATACCACGCTTTGGTTATTTCATATACATATTTTTGTGTATATTATGTGCATTTTGTGCATTTTTGTATCTTCATATTTCCCATAAATTCATAAAAATCTGCAGTCTAGTAACGAGATTATGATTTATTATTTATCTACAAAAATTTTTCTTCTTTTTATTGCATAATAATCTCATTTCTGTCGTGAAAATACTTTAACCTTTTATTGCGTATATTGTTGTGCTCGATTTATAGAAAAACGTTGTTCATAAAAAATATATTCAAAATTATATGTATTTACAGGTATTGAATTTTATCGAATATCGCTTCTATTCTACAGAACAAGAGTGGAGGGAAAATGGACGAATGAGTGTTTATTAAAATATTGCTTATTAATATACCTACCAAATTCTTACCACTTCTTTCACGGCTCAACAAAAATTATTATTGTTTCGTTTGGTATTATGATATTTGATGATTTATTGAAATATTTGCTTGTTTAATTCGGGAAACATTTTTCACGGGCTTTGTTTATTATGATAAAGTAATTTCAACAATATGTTCAGCATACAAATGTTGCTGTTGAAGTTATTGAATTCATTTGCAAAACATAATAGAACAAAATAATATTTCATGAAATAAACCATATAAATACATATATAAGTAACAATCTTTGATATTTTGTTAAGAAAACAAAAACGAATGAAGCTTAATAGGAATGCAAGAATTCTGAGTTATAATAAAAATATATAATTTTCACTTTTAATGAAATAGCTAATAACAATAGAGCTATTTGTAAAATACTACATTTTATTAATATTGGATCACAATTTCTATGATAGTCATTATTATTATATTATTAATACATCGCTCATTTGATTACATAATTTAAACTTTGGAGATTTTAAACCATCTAAGAATTCTAAGAATCATGTAAATAAAAGTCAATTTCTTACCACGACGAATGTCATAAGTGGTTTTGGAAAATACTTGAGCTTGATAAGATACCTTAATTCGGTTCTAAATTTTAATTTAAAAATACAGTCATTCTTCAAATTGTGAAATTTATTTTCTTATAGTGTCAAACTTTCCACGATTAGCAAAGAAGCAACGTTAAACGACATATAAAAACACTTTCGTCAAATTCATATTAAAATATCAATACAGAAGCAAACAAACGCATATTCGCAAAACAAGCCAAAACTCTGTAGTTAAAATTCAAAACTCTAGAACCCTGAAACAGTTTCAAATTACTCCAATGTTGCAGACCAATTCAACGTAACCTAATCCAAATATAACTTAAATTTAATTCAAAACAACCAAATTTTTACTCACACCAGAGAGCCCACAATCTAGATAAAAAATTTTCCATCGTTTCAAAGTTACGCTTTTTAAAATCATTCCAATTTAACTTAATCTAACCTAACCTAAGTGAAATTAAATAAAATCCATTTTTCAAATACAAATTCAAAGTCTTCGGAGTCGAATATTTAGACAAATACGTTCTACTTACTTCTAGTCATTCCAAATATCTACAAACGAAAAATTATTCGTGTTTAACCTAACGTAAAGTACTTTAAGTAAAATGAAATGAAATTCATCTTCACAGTGCAATGTAAAATTCTTCTGAATCAAATGCACAGCAAAATACCTTGTGTACATATCGTGTGTGCGTGCGCGCGCGTGTTTAATAATATATAATATATATAAATATATGTATAATACTTCGAAACTTCACAGACAAAGAATCATTCTCATAAGGCGATTTGCCATAAATTCCTGTGACGCGGTTTGATAGCGCTCTAACGACGTGATTCAAGACAATCGCGTTACATAATGTCGGTTTCGATATGGAAAAGCGTGTGCACGGTTATATTGCTCTTAATACTAACTCATTCGCTAGCTTCTCGTCTCCACGCTTTCCGAAGATGCGAGCGAGCGTAACCACGAGTCGCCCGCTCGCTTATGAGCGGATCGTAAGTAAAGGTGCGTTTAAACCAAAGGGATAAGAACGTAAAACGAGAGCAGGGACATTCGTTCGTCCTCGTTTGGTGCAAATGAACATCGAGTAATCTGTTTGTAAACTTTTTTATATCAAAAGAACTTCTTCATGACGTATCCGTACGAACGTTCGTAGAGATTAGACAGAACATCTAAAATGTTTAATATGTATGTAGTTATTTCCAGTTCAGTCGTTACTCGGACTCGTGACAGCAATATCTGATGAAGAACATTGTAATTATAAGTATACTCTTATACTGGGTGTGGCTGAATATATATATATACAACCGAGCGTGAGATGATTCCTTATGAAAAAGTAAAAAGGCTTAGTTTTCAAGGAAACCGAAAATTTACCAAGTATGCTTGAATTTGGTTAATTGTCGGCTAGGTATCAGTAAAAAATCAGCAGAAGGTGATTTTATATGCACAAATAGGTAAAAAATATGAAATAAAGTTTTTCCCTTAAAAGTTTCATATTCACATACATAACAACAGTTTGAACGTGTTAAGTTCAAAATTGGCCCGTATATGGTAACTTATTTTTTTCATAACAAAGCGTCTTGTGACGCTATGTTATTCTCCATTGTCGACTTATTTTCATACGTAGAATATCTTCTTGCCGATTTCATACTTAAATTTCTCGGAAAGTAAGCTCTGTACGAAAACTATATAAGTATTCATTTCTTACTTTTTCATAAGGAATTACACTCGAATGTTCGACGAACAATCACCAAACGACGAAACATTCGCTTGTCTGGTCTAAACGCACCTTAATAAGCCGATTTCACTATAGAGTCCGCGTGAAAGTCAGGACGTCCGGTCCTTCGTGACGAGCGCAAGAAAATCCTACTGGCGTTTGCAAGCTGTTATTATTGTTGTTATTATTGCATTATGTCGTGTCGAGTCAACTTAGTGTAATAATTTATCGCGTTCATGGTATTTTTCTTCGGTACATCAGGAACGTTGCACTTACGGTACTTACTTTGCGGTATTTAATGTTACTCAAGTATTTGACGCATTATTTTGACATTAAAATGATAACCGAATATATATAGTGGCGAAGTATTTCACTTTTACAGAACCCTTATCGCATTTTATGTATAGAAGGTGAAATCGTTCAGGTACAACTCCTAAATAAATTTAATAGGTTTTAAATAGTGCTGTTTCACATTAATTATACTGACTACTGACTCATTTTAACACATGTTCTAAAATTAAGTATATATATACACACATAAATATAAACATATATTTGCATATATTAATAAGATAAACAGAGTACACTTTTACTTTTAGTCAATTATGCATCAAATCCTTCATGAATTCTAATGATGCGTCATTTTCAGCATATAACTCAATCTATCAACTGAATGCGATTATCGCTTTTATGAATGCTTAATTTCTTGAAATTAAATTATTAGAATCGATTGACTAATTAATACTACTTTTTCACTTTGTTCCATTTACATTTGCTGTAAAACATTATAATTTTATATAAATGCTCTGAGCTCTCACAAATTATTTTAAATATTCCATTTTTTAATTATTAATTATTACATATTTTTTATACTTATACCAATTTATAAAAAACTTGTAACTGCTAATTGTATTATTATCAATTTTTAATAATTGAGATATGAATGTTTCAACCGATCTAACGAGATATTCAATTACGAATTCTAAATTATCTATAAAAATCAACAGATCTAATTCCACAATTTATAAAGTTGTACTAATCTAAACGTTCCTGGATATCAAGGCTTAAACCAATCATATTCTATAATCTATCCATAATGTTATAATCTTATAGGATTGTGAAAGAAGCATAGATTTCAAAAAGAAAAATTATTTATCAAAACAGAAACAAGATTTTGTAACAAACGTGTCTATATATAAGTCATTTTTGTGGGATATTTTTGTCTAGGAGTTAATAAAAGAAAACTGTTTATATTTAATGTTAACTATAAAACGAGGAATTGATTGCAGAAAAGCATTGCATTATTTCGTCTATATAATTATTACAAATTTGATAAATGTCGCCCTTTTTAATCAAATTTTATACACGTAGTTTTATAGATGACACTTCAAAATATCGTATATGTAATTTCTACAGTTCGAAAATTCTTGGTACGGAGCTGCTATAATTTCTTCACTTATAGTTTCTTCCAAAATAAATCAGGCATTGAAAAATTGTCGAGTTGGAACAGAGTATGTTTTATACTACTCTTCCTAAATATAAATTTATTTAAAACAGCGCACGTGAATGTTTCGATTATTCATGACTAGACTGCGGATTTTTATGCACTTATGAGAAATTTCAAAGTACCAAATGCACAGTAATAACAAAAAATATACAAAATACCTAAAATATAGTACGCCTTAAAATATTTACTAGATAAAAGAATTTTCTATTTATATTTTTAATTATGTTTATAAGATCATGAATTGGCATAAATATTCACGATCTATTCATGATTATTCATTCATTTGATGATTACCCATCAAATTTTCTTAATACCAAATATACGTAATTTGTAGCAAATATTTCCTTTCGTTATGTGTCTGATAGCTCACAGTAAACCAAAACTTAATGATCGCCAAACTCAAACTAGAAAAACACACAAAGAACATCTATTCATATTCATCACCCATCCATTCCATATACATATACCTAACAATATATGTTTGTAAAATGTTTGTAAAATTTACTCGATGCTCTTTTCAACATCCTGTACGATACACATTTTAGACCAAAAAGTACGAATATTACTATAATTGAAATAGCTGAAATTCGAAGAAGTATTAATTATTTCATAAAGTTTGACGAACATTTGACGACCACAGTGCAACACAATTTGCGAATATTCAACAACCGCATGATTCCTCTTATATCTACAACTGTAATTCTACATGTACGATCTCACTGTCTGCATTATAGGTGCACCCACGTCGCCGTCATCCTGACCTGCCCGAGAAATCCTCATGAAAGACTGGGAACTCAGTACTCAGAATAGCATCGGTATTGTAGCCATTTCTTTTTTTATTTTTCCCCCTTCTTTTTAAATAGCTCGCCATTGATCGCGGTTATTACGTTATTTTACAATTTGTTACTCTTTTTGCTGTAACTATTTTTTCTTCCTATTTTTTTTCTCTCTTATTTTTTTTAATTGAAATAGTGGTGATGGTAAATGAAAAGTGTTGTTGACACACTAGATAAGGATTGACGTTTTTATTTTAGTAATTTGCTGGCAGAAATAGCCTTAATCTATATAATTTTTCCTTTATTTAGTCAAGTTTGATAGTTTTAATTAATTTTTCTATTCGGGCTTCTCTTTTCTTTTTTGAGTTGGTATAGTACTATGCTTTAATGTGTCAAATATTTGACTGTATTCGTAGCTTATTGCGTAAAACATTTTCGCGATACACGTGGCGGACGGTGAATTTCTTCTAGGAGGCTGGATGAATTTCTAAATGCAATTCGCACGAGGTAGGTCATCAAACTCATCTATATGGTTTTTCTGTCACGTATTTTTTGAAGGCACGTGTCACGTGTTTGATTGTTATAAATGGAAGCGTTTGAAACGTAAAGCTAGCAAATGGATAGTAATAATTTTATGTAACTAAAAATTTAACATATTTAGACAATTTCGTAGAATTCATATATTCTTAAGTATTATAGAGGAAATTTTTCTAATCGAGAAAATAATCGTGTTATTGATTCGATTCGAATGTAATCATAACTTGATTTTAAATTTTGTTATATTTAATATTTTCTATATAATAAATTTGATAATGAGATATTTTATACAACAAAGTAGCATAATCAGACAGTTAATGTGAATATAGAAAATTAGAACGAAATACGAGGAAGTTGGTATTCAATTTTTACATAATAAATATTTCTGTGATATCTTTCTTTAAGCATATATAGAAATCAAGGATAACGTATAAGCAAGTATTTGCAAATAAAAGACATATAATTCTTTCTGTGAAATTTTGAGTGATGTGATTATATAATATTGTAGCACTAATTTCAAGTATCATAAATTCTAGTTTCGTTAATTGTAACTCTCACTAAATTTTCTTTTTGCTTGTATAAAATTTCCACAAATACGCGCTTATAAAATTTGACCAAAAATCACTTCCTTTAATACGGTCGTTAGCTCACACCTACTGAATACATATTAATGTTAATAAAATTGATAATTGTGTTTATATTGACTGTTATATATATGTACTCGATGAAGTGTTTATATATATATAAACACTTGCAATATCTTGTGGCTTCTCTATACATTTTTAAATTTGTTTCAAACCGTACGAACATAATCATTGAGTCTCGTTGCAGTGCTAATGAAATTTCAAAATGTTTCCATATAAGACACAGAATATACTCATAAAAAATTTCTACAAGCAGTCGAATACTTCCGTGACCAACTGTACTTCCTCTATGATCATAGAATCTATGCATCATATAATGAATTATTCCGTGTAAAGTTACGTTTGGCAATTTAAGGATAGCTCAACTCTATTTTCCCAAACTCTCTTAAATTCCACAACCATAAATAAGAGACGAACTTCGAACGATTTTCTTAACTTTTTAGGACATAGAGGATGAAAAGTGTCCCACCCCTTAGTGCTTATATTTATAAGCACATGAGATGTTTTTCATTCCACTTCAAAATATTAAGATAACTCCAAGCACAGCGATTCATAATCTCTCTCGATTTCGTTTTGTTACAGATATGACTAATACACTTTTAATAGACGCATAGGGAGAAACATGTATCGATCTTGTCACTACGTAGTCAAAACTTATCCAGAGCATTCGTAGTTTTAAATAAGATTTCTCTGCAATCAGAGTCCTTTTTTTTTTGCCTTAAGATTCTGTACCTTAAAAAGATAAAGTCGGGTATCCACCGAAAAAACTAAACTAAGGCTATATTATGCTATGATAGGTTTAAAAATATTTGCTTCAATACGTAATATACGAAACCGTTTCCGTCAAAAACTAAGCTAATTGTAAGCTGTGCCGTACAAGAATGAAATAGATGAATACGAAATAGATAAAACATTGTTGGTGGAAATTGTGGAACCGTAAACTTCGTGTATTTATAGACCCAAATATTTTTGAACTCGACACAGCAGAGCTTAGTTTTGCGGTGGATCTCCAGCTTTATTGTCTTCTTTTACCCCAACTTTCTTTTGTTCTTTAACCAACCAAATCAATCACTCGAAAACATATCGACACTCTGTATATCTATTCAACAAAACCTCAAACCTGCCGTGCTTTCCCAGAATCTCTCTCTCTCTCTCTCTCTCTCTCTCTCTCCCTCTCGCTCTCTCGCGCTCTCCTCTCCTCTCTCTCCTTCCTCCAGAGCGAGACTGGCCGCAACCGCGAATTACTTCGCAATTTCCCGAAATTGCGCAATCCGTGCAGGCTAATGGCCACCAGGTTGTTGCTGGTCGTTCTGGCATGGGTGGGGAGGCGTTGGCAATGGTGGGGAAAATAGTGAATAGAGAAGAGGGGTTAACGTTGGACGATAGAGAGTTGAAGGGATGGACTACGGCGGAGGCCACGGGGGAGGCGACCATTAATTAAGCAAAATCATAAACCCGGCCAACCGAGAGAACCGTGCTTGCATTGAAAAATATAAACGATCCGGCAGGCCCGTTACTTTCACGAACAAGATCCGCGCACCGGTGTTTAGCTATCGGTTGGCTGGTGCAGCCGAACAGAACTGCGGTACGCGATGCAGTTTGCGTTGGAGAGGGATTTTATCATTGGCACCGATTGCGGTTTTAGCTCTTTCCACGTGTGTATTGGACATATCAAAGTTGCAAATTGAGAGAATTACAGGGAGTAACGAAAGTATTTGTATGGTAGTCTGATGTTCCTCTTAATCACTTGGCGTACGATATATGTGAGATTAGTTCGTTATTGTATACTTTGGAACAATGTTATACTAAACTGAGAATACTTATGCAACTTCATATTTTTTGGAACATAATTAAAAGAATGGAAGCTCGGTGGAGAATGTTGTAATCTATTAAATATTATAACGAGTACTACACATTGTATATTTCATATGTCCTTGCGTATTATGTGAATTTTGTGGATTTGTGCACATTCAAATTTTGCACGAGCGCATATAAATGCACAGTTTATTTACTACGAACAAACAAAGAAATGTTAAACATATATTTCTCAAAGAAGTGTCGCTATTTCACATCCTGTCACCCTCTGCTCGATTGACCAACACATTCCAAATTTTTTATATAAAATTCATTGTATATATACTTGGATTTTGTTTTGCTTTTATTTTCTTCTTTTTTTTTTATTTTTCCATTTTTATTCTCAGTTTTTGCGTGTTTATAAATAGTAGATGGGGTTATTTTTTGGACGATAGAGATTGAATAGCGGTTCCGTCGAGCGCGCTTTATCCTATTATACTCTCGTGTTTTGTTGGTTTTCTTTCTTTTTTTTTTTTTATTTTCCCTCGATTGGTTTTGTTCACGGTATTTAGGTATCGGTTTAACGAGATCGGTTTTGAGTTTCGGTCGATCGGTCGACACGTTGAACATCACGTTATTAATGAAATTGCATTGTTCGGTACGAGAAGGCAATGACAGTTTGTAGATTTATTAAATCGCGCTTGTTGGAATATTTAGATGATCGCGTGTGTACGATTGTTTGCTGTCTATGCTATGATAAGTGCATAACGCAATCGCATAAGAAAGCAAATGTTAAAACGACCTCTAACGCTAATATTATTAATGAAATTTTCAAGTTGCAAGTTATAAATCATTATTATTAACAAATTTTTTTTGTACGATATGAGGACAATAAGTTTATATACAAGTTATCCTATGTAACTAGGACTAACTACAGTTTTGAAATAAGGTGAAACATAAAAAATAAATTTTAGGACAAAATTAAACAGTTTTAAATAGACATAAATTTTTTTATAGATCAATTGGTGCCTTTTTTTATTCTCTGTATTAATGGTATAAGGAAGCTTGCATCTGAAATACAAATTTAAAATACAATTCAATGTAAATTTCATCAGAATGAGTGATTTGACAGACAAGGGATGAATATAAAAATACCGCGTCTTTCTTTGTCTTTCTTTGTCTTTCATACGATAAGTTCTGTGAAATTAAAGTCAATATACCTTTAAGCTAATCAATTTTCGATCTAAATACCTTATAATACTTTCCTATAGAGAATGCAAAGATCTGTAGATCAAAGTATTAAAAAATGTATAAATCTATTTGAAAGAATAGAGAAGGTTTTTAAATATTTGAAACTTCAGACATCATTCGAAACAATTTAATCTTGCCAAATGAAATTATTTTCTTCTCGTATCTACCGTTCCAGGGCTATAGCTTGCCTCAAATTGCGTGTGGGGTATTCTGTATATGAAGATAGGAAGGTAACAATAAGTACATTTCTGTTGATCTGATTTTAGTATCGCTTCACGATTAAAATCCAGAAGTATAACTTTTAAAATTATCTGATAAATTGGCGAAATTTTATGGACACTAAAAGCATGACTAATTATTGACAAAAATTAGAATAGTTATTTGAAATTTTTTATTTCTCCAATTATTTTCATCTGTTAATTCTTACCAAAACTAAGTTTAAATATTAATCTTTATAGCATTGTTTCATTGCAAGTGATTTTCATATTATTCAAACAGTTAACAAAATAAGAAAACAATACACACATATATATATAAATTTTAAGATAACTGACAAAAAATTGAATCTCGGTTGTAAATGCTATAACACGGTGCCTGATTATGCATTATCAGAAAGTGGAACACGTTGCGCCACTTATTAATCGTTATACCTTTCTTATCGATTCTATGTCTCTTAGATGTGCTGGAACGATGAAGAAGAAGAATGGGACTCAGAAATGATTAATTGTGCTCATTAGTTGTCGAGATTTATTGTTTTGTTGCATTTGAAACATTAAAACGCATATTGAAACATTCTAATTGCACAAAAATTCTTATTTAATGATTGATTTCATTCTAAATACTCGTATGGCCTACGCAAGTAGGTTATTGAATCTAAAGACATATTACTCTATTCACTTGTTAATAACTGCTTATTAATAAAATATAATAACACCTTTTCAATTAATTCTTTATTAGATTTATATACATACATACATGGGATCACGAAAGTATTCGATCACTTGTAGACCTTCAGTGAGTATATTCTATTTGTTAAACATTTTGAAATTTCATCAGTATTGTTTTGAATTTTTCATTAGCACGACTATCATGATCATATTGTTAAAATTTGAAACAAATCTGAGAACACCTATATGAAGAAATTACAAGATATTTAAAGGATATAGAGCGTCTCGGTAACTCTGTTGCAAAGAGCTATTTTTGTTGTAATGATGAGAGGAATGAATTGTTTGGTTCAACATATATCATAATGTGAAATATTCTTCTTCATAGTCATATTTTTAGGCATTGAGATGTTGCCATAATTTTTTGTTAATTAAATTTTATATTTTTTTATATACCTGCCTATGCGGTTTTCTTATTTCTTGTACAAAATTATTAAAATATTTGTGTCTAAATATGTTTAATTTTATTTAAAACATCTAAATATGTTTAATTTTAATTTTGTAAAACTTTATATATAAAAACAATCTTGCGCTTACGTTTCTCTTGTCTTTCATACAAGACAAGAAATTAAAAAATTTTTATGAAATTAAAATTTAAATATCTTAAATTAAATATATCTACACGCAAGTAATGCTTAATGCTTTTGCCTGTGGAATAAGAAGAACGCGCTGACGTACATGTAACGAAACAGAGTTTAGAATAAACTGAAACATAAGAGACAAGATTTTTCGTGTAGTTTTGATATAGGCGATTTAGTATGCAAAAGCAGCGACTGCCAAACGTAACCATGCCGTCAATTTCCTCTTCGGCCGTGGTCGTTTTTTAACAGACAGTGCGAGCACTGGTAATTATCGAGCGAGCTAATTGCCTGGACTATTTCTTGCGATAACTTCATCGGCAGGGATCCGATCGGACCCAATTACGAATCCCTCAACGTATTACCGGTGTGTATCTTGTGCCGATTCCCCGTGACACGTATACCTGAAAGAAACAGCAAAAGGAGGCGAGGGGGAAAGCGAGGTAGAAAGAAAAAAAAGAGAGGAAAAGAAATTGAAAGTAAAAATTACCGGTCTCACTGGCTAAACATAGTGACCGCTGCGGTTAGTTTGAGAAAAATGGCCGATATATTCTCGACTACTGGTGGTTGGGGTACGTGGTCTGAAAGGCGAGCATTAAAATAGTCGACGAATCATGTAAACTGGAAGGTGGATAATTTGTTCGACTAAAATATTGAGTAGAGGACTGTGGTGATGCGTATATTGGTTGTTAGTATTTATGTATTGCTTGCGTGTTCCATTTTTTCGTTTTGTCGATGTCTGGTAAAAAAAACTATTAAGATATTAGGGTATTTACATCCTGACATGTTATTTTAAATTTGATTGATTTTTAAATAATTCGTTTATTGTCGGATACATTTTAAACTTATTTCACAATAGTAATCGCGTTCTTTTTCTATCCAATCGTATATTTTTCTTGAAGAAAACGCTTTCAAGTGAACTTTTCAGAATAATGCAGATCGAAAGACAAATTTTTAAGATTAATTAAAATTAATTAATATTAATGGTTCGACCGATTAAAGTTGGTTGAAATTACTAATTTGTAAATCTTAATTAAGAAATTTTATATTTTACATGGTGAAACTCATCAATGATATTTATCATGTAAGATATAGAATTCAAATAAAAATTTAATATCTTGGAATGAAAACACACAAATTAAATGTATCCAAAATTGACTTGGTTATCTACGACTCAACGATACCAACTGAGAATTAAAATTCTTATTAATATTTGTTTCGCGTGACTTCAGTTTCACAAGTTACAGAATAGTGAACCGATTGCACACAGTGTTTCTGTTACAACTGATAAAACGTAAGAAACACAAGAAACAGTTTCCGTTCGATCGCCGAAAGATCGAAAAAGAAACGACGCGCGTAAGAATTTAATTACGCACGTATTAGACAAATTTACCAATCGTAGAAATAATCGCGCGTGTACATTGAAACCGGACATGGTGCTCGTATCGAGAATACGTATATTAGCCGGTGTACTACGCAGCGGAGAGGCAGGCTGAGGTGTATCGAGGTCGACCGGTTCTCTAACAGCCGTCAGCCGTTAAGGGACATTGCGACACACGCGCAAACCATGGTTCTCCATCGTTTTCTCTCTTTCTCTCTTTTCCCTCGCCTTTTGCGCCACGCGAGCCAGAGAACTCCGAGAACTGCGAATAAATTGTTATTAACTCGACAGTGCCACTTGCCCTTTTGCCTCTTGTGAGACCTCAACGATTTAAAGAACTTTTTAGATAAAGTTAACAACGAAGCTAAGAACTAACTGTACCAGATTCGAACCCTCTATAAGTATTTCGTAATAAAGAAGAGATAACTAACTAAAATTAGGATATTTACTTATATATCATTTGATTTTTTGAATATGTGAGCGAGGTGAAGAATACTGGGGTCTTTATGCAATTTTTTAGTTATATGCCTTTTCTTTCTCTCTCTCTCTCCCTTTCTCTCTCTCTCTCTCTCTCTCTCTTTCTCTGTATCTCTCTTCTCCTCTCTTAGTTGACGGCTGTTACGCCGAACGAGTACAAGCATTCTGATTGTGAAAATTGCAAACAAATTGTTATTCTTCCAAAAGTGCCACTTGCTTATCCTTTTGCCGATTACATGATCTCAACGATTCGGGTATTTAACCTTTTAGATAAAATTATTTATAATTTTAATTATATTTATTGCTATTATTTGCTATATATTATAGTAATTTTAGATAAAATTAATTAATTAATGGACGCAAATACCAAGCAAACTAGATTCGAAACGTTTGTGAGAATCTCGTGAGAAAGGGACGATAGGTAATTAACTAATATCAATGAAGAAGAATTTAAAGAAGTAGTACTCGACGCCTATAAAGCGAACTAAAACGGAATATTTTCGTACAAAACAGCTAAAATTGCAAAAAACATCTTGGATCTTAATTAACGTTTGAAGAAGTCAAAGGTATAACTGTTAAAAGAAACAGTATATTTATATCTTCGGTGTTCCAATACTACGACAATATTTTAGATTTTATAAAGAGAGCGAAGATATACTCATTTAAATTTAGAATCAAATAAAAGGATAGTTTTGTTAATATGGGGCTAATCGAAAATATAATAAAACGGTTTTATTAGCGCCGTTGTAAAATATGCAAGATGAAATTTACTTTTAAAAATTAATATACAGCAAAAAGATTGGCATTTGATAATATGAAATATCATAGAGCAGTTTTGTTATTTAAGGGATTTATCATTCTCAGCTTGTTTAATTGTCAAGCTGTTGATAAAATAGAAAAAATTCTTTCGAATGGATTGAGAGTTGCGGTTGATAGAGATACCATAGTCTCTTGTAATTTTAATAGCAATGCCTAAAGTCAATTAACACTTCGACGAATCGTGTGTTTGATTTTGATATAATTAATAAGATCTCAATTACAAGAATTAAATTTCACATATCATACATCTGTTGATTATGAAAGAAGATAATAAATTACTGCTTCCGATTTATCATTAAGTGGCATATTTTAGCAAAATTTGAGTATTGTTAATAAAAATCGATAAATCAGATTCGAATCCACTACAAGTATTTAGAAAAGCGTTACATCCAAAAAGACTCGAATCTAAATATTGTACGAGTACTTTGGTAAATCAAGAAAGGACTTCTAAGGGCAATCAAACGCTGTCCAAATAGGTTCGAAACTTTACCATCACCTTACTAGAAATTCTCCATTCGCTTAAAATCATTTTTCTCCTTTATCGCTCTTAAATCATTGCAATTGCGAACGTTCAACTAAAATTTCTAAGAATCCTGTTTATCGTCTATAATTCTATAGAATTTAGCTTCTGTTAGAAGAATTCAATAAAACGGTAATGCCTTCTATTTCTCGTCTTTTTGTTATTTCATGTTTATATTAATAAAGAATAATGTCGGAAATAATAGATTCAAGCCTTCTAAATAAAATAATACACAAGTGGAAACAATTGTCAGATATTTTATGATTCTGCGATGACTGATGCAAGATTTCTAATTTATTAATCGTTAATCTAATAATAATAATATGTGATTGAATGTTGTCGTATAATTTCTTGTATGAAACTAAAATAATAAAACAAATTCTGTAGATCATATTTGATTATAGAAACCTAAAAGTATAAAATAATAATATTATATATTTCATATTAGAAATAATATAATGTAATATGTTATTAGTAACTAATAAAATTAGAACGGATATGAAAAAATTAATAATTCGTTTAGATATAAATAGCAAAGGTAAGATGAGATATCGAGCGAATGATATTAATGCGTTACACCAGACAATTAAAATCTTGATCGTTGGTTGAAATTATTCCACTTATTTATGAGATATATATATTAAAGTCATAGCATGCGTGAATGGAATTGAAACCTTCAGATGGCAAGATAAAAAATTATTGAATCATTTGAAAAAGTGAAAGGTTGAAGGACGTTAATTGGAACTTACACATATAGGATTATTTCTAATATGTGATAAAATTGAAGAAGAATAACATTTCATCGGTGATCAAATATTCTTCATTAGAATATAAACACATTAGAATATAACAGAAAAACATGATGATGACATTATGAATCTTCAAAATTAATTACATTATTAATTAATTTTATATTATCACGATTATTCTTTTGATTGATTGTAAGATTAAATGCGTATTTTTACCATTCTTCTGATCATTTCAAAATTATCGATCGTTCTGATTTTAAATATGCATTTCATTTTTCATAAAACTTCATCGATCTATGATTTATTTTGTGAAAACTTGATAGATAATCCCCTTTTCGATATTGTTCAATTGTAGGTGACGATAATAGTTTCAGTTAATGTTTTATTTTCATTTGTATTCTATGTTTTACGTGATACATGATATTTGCGATTTGTATACGTATAATATATATCATATATGCATAGAAGAGAAATTAAGAAATAATTAATTAATATAACAAAATAATGATTTAATATTAAGGAATAATAATAATAAATAATAATTTTTTATTTTGGAATCTAAGGTATAGGATACAAATTATAACACAACAGACTTTAAAATTGAATAACTTAACTTGAAATCTTGTTCACTATTTGCGAATTGAAACTAGAAAATACTAGACTATTGCTTTTTTCAATGATAACGTATTAAAGTACTTCTTGTTAGCCAGACTATAACGTAAAAATCAGATTATGAAGAAAAGTAGATACAACACATTCCTTCTTTGTGGTTTTTATATGGAAATAACTAAATTAAACTAAAGAGTCATGATTAAGTTTATTGATGCTTGTAAGCTTTAAAGTGCCGAATATTACGCTATCGTAATAATTATCCAAATTATATGTAATAGTACAATCACTGTTTTCAATTCAACATATCATAATTAAAGAAGTAAATTTGATTATTATCAACACTTTTAGGTAACTCAGTTGTCCCAATACTCAAGTTAATTATTTATTAACAGATTAATTATTAATTAACGTTACACTTTTTCTTATGAAGTACCTTGCAAAATGATACGATAAAGTGAATATGGTCAACATATGGTTTCATTAAAGCTATAATTAGTGCCGGGAACTTTATGAATAACCATTTCATAAAAACGAGTTCCAGCGAAATATATATATATATATATATGTACATATTGCCTAAAATTGCCTAAAAGAGTCTCTATCAAAGAAAGAATTCAAACACGATATTACATAAAATTTTCTCTTTTGAATGAAAAAACGATAGTTTAAACATAGTGTCGGATAAAATTGTCTTCTTTGAAGAAAACTATACAAAACAGAAAAAAAAAAGAAAATTCAAATGAAATATTATCTACATTATGTAACACTGTTCCCATGCTCATGGAAAAAATTGATAAATATTATGTAATATATTATGTAAAATTCTTTTCTTCAATCATACAAATTTCACAAAAAAGTTACATTATGTAAAACTATTGAATTATGCCATTTACCATCATTACACTGTACATCCTATAAACATAATAAGAGTATGATAAAATAAAATTTCACTGTAAAGTTAATATGTTCTATGGTAAGAAATCTAATTGGAAGCTATGTTACATCTCAATATCCGTTAAAAAAATATGTGTAAGAAAAGTATATGTTTATTTATGAGAAGATGGAAGAAATTAATATAAATTTTTTTCGTAATTATATATAATTAAAAAAAATATATAATATGAATTTCGTTTTCTGAAGGTGACCTTGGAAGCTCTGGAAAATACATATTATCATATATATATATAATCAATAATAAATATCTTAAAGTTATCTTCGAACTATACGTTATACATACAAAAAAATTTTTCATCTATCTACTAACAACAAAATAATCCAAGCTCTAAGTTTGCATTACTTCGGAAATTAATTTGAGGTATTACATTCCATATATCTTCCCGTTAGTTTGCAATAATATAAAATTAAATAAAGTTATATAAAATTTTGTTTTCAAAACAAGAAAAGAAATTCTTATTTCGTATTTTCATCATCGCAAGAAGCAGTTAGTGTGTGCTAATTGAAAATATTATAGAAAAGTTTGCATTCTTTGTTCACTGTTTTCTGCGGAAAATTGCCTGGAGTACGCATTTAATCTCTAACAGTGGCACTGTTCTACGTTTTTCCAGCGGTACTTGCAACCATGTACTTAATACATATCTTCTTATCGTGAACACCTATCGTTGCGTTATTAAAAGGCGCGAGCATAGTTACGAAAAACAAACATGGCAATTGTATACGGTATTCCGGTTTCCCCTGTTGTAGCTCGATCGCACTTTCTCACAGTGCAGCGCAGCGTATGCGTAATAAACGACACGGTAAAGGATACTTTATAGAACCACCATATGAAAGCTTAATAATATTTAATATTTAGCTTGAATAATATTTAAGATTTAAAATGATGGATTTTACTTTCTTTTCTTTGTTGACAATTATGTCTATGTAGATACCTTTGGAATAGTAATTCTAACTTTCATTGAAATTCAAATTTAATTGTATATTTCTATTTTGTTTTCGTCGTACTATTTTAATTATTAAATACTATTTATATGTAGTAGATTTGATTAAAGGTAATGTTCATTTAAATTAACTGATAATAGTTAATTTTAGTTCAGCTTAATTATATTTTTTGCATATGTAAAATAATAAATATTCACTTGAAATATAAAACAACAATCGGGTTTTTTTTCTAAATTATCCAAAGATTGCTTTATTAATTTAAATTTTGTAATAGAGATTTAACGAGATTCAATATAAGATGTTACGAGATAAAAATAGGTTCTATTAAACTTTGTAATATAATTCTATTAGTATAAAGATAAGGATTAACTAGAAAAGGAATAAATCTGCATATTTAATTTTAGAATCGTATGAAAAGAGAACGTTGTCTGATATAAGATTAATTAACACAGCATTAATATAAAAATAAAAATTTACAAATTCCTTTCGTTAAATATTCAAAGTAAAAAGTCACGTCATTTTATTGTTATCTTAATAATCATCCTTTTTAAATTGCACAGATGCATTCGATCTGCTTGTACTCTTCTATCGTCTTTAATTGACCGTAATCATTTTGCTGGGAAATTATTGGAAGCAAAATGGTTGCACACACGGATCACTCTATCGATAAATTAACAATTAACGATCCGCAACTACCACCTGCGGCGGGGTCAGAATTATTGTTGAATATCGAGCTCTGGCGCTGGAAATCGCGAATAGACTTAATACGGTATATTATAACAATCGCGTTGAATCGGCCGATTTAATGGCGACGCGGCGCGACATCCTGCTCGCCGGGAAATCAATTTTGCATGCGGAAACGGAAAGAAATCGCATTCATAAGCGAGATTGATTCGACGATGCATGAAACAATTTTCAGATAACGTCCGGCGTAATCATTTTGAAATATTATATTCATTATGGATAATTATAATTGGCCACGTTCCACCGATCGAGATTTATGCTTATCGCTGTTTAAACGTCCTGTATAAGCTTCTGTTATGGTCGGGAAACATTATGGCCCATTTTGAATTTACATGGATAGGCAGGATTTAATTTTCGATGCGAAGGAGGAAATTATTTAAAAGATGAAAATTTGTACTAACGTGTAATTTATAGTAATTTCCAAGACTGTAAGATTTATAAGGAGAAATGGAAGAACTGTAAATTAATCTTTCTATATATATCGTTGGGAAAATATTAGTTTCGAAGAAAATCGTAAATAAGTAATCGTATTATAAGAAGTTTTATTCTTATCTTTTTATTTATTTAAATTTAGAAAGTTTATTCAAATACCGTTTAAAATTAATAATCATAAACTAAATTAAGTTGAATTTGGTACATCGACTTCCTCTATCTATATACTTTGCATTCTTAGATTGAATAAGTAGTCGACTTGCAAATAGTTTCACATATCCTAAATTAAGGTATTTAAAGATTAGTGAAACTCGTTTCAATCGTCAAAAGATGTATTTGGTTGTACTGAGATCTGTTGGTTGGTAAATGATGTTTTATTTTTATTAAAAAAAGCGCCATTCGCAAAAAAGATCCGTGTACTAATGTCTATTTATATCCTCACAGTGAATCGATCCAAAAATAAGATCACCGTCATAGTGGACGCACATCCACCAAAGTAAGTCGTGGCGGTGATGTTTGTTTAAATATTGCGTATTTTACGATATTTTACGTCAAAGCATTTTAGTACAAAACTGCAATTGATTTTCTATAATTTTTATCAGATTTCAATAAATCTGAAAATTTAAAAAATTATTCTTCCATTTTTTTTTTCTAATTCTATTAATTCGCTTTATTGCGTCCTGTCATTAAGAATTTCACTATTATAATGTAAACATCTATTTTTATTATTACTTTGTAATATTCTAAATTACACCGCGAATATTTATACAAATTCATATTTTTATGGATACAACCAGAGAGGTAGAAGTATAGAATTTTACTAGAAAAAGTTAGAAAATTATAAAGATAAAGGAATATTATCTAAAAAAATATCTATTTCATTTGATGTTATTATATGTGTAATTTTCCTATTGTATGTATTTCATAATAACGCTAACAAAATTTCAAGATCTTTTGAATAACACATATAACATAAGTAACAAAACACTTGACTAATACAACCTTCTAACAAATTTTATCGTTTAGCCCAAATTTAAACTCACCATTCGTATACTAGTATCTCTCAAAAATATCAAGCATTCAATCACGAGCATTCGTCACATGCCCAGATGTAAGAACTTAAGTACATCAAATGGTGTGAATCGATAAAAAGCTTAACTTTTCTTCGTTCGAGCAGAAAGAGAAGAATGCAACTATGGCACTATGGTATGGCGTCGGTATCGCAAGAGTATCGGTATAATTTTGTAATCAAACAACCCGGCGGATGCTGTTTAAGGTTCGAAACAAGAGGTTGACGATGGTTTGACGTGGTTGATTCTCGGCACACCAGACAGCTCTCTGGGAAATCCGGACGAACCGGCCGAAGCAAAAGAGGAAAGGACGTGCATTGCGTATCAGCGCATGGTTCTCCTCTGTCAAGATCAAAGGCAGGCGAATCGCGGTAAAGAAAGCAATCGTTCCACTTGAAAGAAAGGGACGAATGACGCTGGTTGTACAGGGTGCCCAAGCACTTATGGTACAATAGATAAGGTGGCGATTCGACTTGAAAATAAGCCGAAAATTGGAATAAAATTTTTTCTCAGGACGCTTTTCGAAGAAATTAAAAAATTTATCAGGTACTATTTCATGTTTTTAACTTATTTTCGAATGTAGAATAACCTGATTGTTTATTCCTACCCAGTCAGAGATTCGCCATGTTCAAATAGGCGAACTTATAGAACTGTTCCATCTTTCAATTTCGATGATTTTTAAATATGTTGTAAAGATCAACATTTTAAACAATTTTTTCCTATAGCCATCGGTCTCTCTTAGTTTCCGAGATATTTGCAAAAGGCTGCAGGTACTACTGCAGTGTATTTTTGCCTGATGTATTTTTACCAGCAACCAACATTGACGCATGCGCTGCCATAGACGCACAATAATAAAATATTGGTAGAATACATTCTAGTGATATCGGCAGCTTTTCACGAAAACCTCGCAAACCAATCGTTCCGTAACTTTGTTGTATGTTTTATTGTATACATATATATAGAAATATATATCTAGAAAAATGTTATTCAAAATATCAATTTCTACGACATATTTAAAAGTAATCAAAATCATACGGTAGTTAACGTTTCTGCAGTTTCACCAGAAGTTGTTTAAAATGTTCAACTTTACAATATATTCAAAAATCATCGATATTGAAGAGAATTGAACGGTTGCATAAATTCACTTTGAAATATACTAAACAAATTTTCCAAATTCCATATTCTCAAGAACAAAGCAACGTATAAATAAATTTTATTCTATATTATCGATTTATTTTTTCACGTAGAATCATCTCCTTGTAGATTGTATCGCGGTTCCTAGGACACCCTGTAATGTAGATCTTCGTCGCTCGTGAAATCACGCGAAGGTGTGCACCGATGATCGTTAGGGCGATCGGGCATCCAGACGATAAAAAGGGAAAGTCGTTTGTTTACTATATGTCCTAATGGCCGTCTTCGAACCAGTTCGTAATTGGCACGTCCGTATACGTTGCTCTTCTTTCTTTCTTCCCGCGTTTTCATACTGTGGTTCATTGATCGTTGTTTCTTAGTAATAGATTCAAGCAAGATCGCACACTTCATTTAAAGTTTATTTTATCTTTCTTTTTATTTCATCTCCATTTGTAGTTACGTTCTGCGTATTTAACATCAGAAACTATTTGTACGTCTTAAGATGTATTCATACAATCTCGCTCATTCGTAACTTTTATTCTCACACAATCTCAGACTGAGACAATCAAACTCACCCTCCTATACCAATATATTGTATATAATATTAATTTACTAAGTTAATATATTGATATATAAGTTCATAAGCGTGTATGTAATATAAAGTCATAGGTGAATTTTGCACTTTGACACTTAATTTTATGAATTTGTGTTATTACATTATTGAGTAATATGTAATTGTTATCTAATAAGACCTATTGGATGTGTAGCAACCTATTACCGTTGTACTAATGTAGTTACATATTCGACTTTTATATTTTGGGCTATGTATCTGTACTTCGCTCATGACAATGTTAATATTTAGGGATTTTCTAATGTCTTCGTTCGTGATATACCAGAGATTCTCTGATTATTCTTAAGACTTTTGCATGCTCTGTTTCAGTTTCCTTCGCGTTAGATTTCAATGCTTCGGGCCGAAGTAATGTACCATATCTCCACAGCGATTTAATTAACATTAATTTAATGCGAAACATATATTACTGTCTTTTTTGGTGTTGATCTTAATGAATCATTTGTCCATCCAATTTTTGAGTTTGATGAAATGTTCTTCCAGTTTCTTGGTTGTTTGTTGCGTACATTCTCTGAAATTATAACTATACCATCCGTAAACGTATAAATGTTCCCTTGTCCAATTTCTGATGCATCCGCGGTGTATAGAGAATATAGTGTTGTACGGGGACATATCCTATTAATCTTTCTATACTTATAGTCTTAACCTCCGAGTACTTATTTAAGATGAGAATGTAAAATAAAATAAATAAATTATTATCCGATTCGAATAACTTTAATTTAATTCGATTTATTATTTCATATAAAGTAAATTTCAAAAGATGACAGTAAATGACAATAAGTATTGCAATCTTGTTTGAAGAGTAAATTAGTTCTAAAGAAAAATCCGTGTATCACAAATAAACGTTTTTATATTTTTTTGGTGAAATGAGATAATAAATATCTGCGTATGAAACAAAATAATAAATATTTAAGTAATTTATTTTCGAAATACATTAATGGCATTTCATGCCAAATAATGTTATATCAGATGAAGTAACAAAGCAAATAACAAATAAAATAAAATAGATTTTGTTTGATAAGTACATACGTATTGTACTTGATGCCATCGCTATTTGGACGTGCTTCGTCGGTACACTTGTCACAGTTCGCCCCTTTCAGGTCGTTGCACCTTATAAGACCCTTTTTCTGTCCTATGGTGGACTTTCGTAGCCGCGTTGTTCGTTTACATCGGCTTGGTTTGCCCAGTCATTCCTCGTGAATACTTCAGCAGAAACAGTCTGTACCGCGAGAAAATTGTGGTTCGTTCGTTTAAACGCGAATCGCTTTGTCGACACCGACAACATGGCGCGACGCCACTTTTCGCGCTTGCACTTATTTATCTTCTCGTGTCCATGTTGCTCTTCGTCTCAAAGTAGCTTGTTATTGTCTGTAGATCTATTTGGTAGAAAAATAGTATTTAATTTTAATTTAATTCTAATTCAATTTTAATTTTATGTTATAATAATAAATAAATAAAGGAAACTAAATTAGTTATAATTTATAATGAATTAAATTAAATAGAAATTGCTAGTGTATTTAACATTTTTCGATATATAGTGAGAATTCTTTTTATGACGATTGATTGCTTTTGGTTATGTTTTTGATGTTGTAGTAAGGCTTCCATGAAAATAATGTTATTTAAAATATTCAAATAGCGGCAAGTACACAAATAAAAATGCTATATATATTCTTTTATCATTATATGTGTATATTATTGTATATACACACTATATATTATATTTTTTCTTTTACAATTCTCTGTCGTACTATTGCATCCTCATAATTTATTATTATTACTCATTATTTGTAGAATACCTTGAGATAAAATTACGATATTGAATGAAAGTTGCTCTGTTTTACTTATCATACAACATAAATGATATTTTATGTATATAAATCTTATATATTTTAGTAATCTATAAACTGATGTAATTTCAAAGATATTTTTATAATAAAACCTTGCCTGTATAGTATAATTTCAATATTGTGTTTATAGAAAACAACACCAAAATTTATTTCGTGTGGAAAAATTACATTTAATTCAGATCGTATCCCTCAATTCAATTCTACTTTTTATAAGCTACTTATTTAAAATAATAGATTCCTGTTTTAAAAAATTATTTATTTAAAATATTTTAACAATAGGGAGACGCGTACATATTCTTAGAAATATTCGGAATGAATTTTGTTTAAAGAAATATTGTTTATTCGTATTTTTTAAGAAAATATTCAGGAAATACGGAAATCAGCGGAATATATACGCTAAATATGTAATAAGTATTGTATTCGTATACATTAAAGTTTACGATAGAAATAATAAATTGTAATATATACAGTGGTTAGAAAACGTATCTGCACATCCTTATTTTCCAATAATTTTCATTGTAAAAATATTTTGTGCTTTTATGAAAATGATATGATATGAAATTTAATATAGAGATACTTGGATTTAATTAATTCGATAGTATATAAATGCTATAATATAATAAATACGATAGGTGGGCAAATACTTTTGTAGCAACTGTTAATATAATCTAGTACGTTTAGTCACGTATGCATAAAAGCATCGACTTTTTCATATTTACTGCAAAATCTTGTATTTTTCCTACCGATTACGATATTTCTCCAAACTAAAGATTCTTCCGCCGTTTTTCAAAATTCTACTATCATCAGTCTTGTTGTCGCTCTTTTCAACGAAAAGAAGTCGTACGCGTTAATTCCTGACTTAGCGAAAGCGCACGCGTTCGTTACACGCGTACTGCACACATTGCACGCTCGTAACTCGCGTTGACGCGGACTAACGCTCGGCAAACGACGCATAGGTGCTGTCGCGAGTTCATGTGCGAGCGTCAACCATCCAACAGAGCGACATAACTTTCCGGTGCAGACACGCTGGCTAACCCCGTGGTGCAACCCCAACGCGACGCACAGCGCTGAAATATCCTCGATGAAATTAGCGGCGAATACGAGTTAGAGTTGTGGTCGTCGTCGACGAACGGTTTCTCCTTCCGTGTTCCATCACTTCAATCTTCGTGGCATTTGGTTTTTTTGGAAAATGGAATTTCATTATTAACTGTCTATCGGTTATCGAAGCATTTCCTTTACGAATAGGAAGCTGGAATATATTGTGATCATTAGTAATTGAAATAATTTTTTTAAGCCTAAACTACAAACGTTCTTAAAATTAATGATTTCTCTGAAAAACGGAATTTTATTATCAAGTGATCATCGGCTATCGAAATACGTATTTCTTTTAAGAGTAGGAAGACGGAATTTATTGCCTTTTATGGTGGGATTTGTTGAGACGATCGTTATAGAAGATTAGGTGTATGTTAAGATTTTGAGAACTTGAATTCTCTGTCACGTTTAACTGTTACACGTATTATTCCTTTAGTTTCATAATTAACTGATTTATATCTTAATTTTCTATCACGATATATTTTTCTGATTCGGAAAAATGTAATCAGTTTCTTGTAACGATAAACCTAGAACACTCGGAGTTGACTTACACCATTATGATTTTCCGCCCTCCGTATTATAAAATTGAAGACTATTTTCCTGAATGTACAAAGATACAAATTGTCCTTGAGAGATATAATTCATTAATATTTTCTAACTAACAGCTGGAGCTGGTGCTTACGATACCACGTGATCAGTTCTATTTACCTCGATCGAATCGATTTGTTGACTAAGTAATGTAAGTGTAGATCTAGAACCTTAAATGCGGTTGGAGTCCTTCTATAACGCGGGAGATATATTTCGCGTAATACAAACGTTATATTTTTATGAAGTTCCATATAATTTTCACTTACTGGTGAAAATATTATTTATTACAAAAATTTATTTTTTGTAAGCCGTACTTAGCACACGTGCTAACTTGTGAAACTTATGAACTTGAAAACTTATGAAGTGTTCAATAAGAATAAAGATATCAGTGAAGAATAAAAATTATATATTTCACAGCATAAAAGAGTAAATAGTAAATTTTCGAGAAATTTCTTAAAAGCAGGATTGTCACACGTCCCTAAATTTAATAACATCTATTATTGAATACGATAGATATTACTGTAAAACACAGTAAGAAGACGAAATATTAGATTATAAAGATCTAATAATACTATTACCAACAGAAACAACATATTAATTACATCAGTAGTATAATTACTAATTATTACGAGATTCCATGATTCGTTCTTTTGCGTGAATTCATTTCATTACTTTTAAATAAAAACAAAGAACCCAAGAAATATTATTGAGAGATATTTAATCGTGAAATTATTGTTTCCTCCAATTTCTGAATTTATAACGTTGGCATGAGTGATTGTCTTTTTTGCACAACAATCCCGCATATCCATTCACTTTTTATGAATGCGCCGTGTTTAAACAAACGTTTCTCCGCGAAACAATCGGGGGACGAGTGATTTTCCATATTCGATATTAGCTGCTTTACGAGCAGATTAATTACGTTTGAATAATGCATGCGGTGTTAATAAATCTCCGCAGATCGCCATGCAGCGAGACGCGGCCGAATTATTTCACCAATCGCGTCTCTTTTCTTCTTCCTGATCCGTTATACGTGAATTTCGATCAAAAATAATGCGAATTCCTATGGAAAATTTGTGAATAAAATCCATCCATTCTACGAAAAACCTGTAAATAAGTTTGTTTGCCTTGAATTTTCGGGAAACATATACAAAAGCATCATGCTTATTTCCATAACTAATTAAGAATATAGTTATGAAGGTCACAAGAAGGAGGTAGAGTAAATGTGTCGTTTCTTACAGAACCTTCGTATAGATTACAATAAATTGTTTTGCGTCGAATTTACGAATAGAATATACGAGGTTTGATTACAAATTTTCTTACAAGATATTTTTTAGAAAAAAATATAGAAATAACTTTTGTAAAGTTAAAGTATGTAATACCCTTTTATCCTTTTTTAACTTTATAAAATATCATAATTATATAAAAGATTAAATAAATTTTAATTCTATTCTCTTTTTTCTTAATAATTCACTTTATGCGTGGAAGTCGTGAATTTCGATTAAAAATAACGCGAATATCTGCAGAAAATTTGCGAATAAAATGAATAGTATCGTGAAAAATTCATACATAAATTTTGTTGTGTTAAATTTATAAGTAAAATACAGATTTCAATTAAAAATTTCCAAATAAAATGCCTGCTTTGGTAAAAAATTCAGAAATAGAATATGAATTTCGATTGAGAAATTTGCATGTAGACTGTAAATAACGAATGTAAATTCGCGAATAGAATTCTGTGAATGTTTCAAAATTTTCAAATTTTTTGAACTTTTTCTATGGGAAATGTAAAATAGGTTACGATGTTCAGCAGAAATTTCATGAATAGAATCTACGTTTACATAAAAAACTGTAGGGTTGGTTCTAATTGAAATATTGATTTTTGAATAAAGTATGCATTTCATCTTTAAGCATATAATTAAACATCTATAAGAAATTCCAAGTCCTTTTCAATATAATAACCTAATGATAATTTTTCATCCTAAAAGTTGCCACCAAATAATGCCTTTAGATGGAAATATCCTTAAGAATCAATTAATGGGAAGGTTAATTTGTATAGATGTTGCTATTCAGAAAACTAGATAGATAATTTTAAATAAGCAAATGTTTCATGTAAACGATATACATATATAACGATACATGATATGACATACAATATACATAATAATATGTGCATAAATAATTAAGTACTTAATCGTATCTGTTAAGAATAGGTTGTTCCAATGTTGTTGAACGTATCTATTTTTTTGTAAAATTCGTGATTGAGAGAAGAATATACTTACTAGCAGAGTAATGAATGGACTACGAATATTTATGTAAATTCAAAATTTTGTGATTATAACGAAAAAATTGAAACCTCAGAAACCATGATTTTTGTCACCTGCTAGATATTATAACGAATACTCTACATTGGACGTTTCATAGATTCCTGTCCATCATTTTACGATCGTTGACACTTCGTTCGATGCCAGATTCGCTCGTGTACTGCATACTAGTGGTGTAATTTCGCGAATGATATCATCGTGTGATTTATAATACGTTACATACACTGACTTAGTTTCAGAAATGATGTCATCTGATGATTTGTGCTGGTGACAGGATTTGGTATAAGTCAAAATTATTTGAAAATTCTTTCAATACAAATTCATTTCAAAAATATGTATTGTTTAGATTTAGATTTAGATTTAGGTTTAAATTGTGTGAGATTTTGTTTGTCAAAATTATTTGTTGACATATTGTATTTTATGTAAAACTAGATATTTTTATACAACTATAAATACATTTCTTAACTTCAATGCAATACAATTTTTAGAATATGGATAAATCTCGTAGAATCCGATTTTTCGTCCTCATTATTTTGAAAGTGCCTTTTTTTTTTTAAGAAGAATATGTGATCAAGCAGGGAGCAAGAATTATGAAAAGTTATAAGTATATCCTGAATGTTTATGTACATTTACATTTTTATATATACAATTAAAGAAGTAGAACTCGAAGGATTTTTTTTTAATTAAGGTTTAATGTCCTTATCGTATTATGTCGTGAATTATAATGTTATTAGCGATATCATAGGGAGACGGGCGATGTGATACTTCACATTACGCTATTTTATCGAATAACCCGGTTTCCTATAAGACAATTCTAAAATTAAGCGTAATATTTAGCCCAAACTGCTATGGACAATTCAACGATACTATGAGTGTTATGTTATGAGCGTAATGAGTGTTAATACAACACTTAATTTATATTTATTAATTTTCAGTTAAAATATTTGAAATTAAAACTAAGTTTAAACTAAATATCATTCAAGACGAAACCTGCTTTGGTCGAATTAAAATCATAATCTGTGTTTCATGAGTGTCACTGAATATCACAAGCCAAGAGATTAAGTTTCCGATGACTAAATTGTTGCGAGTATCCTCGAAAAAGTTAGTTAATGATATTTTAAAAAAATATATATATATAAAGTTTTGAGAAGTTATACATATAATTATACATATATGCAGTATTCGAAGAATCCTGAAAATTGACTAATTACCCCTACTTTCACTGTCACTAATATTTTTCATCACTTAACTGCGGATTTTTATACATTTATACAAAATTGAAATATGCAGAAATTGCACACAGTGTATATAATATACAAAAATATATAAAATATCCAAAGTACAGTACTCGATATAATCTTTACTAGGTAAAACAAATTTCTATTTAAATTCTACTTCCTTATTGTGCACATAGAAACATAAATTTGCATAAAAATCCAGTTATTTATCACGGACACTTGATAGTTCGCATAATTAGATATAGGTAAATGGGTCGCGAAGTTCGTTCCACAATCGGTGTCCTTAATGAACCGACAAGGATGAAAATCACGGTTTCTGAGAGGTCTTTGATCCTTCTTCGATTTTTAGCGTGTGCCATCTTCCGGTCACGATTCGATCGCTTGGTCACGCTTGAAATGCTCGTTCTCATGAAAGAACCCTCCGTGTCTTCATCCGATTCAAAGCGTTTAGAGGACATTAACGCGTGATCATATGAATATTTAATCGGATTGTCGGGCATTTTAATTTATTCAAATTAGGAGAATCCGAGGCTAACGTTTATTCGCTTCAAGCTAAAACATAAGTCATCACCGTATTCGGTATTTAGATAATAGCCCTTTAATGGAACAGATACCGCTTTGAGATAATCGAATTCGAAGAAAGAATTTCTTAATTGAAAGATCTCGTTTAATAATGTTATGGTTATTCGTTATGTAATAATTGAATAATTTGGTAAAATCTTTCTGATTGATTTCATGTTTCTTGATAACAAATAAAATAATATTTAGCTTATTAACTGATATTTAACGTAATGCAAGCTTGTGTATTGTAACACAAAGTTGTTCAAGTAAATGTTATTAAATTCCATAAGAGCTATTCAAATGAAGGAAGAAGAAAATCAGTATTCTATTTTACGTTTTTAAGAAATTAGCAAATAATTCACATA
This sequence comes from Bombus haemorrhoidalis, assembly GCA_014825975.1. Taxonomy (NCBI): domain Eukaryota; kingdom Metazoa; phylum Arthropoda; class Insecta; order Hymenoptera; family Apidae; genus Bombus; species Bombus haemorrhoidalis. The sequence continues at coordinate 14,299,920 of CM026164.1, forward strand.
GATATTCTTAACTTCTCATAGGTACAGTATAACGCCTAAAAGTACCTCATTTTTCTAAATACAATAGAATCCTATAACCTGCTTCGCAACATACTTCAAGGTAATCAAAATCGGCGAGGTGTACCTGATTCTGAATAATTCACAAAATTTCCAATTTGTACAATATGTTATAAAATCATATGGGAAAATATTTGTATTTGTAAATTGTACACTTTATATTTGTATTTTTGTACATGGAAAAACAAATTATAATATACCTATAATTAGGATATTTAACACCTCTGCATTGAGAAAAAGAATATTTACTATGTATAAATATAAAAAGAATTATATTCCTGTTGAATTCTTGATTTTCACGTCACTTGATGGCTAAGATATTATAATTTAATTACATATTATAATAATATAAATATAATATAACGATATAATATAATTGAAAAAGGAACAACTTCTTAGCTTCATATATATCAATTTCCCAAAAATAGATTATAGATCTATGAAATTTTGTAAATCACTTGTGGAATGTTCGATGGAGTGTGAAAGTACACGTTCAACCCTATAAATAAATAGGAGAACAGTTTTGATAATATAATTGAAGTTGATTATTGGAACTCATAATTGGAAATGATTATTATTACATTTTAAAAGAATATGATAACCACTTACCTCATTGCTTGTATGGCATAATTTCATATTTCTAGGACAACCGGTACGTAATTAATCCATAAAAATCATTTAAAACGAGACCAAGGATATAGGAAATATTTAAGACAAAGAAGGGAAAGAGAAATTGAACATTTCATATTTTTAAAATGATATTAAAAATCGCCTACTCACTGGTTGTATATGAAATGATAAGATTCGTTCTAAACCGAATTAAAAACACGGAAGATATTTAAGAGAAAAAACAGGGAGAGAGAGAGAGAGAAAGAGAGAAAATGTGTGTGTGTGTGTGTGTGTAAAATAATAATGGCACATTAATCGTTCGTTGGTCTAATGTGATGAGCATATTTCATCGATCGGTTCGAAAAAAAGGAAAAAAGAATTGAGAGAGCAGTTATGCGTTTCACGCATCCGGATGAGCGCTATTAGCTATTTGCGGTTTAGTGGTTTCGTAATAAGCACGATATCCTTCTAGACAAGGATCCCTGCGTCCATTTCCTCATTATTGCGGTGAATCAACAGGCTAGTCAGTATTGTCGCGCCTCCATTATAAACTGGTTCACCTCCTTTCCCGATGCTCTTCCTTTATCACTTGCGTGAGAAAACAAAATTCTCTGTGTTTGCTTCTTTTTAGTGAGTTACTTTTGGTAGTTCGTTTATTAGTTTTACGATTTACAAATTCTTTCAAATTTTTCAAGATTTCCAATGTAAGATTCTACAGGTTACGACGTAACTAATATAAGTTATATATATATTTCTCAAACGGTAGAAAATAGCAGGCAAAATTAAATAGTTTTGAATGACCTCGAGTAATATCAATTCTGGAAGTGGTGACATTTTAAAGATTTTAACGTCGCTTCCATTTATAAATTTTTTTATACATCAGTCGATACTTGTATTTGAAAATGTTTAGTTCAAAGGATATTTCAATTTTAATTGCCTCAAATTGAGTGTATGAAAGACAAAGAAGATATAACTATAAAAATATTGCACCTTACCTTATCTTTCGCACGACAAATATTACAAGATTAAAGTTAAAGTATCTTTCAAACTAGTCAATCTTCGATCTTAGTGGCTTAATACCTTTTTATGGAAAATATAATCCAATACAATCAATCCATCGATTGTCGTAATAAAAAATATTTTTCTTATTTCTTAACATTCAGAAAAATACTTTTTCCCATTTCTTTGCATATTAAAGTATTTAATTGGAAATATTAGAATATCCTTTTTATACCTACCTATTTTCTTAACATTCTGAAAAACAATCTTTTTGAATAGAGAAATATTCTTCATTGCGATCTCACAGTATAAGGAAAATATCTCAATTGTGATATGAAAATACTGAAATGGAATTATATCTCAAACATTGTACTCAGTTATATTGTACTGAGTTACAAATGAAATCATCGTAAAATATATTTTTTATATCGTACAATTCTAATGAAAGATATCTATGTAAATATCTACATAACATTTACAAAAGCAACTTTTTCCTGTTCTAAGCAACCTCTAGGTACTGCACAAGGAACTAGCCTCGCAGGTTTCAGTAGAATTTACGCAAGCCTATCTAGGCGAGAGAGCGATATTCCTGGGTTTTCGCGAGCGCCGCTCGACCGAGACGAATCACTTTCCGCGTATGAATCATCATTACGTTTCTACGAACACACGGTAAATTACAAATTGCATTTCCTCGCCGCGGACAACCTGAAAGCGGTGTGGCTAGTCGAAATCTGGAGTGAACGCCGAGCTAGATGCTCGAGGAAAAGGAAAAGGTCGAATTATTCTGTCGGAAGGACGCCGCAGGCTAGTCATTTCGCTCCGTGTACCGTGTCCCTCTTCTTCTTTTGCTCTCTTTCTCTCAATCTGGCTCTTCTTCTCTCTTCCCTTCTTCTCTCTTATCACCTGTGAACATACAATTTAATGAATCGTAACCGCGTTATCCTGTGTTGCGCAACCGGGAACACTTGGATTAATCGTAATGTCTCGAAGGTGAGAATCTTCTCATTTATTCGGTTCCTCTGTGAATACCTACTTGCTGAACTTCACGGAAGTATTCATACTCTTATCATCTTCTAGAAATGTGTTTATATATATTATATTATGTTATATATATTATACTAGATACATTTTCAAAATTAATACTATATACCTAACCCCAACTATCATAATTGGTAATATCTTAAACGATTCTGAAAATTTACATACAGTAGTGGGGTGCGAATATCGTGATTATATTAGGAACATTTGAAATCAATCCGAAAATGTATAGGTATTGCAGTTAGAAGTCATTTATTGCAAACAGACACTTACGATTGGTGGAAATGAATAATAATCTTAAACGTATAATTAGTGCTAAAGATGGTTTCATTAAATAACCTAACTGACTGACTAATACGTAGTAGATAAACGATTATTCAAATTCTTTGATCGTCTCTGCGAAGTATATGCTTACTAAATATCTTGTAATATCTGTATACATTTTTAGAAAATTTCAACATACTTTGCATAGTATATTGATGGTGATATTCCTCTACGAGGACGAATATCGTATGGTCCTACGATTTCCGGGTTGCACGTTAAATTTTTCAATGCGAAGCCCGCGCAAGCGTGAACGAGACTCACGTTGACCTGCTCCGATGGCAGATAAGCAATCATAGAATAATTGGGCTGGTTCGCGCTCTTACTTAGTTACGCAAACAGATCAATTACCGCAATTATAATTAGCGGTTACATGTTGCAGGCGAGATTGTCGCTTCGGTAAAACGAACCGTGACGAATGAATCCGTTCCGCTTCGTTAATCTTTCGCTCGGCACCAATTCATCGCGTTCGATGAGCTGTAGAAAAGATATAATTTTGATTTGTGAAAATATGCAAACACTTAACATAAGAAGCTTTTATAAATGTGATATGTTATTATGCTTTATAAGTCGTTACTATCGAATATTATACATTATTTTTGTACTAAAAACTTCGTCCGCTAAAGACTTCAAGTCTCCAGCTACTTACGTTTTTGTCAATTCGTTCGAAACTTACATATACCTACTAATCTACTTTAATTCCTCACTACCTATATCAATTAGTATCGATTTTTAAGACAAACACAAGTCTGCCGTATTATATCTATACTCTATATAGTATATAATATAATTGGTATTGATATTCATTCTCCCCCAAATATGCTACCAAATATTACCAATTATCTTAAATATTGTCAAGAAAAATCCATATGCATTTCCAGAAATCGTATAAATGTTTCTTATCATCGTGTAGCGGTATATACGAGAGCAAGATATTCTCGGACGGTTTGAAAGTTTTCTTTTTCTACAGCAACGAGTTCGAAAGGAAGAGTGTTGCTCAGAGTGCGTCTTTAATGGGCACTCGAGAGACTCACGACGAGGTGAGGAGAAAGCAATGGCATGAGAGGAAGAAAAGGCTGCGGGGTATAGGATGGGCTGGAATATTAATAGAAGATTTCTGTCCTGACTAATTTACCGCTTCCGTTAGCTTGACGCCGACTTCGAGACTGCTTCTTTGACGCTGTCCTCGCGAGATCTTTGTGTTCGCCTGCGTTCACCAGGGATTTTGTCGAGTCGTCGATCCTTCGGACAATCGCGATACCTTCTGCTACGATTGCTCCAGAAAGCGATAGGTTTAGAAATATTCATTCCAATTTTTTCACAGTGTTCTCTCTCTTTTCTTTTTCTCATTTTTCATTGAAGTGGAGTGAGTTATTTATTGGTAGTCTATGAATTTTTATACATTTATGCGAAATTTAAAGGTACAAAAATTTAAAAATGCATACAGATATATACATATATATACTATACAAAATATATAATATAACAGAATACTCGTTATATCTGGACTACGGTTTTTTTTATGCATTTATGGAAAATTTTATGGTGCGAAGATACACGAAACGTGCATAATATTGATAAAATATCAAAAGTGTGATAGTCCTTATAATTTTTAACGGATAAGACAATTCTCTAGTTAGGGTCCATCTTTTAAATTATATTTATAGGAATATGAATTTACATAAATATCCGCAGCCTAGTCATCACTTTTTGTAGATAAAACGAATCTCTGTTTATTTCTGTTTCTTTAATTTTACCCATAAAAACCTACATTTATATAAAAATCCGCACTTTTCTTACTGCAAATGAAGATGTCTCCGTGCGACTTATGTCTGTTCATATGTATATAGGTTTGAATGCATTTGAATTTGGAATTATTAATTTGATTTTAATGATTTGAATGGGGTGCTTGAAACTTTTATTAGATATTAGAAGTATTGATTTGTAATCTGTTTAAAATTATACTAAATAGATGATTCTAATTGAGCTAGAATATAAATTGATTCTAATTGAAGATCACATAGGAAATAAAAAACATAATATTTGTTGATTCTCTGATTTTTATATCGTTTGGCTGTTAATGCTAATAATATTAAAAAAAATGTTAATAGTATGGAGGAAAAACGATCTGCTGTGTTCTAAAAATACATCATTTTTTAAAAACAGATAGTGAATCCAAGAAATTTTGTATAAAGCCAACAGAATGATTTATGTCGCGACATTGTTAAATGAAAAAGAAGCAATTTAGTAATACGGACTTAGTCGACAGCGTATTAAATTTTTTAATAATTCTCTTATTCTGCAGAATTCTCTTATTCTGTCAATTTCTGCAATAATTCTCTTATTCTGTCAAAATAGGCCGAAAATTTAAAATAAAACTTTTTCATTTGAAAAGAATATTGAACTTGAAAACCTGCCAAGTACGCGTGAACGCTATAGTGCACTTTCGAAAACAATCGAACATAAGATCAGAACGCTTGAAAATACAAGGAATTCGATCATTCACTGAAGTCAACATGTTTTATAACAGGCTTGTTACAAATGGTGTTAATGGTTAATGATGGCAAGACTTTTCAATTAATTATGGAAATAAATACGATACATATATAGTTCTTTTTTACAGATTTCGTTTATGGGCAAAGAGACATTTTTGTTATAGTTCGTGACAATCAATCTTCTATCGATATAAAGAAGCGATAAAAATTCTATCGATATAAAAAAGATGCTTCAGAAAGAGGATAAACATTTATGGAAATAACAAGAATTGTTAATTCTTAGCAATTAATCGTCGGAAAGATACGTTTTGTCATTGCCTCAAGGTTTTATCAAAAGCTGTAAATAGTGTACGAACGTGCCAAACATTGTTCTGACAACGTTGTCTGCATTGTAACGTGAATTGTTTTCTTATCGCTTCACGTGGAAGAAATCGTAACGCATGGACAATCGCGTTGAAATTCACGTCGATTCGCGTTTTTAGTTTTCGGAGATTAATGTCATGTTTCGTCAATAAATTCGCTGATAAAGCCGAGCTTATTGAATTTACAGGTTGATACAAAAACAATGGAACCAGTGTAACAGTTACCAATTTATTTTTATTATTTTAATTATAATTGATTTTATTTAACCTTTTTCATTAAATAATTGTTGATCTTAAGAAGTTGTTAAAACTGGATTTTATATTCGATATATTGATAATTTAGAATTGTGAATTCTGGTTATTTGTCCCACATCGGGATTAACGTATTTTGATCCGATTAAGCGGCTATCCCAATTATGTGAAGTATTATATACGTACTTAAAAGTAGTAGTTAAAATTATATAAAACAAATAAACTAGAGCCAAACATCAATTATATAGATAGATATTTTTCGTGCAAAACTATTTCCATTCTTCGTCTGTCACCTGTAAATAATTATCGGCATCATTAATGTTTTCATCAACTGTCTTTAAAGTTAAAAAATCCAATCGGAGCCAAATAACAAACGTATTCCAAAAAAAAAAAAATAAGTGAACATTAAAGATTTAGTTTATATAAAAATCTCGTTCTTTCGAACAAAAGAGGAATGCGACTACGAAAAGATGGTAAACAAAGAAATGCGGGTCTGATTGATTATTTCTAATAGATTCAATACAATCATACAGATAAACACGCATTTTGACTGACAGGGTCATATTACAAAAAAGGTGATTTAGCAATGCGTGACCATGAGTGTAGAAGGAGAGTAGTACTCTTGTCCCCGTGCCCTCTGCTATCCCGCATGCTGTCTTTTCTAAAGTACTGCAGTCATCTGTCTCAAATAAGAGATACGCTGCGAGCTGTTTCAAATACGAGAAGAAATTAGATTTTATTTTTTGCGCTTTGCCCCAAATAAACAGCTGTGGCGATTAAACGATGCTACAAATAAACGGAATTCGCTGTATTTATTAAGTTACTTGTACATTTATACATAATTAATTTCATTATCGCGATAAGATACCTGTTGGGATCAAATTAGATTTAAATCACTGATTGGTCATATTTTTTATGAGTTTATTAGAAAACTTTCCTTTGAAACATTTTCGAACACTGAAGGACCGTTACCTATTATTGAGACAACAAAACGAAGACAATTTCTATATAATTCTAGAATTAAATGCAACATTCTTCATTGCGAGTCGAATAACATATTGTATTCGTACAGTCTAACATCCATACAAATCAGTGAAACAACAATTTCATCAATGTCTAAATTACGAGTGAAGTGCAATAAAACTCGATTTATTTTAAATCTCCATAAATACATAGTTATAGCCACGATACAATACCACAGAGACATCTCATGGACGCTTAGATCTAATATCTAATAAATACCTACAAACACGTTAAAAATATATTTCTGATATATCCTATGTTATAAACTAGAACATCTTAAAGAAAATAATAGATCTTCTGCCTTATTGCTAACTTTTCGGATTATTGTAAAGATATTATTCTGATCCAGTCTTGTTTTACTGAAAATGCAATATTAAACAACAATTATTATCTAACAGGATATTTTTAAGTCAAAATTAATTATATCAACAAATCGGACATCTTATTCCAAACATTTTTTAAATGTATAAATTAAGATCGTTGAAGGTAATCTGAATCCATATGTATTAATTGCTTATACATCCTTTATTTCAAGAGAAAGTATATAGATTATATATACATTATTTTCTTAAATTGTTATATTATAATCTTCCAATAATAAATAAACAAAGTTACTGTAAGTTAAAGTCGATACTTAAAACGACTTAAGATTAGTGTTCAAACTTCAAACGATAGTTCATGTTTAGACAAATGAAATTTGGACAGCTTACTTAATTAAACGTTAACTAAAAGTTTGTCAGAATAAAATTCGGATGAATGAAATTCTACTATGACTTCCTACAAAAGACATATGAAATCTTCAAACGTTTCGACACAGGAGTAGAATGAAATGCAATTCACTCTGAATTCATTACAGTTCATTATTAAAAAATGATGCTCTTGAGCGAGAAAAAAGATTCGCGAACGAAAAACGAATCACATCATCCTGTTCAGTCGCGTAATTGCGCTTCACATTATTCAAACGGTCCGCGTGCGCATCACGACAGTGTTTACACGCGTTTGTGCACACGCACTTATACACGACGCAACGCATGTAGCTGCACCGTGAACCGTGAGTAATGCGCGTGCATTGGCGCAGCCGACTACCGGATAGCTCAAAAACTGCGATATTGCACTTAATTCGCCCCCGATTCTACAATTGTACATATAGTGGCTCACAAAAATATTCCAACACTTTTAGAAACCTTTTATGTATATGTTACACAAAATATTTTAAAATCTTGTTAGTACTGTAACGAAATACGACTATCGTGACTCTATTGGTAAAATTTGAAACAAATGTGAAAACGTATGGAACAGCATTAATTATCACTTAACCATGATATTTAATAAAACCATCTTTAGCACTAATTGTAGTTGTATGTTTGCAATAAATGTATTGTAATATCTATATACATTTTTTAATTGGGTTCAAATTTTACTATTATAATCATAATTCTACTATTAATTTTACTATTATAATGCACACTCTGCGTTAATAAAAAAATTCTATAATCATATACTTTCGTGAGCCATTGTACATTGTAATAGATATCGAAATTAAATTAATAATTATTTGAGGGCTACAGGAGAAAAACATAATACGGCACATTTTTCATTTTCTTCCTTTTTCTTTTTTGTCTTTTGTAGGAGAGCAATGTTTCGATTCATTTATGTTATTATTCATTAGAATTTCTAAAATTTAATAAAAAAGTTATCACTTTAATACGCTATTAAATCATCCGATATTATCAAAATTATATACTTCTATTTAATTTCAGGATTTTAAATATATATATAAAATATATATAGTAAATAAATAAATACATACTCACACACACACACACATACATATAGGTATAACGCTGCTGAATAATGCTATAATTTGATACGTATAATATCGATACGTTGGATTTATCGCTGTATGTATATTTACATTAATTCGCAATAGATAACACGTATGCCTTCGCGTATCTTCTTGATGTTTTCCTTTATTCTGTGAGGAAGCGAGGATAGATTTGGCACATTTACAACACGTAAAGTAAGCCCTATACGATAGATTTGCCTCGAAGCATGTCTCGAGAGGAGATCACATGCGAGGGGATATGGATCTCACAGGACCTACATATAATGAGTAGTATGGACAACTTCCGAGCAATGAAATATCATTTCTATGCGAAAAAAAGTTGCAATTGTTTAGGCATAGCAGTAGATAAGAGTATTGAAGAACAAAAAATGCCATGTAAAAAAAGAAAACAGTGTCAAAGAATTGGCTGATTGCTAATAAGATAATATTGTGTTTGACCTCATTTCAATCAGGTAAATCTCACCAATATGTTAATGAAATTTTTATTAATGAAACATTTCGACTAAACAAATTTTGTCGCCGCGCGAATATCATCTCACCGATACGCCGAAAGTGAAATGTGCGACCTAATCAAGTACCTGAGATCAGGTGACGGGGACGACAATGATATCCGTTTCAGGTATGACAATGAAAACTGATGATATAAACAAAGCTGCCTCACAGTTTTATCGTATCCCGCCGGACACAGGTGCCCAAAAATGAACTTGTATATAAACAACGAATTCATATCACGATAAAATCCGTGCAAATCGAAATGAATCCCAAAAAAAAATCGTGCGTTCCAGAAATATTTTCTTATATTACATATATGGAGATTTCCTATGTTTGTGGGATATAAAGGCCAAATTCTAAATGGATCTTTATTCCTGACAACCAGCTAATACTTTGACACCGTTTTCATTTTTACATGGCATTTTCTCCTCTGCAATACATATATCTATTGCTATAACTAAACAATTGCAACCATTTTTGGCATAGAGATGATATTTAATTGCTTGTTCACTTCAAAGTTAAAACGGATACTGGCCATAAATACGGGAAACCTGGGTTTCGTAAGATCTAGAGTAGATCTCATGAGACCCAGCCCGAATCGCAGGGGACCTCATCTCGATGCATACTGCGAGGAAATTCTCATCGTGTATTGCTCGTATGACATTGTGCGTATGCTCATTCGTGTTCTGCTTTGGTACCGTTATATCTTTTTTACTTTTTATGTCCTAATGGAAATAATAGATCATATATCAAACGTTGGTGGATAAAATTTGGAAATCAAGTGCGAATGTTCACGTTCACGCGTGACAGTGAACAAATCGAAAGTGTGTTCTATAACAAAACATAATTTATCATCATCGCTAATAATCACATACGTGTGTGCGTGTGTGCGTGTGAGTGTGTGTACATGTGTACGTGCAGTTAATATTACATTAAATCTCATTTTAAATAGGACACATATCATAGTACCGTCTTTAGAATTTCGGAACGACCGAGAAAACCGAGGTTTTATCATTTTCTTTCTGCCACCGTTAAATGAAATAATCTTTCTGTTACGAAATAATATATGTATAATGTTTATAGATAATAAAATCTAATATAATTATTATAGGTAAGTATAGCAATAGATAATGTACTATTAATGTGACAATTAATGAAATGTTTCAGATAACTGAAGTAAGAAACTTTGTAAAGAAAGTGAGACAAAATATTGTAACATAGAAAACGCTTCAAAGCTTATTTATTTCATACTTTTAAATGTACGACTTGAACATAAATAATATTAACGTAAACTAGATTACAAGAAAACATAAGAACATAAACAGATAATTGATGAAATTTCACGATGTGTATAATTGGCATAAATTTACAAAATGTATTGTTTAGATTTGTATTACATGCGCAGATAAAGGAGTTGTAAACAGTGACCTTTAATATTTTCTTCGCGATTTCGATCAATTGGAATTTTTTCAAAAGTTGTTTACACTAATTTTGGGTTAGATTCCTTAAAACATCTGAAAAAGGCTCAAGCCACTTGGTGCAATTTCTTAAAAATTATTCTGTTTTAAATGGTGTAAGAATACGAGTGGCATATTTGTATACTAAATCTGTACAAAGTATACAGGGTTTTCTATAATAACGTTTCTAAGTTAAGAGATTTTAGAGTTTCTAAGTTAAACGAGTTTAAATTAAAAAAGTTAAGATATAAAAATATGATAATTTTCAAATATTCAAATGTTTCTTGAAAAATGAAAAATTATAACTAAGAGAAGAGTATGCGCGTTTCAGAGCATTTCGACAAAACAATTTCAGAATAACAATAAATTAGCAAGTGTAATGTGTTAAAATAAACGATATTACTCGAAATAAAAATTTGCCTGACGAGAAGGAAATATAAGTAGCGAATAACCATATTTTAATATCAGCGAATGTGTTAAAAACAACTGCTTAAAATCACATCATGTATTACGTGTATTCAGTTCGTTATAGGTTAATCCGTTTATGCACAGAAAATTCGAAAACACTAAACGCAATTTCGTTCACGTGACTGTTGAATCGCGACATGGAATTATTCCGCGGATAAAACGCGAACGAAATTATAATGGAACGACGGTGTAGCGTTGATAATTTTTTTCCAGCAAAATATATGAACCGATAAATGTCATAAAGGAATGCAGCGGGCATTATTTAAACAGGTATATTACTTTATCTGCTAACCACCGATAACGAGTGGAACGTGCCTCGTTATTGCCCGGCCGAGTGTCTGCGTGAAAAGTTCTCTGACGGTTTAACAACACTTGTGTGTGACACACGGCTCGTTTGCTTATCTGGAACACGCGTTTTCGTTCGCCGGCCCAGCCACTCATTTTTTGATTGTGCACGTCTCCCGCGCGGTCATAATTGGATAAACGCACGCGAAAACACGCTAACCGACCGAACGCTCGCGAAACCACACGGCTCTACAGGGTGATCCAGAAGGACCAGTTGGATATTTAATTTCGTTTCGAAATGGATTGAAATGATTTAGAGGTAGGTTATGAGAATTTGTCATTTAATTGAGATAAGTTTACTTCTGTTAGATCGTGGCTTTGCCGGTTCTTGTGGATTAGTACTGATCTTTCTTCTATAAAGAACAATTTTTAAAGCTTTCAAAAAAGAAAGGACTGTTTCGAAGTTGTGAGGGAAAAAATTGTTTGTTGTTTATTATTAATGATAGAAATGCATTTTTTCTAGAGATTTTGTGAAAAAGGCAATGCACCAACACTTAAAGTCAATTTTACCTGAAACGAATACATATATCGTTTAATTAGTTATTAATTTATGAAATAATTTATTATGTGGTTAACAAATTTTAATCAGAACTATAATTGCAAACATTTGTAGAACGAGTTAATGTTTTCTAAAAATGATAAAACTTAATTTATGATTTTAATTAAATCGCTAACAATCTATTATAATTGCGAACACGATTGTAAACAATCGATTTAAAAAATTCAAATAATTCAGTGCTATCTTCCTCAAAATTGGAACATTTCTTTATTATTGAAAATTCCTTTATCTAAAGATTTATTATGTGTTATGATATTCCTTGATAAATATTTTATTTTATACAATTACAATTTTATTCATCTCTTCCTTGAAATGTTATATTGTGAGGACTTAAAAATTTGTAGTCTTAATAAATATTCTTAATAAGTATCCTCTAATAAATATTTTATTCCATGAGTTGCAATTTTCTAAAAAATATCTGTTTTTTTTAGACAGAAGGTATTTAAAAATTTAAATATAATTCACGTATTCGAAAGCTACACAATACCTTCATCTTAAAATCGTCGAACTGCTTTTGTTGCAGATCATCTCGTACAATCATTCTAAGAAAAACAGTTGCTCGATTTCAGAAGAATTTTCAAGACCAAGATTGATCAAAATTCGCAAATTCGAAAACATTGAGGTTCGTTTATACGAATACCATTCTTACATTATATATTTTTTCAATTAGGTTTGCATAATGCATGGAATTAGTGCATTTCAAAAGTGTAAAGATCGTATTACTTCAAATTCGATGAAGGAACTGAGAGAACCTAAATTTAACTGAGCAGGATTTAATTATATAGGATATATTTATTCAAATTGTCGATTAGGTTCACATGATGCACGAAAATAATACATTTTAAAAGTGAAATACTTATTACTCAAAGTTCAGGGAAGAAGCTGAACTTAAACTTAACTGAACAGAATTGTAAATTTCCAATTTTATCTATATTATCTTAGATATAAGTCTATTTTATATTCGCAATTTCAAAATATTATTTTGGCATAGCATATTCTAAGCTTTAAAACATAGTAGGCACTTGGTACGAAAAATAAAAATATTTTATGCTACATGAACCGTATTATTCGTACTTCATAGCGTGAAATGTTAAGGTGTATTCTCGTCAACAATGTTTGCGTATAATTTACTTACTTGGTTTGGGTTAGATTTAAGGAACCTAATAGATGCTTCGGAGAAGTATGTTTCACGAACATGTTCACAAACACTATGCAAACTGTTCACTTACGTACTTCCGAACTTTCTTTTTAATATGTATCTATTCTATCTCTATAAGAGGATGTCTGAGAGTATAGAATACAACATAGAGAATATAGTATGGAATACAGAGTAAAGAACAGAATAACATTATACAATTACACAGGAAAAGAAAAAAAGATAAATAAAGTTGCAATTTCGTGAAACAGAATATTTATTAGGACGTCATAAACAATTAAAAATTGTGTAAAAATTAATTATAATGTTCTCGATACTTTTCTTCATGCTCTCTTTTATTTTTGAAGTTTCTAAATATTTTGTTATTTATAAAATATGGAATACACAAAAAGTAGTAAAATTGTAATATGTTGAAACTGTTTAAATATTAAATATATTTCAATATATATTGAAATTAACTACAGCTTAAAGCCAATCTGAAAATGTATATAGAAATCACAAGATATTTATTGGAAACGTATATTTGATAAAAAATTAGTATACGTAGCCAGAATGGCTACTTGGAGCATATAATAGGTACTAAAAATCATCCCATTGAATTGAAGTTCAATCAATATAACGAATAGTTGAATTTATTAAAATACTATTTTCATCTCGCGTTGTGTAGATATAATTATCTAAATATTTTTATAACCCGTCGTTATTTCTCAATTACGTAATTTAATTAAATACGCTGATATTAACACAAACTTAAGTAGTATACCATTGATTTTTATGTATTTTATCAAAGATGCAAAAATGCACAGAATACACGTAATATGCATAAATATGTAAAATAGCCAAAGTAGAATACACTCTATAATATTTAATAAGTAAAACAATTTCCTATTTAGGTTACATCTTTTAACTTTATATTTATGAAGATATGAATTTTATAAATATATGAAATATCCGCAGTAAACGGTAATTAGTAATATGTAGGTAATTAATATGTACATAAGTCATATGTACATTAGTAATATGTATATTAAGAATATATACACATAATCAATATCTAGTAATTAGTAATACGTACATAAAAGGTTTCTATGATAAGTGTTCAAACATTTCCATGAACCACTGTACATCATGTAGTAAGCACGTATAAAATTTCATGCGCTGCTACTGGAATCCTCGATCACACTCATACGATCAGTAATCACAAGAAGGGAAAGATCATCGTTAAATTGTAAAACAAAAGTGAAACGATGGAAAAACGAACTCTCGAGACAGAGAACAATCGAAAGCAGTTCGTGAATATAAAATGATCTGTGACTCGTTCGCATGAGTGGCTCGTCTATTCCGAAGGTTCTTTGTCCGAGCGTTCTTTATCGTACGTTCTTTGAACATTTTTCACGCAAAGTAGCGGCAGCTCGGTGATTTCTAGGCGCATGTCGCCGCGAATGGTGATTTATTATGCGCGAGACGCGGCGGTGCGCGAACCAAGCATAAAGACGAGCCACGGCGACGCGACGCTTTATTTCATTTTACGGCCACCCTTTGCCCGTTGCAACTTTATTGCGAAATTCATTTACACTGCATCATGGTGGCCCCTGCTGTTGCTCGACTAAAAGGGCATGAAGACCGCGATAATTAAAGCCGTGACGCGTCACCGCCCTATTAACTATCCTTTATGATCGTTTCTGTTTATTAACGAGCATCAAAAATTGGGAAAACATCGTGGCATCCATGTTTGAAACGTTCGGAAGGTTCAGAATTGAATATTATCGAAATAATTTTATTCGAACAAAATTGTCACCTTATTTGTTGTTTGCTTTATTACTTTACCCTAAATAACATCATTTGAATAATAATGCATTTTAAAAATCAATTATTTTAATATTTACATGTATATAGTTGTCAAAAGTATAGATTATGTTTGATATAGATATTATATAGATATTATAAATATTATAGATATTATAGATATTATAGATATATATAGATATTATAGATATATATATAGATATTATAGATATATATAGATATTTGTTATTTGAGTTCACTATATGGTAAAATATAGGTGTTTCTGTATGATTTTACTCCAAAATTACAAACTTCCGATAATCTTTACCAGCTTCTATTTTATTGAATAGCATTCTCTTTTTCAGCAAATATTTGTATTCTGATGTGACAACGATGTGGCAACACGAACAAGTGATTTATAGTGAGTTATAAAGGCTCGTGTATATTACCAGACAAAAATGCAAAAAAGTTGAAGATTAATGATCCCTTACTTTATCAAAATTAACATTACGCGCATATATCCAGTTTTATTTAATACATACGATCGGCTACAGAAGTTATTTATACATTGCTTGCAAATAATACATTATTATGTTATATATCTAATAGTTAAATAAATCCTAGCTACTAGAAATTTTATATTATTGAGTAGTACTTTCAAAAGTAGTACTGATTGCAAAAATTTTCTATTATGAAAATGAAATATAGAATCTAAGAAAAAGACGCTTGACGCAGGAGCAAAATGAGAGCATGTACAAATACCTTTTGCAACCACTATTTTTCTTTCTGTTTTGCGTGCAGAAAAAGAAGCGTGTAGAATCTAATATATACTCATTTTTGAAAGCCAATAGTGAAAGAAATATTGCTCACAAAATGATTATCGAGTTGATAATAAATCTCCTCTCATGGAGGATGTTTGTATCGTTACATTTCTTTTTAATTAGCTTTTTATTTATTGTAAATTTTTATGTCAAAATACAATTGCACCTTCGTTTTGCAAGGCAACTTGATTTTTTATTTATCCTATTTTTCTGCTTTTAGTGTATTTATGTAGTGTATTATTTAGTGTATTTTAAGTATATTCATTAAATGTTAATATGTATTTAGTAATCGGTGAATTATTGGAACTATACCTCTTTTCTTGTAACATGTCATTTTTCTCCCAACTATACCTAATTAAAATGATGAATATCCGTTGCAAGTAATATTATCATGTATTCGCTGTTATTGCATTGTTCTATTATAACAATAATATGGATTCGATGAACAATAATCTACAGTACTGGTAATAAGAGAACAGAAACCATAGAATGAATATGAAATTATTAATGTACGATGAAACTCACCCTCTTGCTCTTTGTTAAAAAGTAAGGCAGACAAAAATTTTATTGATTTAACTAAACTATAGATTTTTATGAAATTTTCATAGCTTCACGTACATGTATTTCATATTTTGTTTTAAATTAAATTTATATAGAGATGTCTCGCCCACAAAATTTTGTAACGATTACTTTACCCTGGACATGTTATATGTTTTTGAATTTTACATATATTTTGCATACCTTTGCACGTTTAGATGTTACATAAATGAATAAAAATCCACAATCTAATTATATAATTACATCATAATTCATATTACAATCATAATTGCAGCTAAGAATTATGCTTATATTTCGCTGAGAAGTTCCATTATTATCGCAAAAATGTTTAAAAACTAAGTGAAATTTTATTATGAAAATTTCACTAACTTTTAATTCCTGAACAATATTTTTAGGAAGAAACCATAAAAGAGTTAAAGTATAAAGTTCCCTAATTATGTTATATAAATTATGCGTCACTATTGTTTTAATTAATTTGAATCTTATA
The DNA here is from genome assembly GCA_014825975.1 of Bombus haemorrhoidalis. Taxonomy (NCBI): domain Eukaryota; kingdom Metazoa; phylum Arthropoda; class Insecta; order Hymenoptera; family Apidae; genus Bombus; species Bombus haemorrhoidalis. The sequence goes on from CM026164.1 coordinate 14,317,050, forward strand.
TTTTTGTTTCAGGTAAGTAACACGAAATCAGCTGTAACGTTAAAAATGTCTTGACATATTCCAGACCATGGTGGTGAGTCCAACCTCAAAAATGAAATATATAATAAACAAAATATTTGGATTTTATAATATTCAAACAATTTTATATTGCTATATATATTTGAATGTTATAATATTCAAGTATTCTTACATTAAAATGCGATTAACTCTGAACAATCCAGAAGAGGAAATATCTTTTACTATCGACTAAGCATTTGTTGCATAAAACAGGATAGTTATATTACACTTCGAATGTGTATGCATTTAAAATATATCCGAGTATGCAATTAAAATATGAAAATATAAATATATAAACGCGTACAGAAGTATATAACTGTAATACGAGATACGTTATAAGTATCTACATACATATAATAAAAATGAAATTTTCTGTTAGTTAGATATACATAATTACAATTTAAATTGAAATAAGTTTTAAGTATTTCATACATATTCTTCGCCAGCACAAATTCATTTATAATGTGTCATATATTCCTGGTTAAGTCGGGACAAAATATATTCCTATCGAAATTTTGAATATCGAATGTTCTATAAAAATACACATTTCCATAAATTACTGCAGTTTACTTACGTCTATAGTAATAAACCATCTACATTAGTAATCAATTATTGGTTAATAATTGTTAATGGTTAATAACCATTGTGCAATAGGACTCTGGTGCAATAGGAGCCTGGTTTGAAATCCATAAAATCTATAAAAGTAGATATTGATTATAGAATCTTGAAATAAGTAAACCTGTTCATATACCTGTTCAACGTTATAATAGAAATTTCGCCTTAACATATAACAACGTTCACTTCCTCTTCGTTTGTATCTACTATGTTTCTTGATTTCCGCTACTTCTTGTAGTATAGGTATTCTATTATTCTTATTTAAATCTAAATTTCGATTCAGGTTTTAATATCGTTCGAGTATTCCATCTATGTTATTCATATAAAACATCGCGATGTACTTGAGCTTATCACTGCGTACCATTTGCTAATAGTCATCATTCCCAAAATGGTTCATCCAAAAAGACCTCGAAAGACAAGCATCTCGCAAAACGCGCTTCCAACCACCTAGAAGATCTATCCTGCTCCGTGTATCTGCTTGCTTTTGGACATGCAACAGCTCCCTTTATAAATGTTTGAACATGTAATAGGAGAGAAGTGCGGAGTGGAATCGAACTTCCTCGCGTAGCCTTCCGTTTCGTATCCGCTAACTGAATTAACCGGTCGCCGCGTCGCGCCGCTTTACCGTTGCATCGTGTATATAACGTGAATTCGCGTGCGTTGTGCGAGCGCGTACACGCTGGTCGACGCGGATCCGCGCATATCTTGCATATGAACGCGGCCCTCCGGCCGCAATATATTACCGTGCGCGATGTCTCGTGCAATTTACGTACGATTATGCAGATGCGCTCAAAGCTCGCCCACGTATTCGCCCCGCGAGACCCGAAACATAGAAGTGGGAAGAGGAGAAGTGAGATTGTGATTCGGGCATTAACGAATGGATACTACCCCTGGCAATAAGTTTTCGAGTAAATGAAATAGTACCGAGCTAATAGAAAATAGTAAAGTTTGTGACACGTGACATTTTATGATATAAATGTGAGATACATGAGAAAGCTGAATGAGTATTTGAATCAATTAGCAAAGTATAAGTTAAATAAGTCTGATGTGAATACTAGAAAGAAAACTCATCATGATATTCATTTAAACGGCATTTTTGCTATTATCTAAGCAATGCCAGATTCTTCTCTACATATACCTGATATATTGTAGATATATGTATATTTGATATCTAACTGGAAACAGTATTTGTCGAACAGCATCCTGCACAAATACATCATAAATTGATTACGGATATTTGTAAAATTCTATATTTTTGTGAACATTATAAAATATTTAGAATCTAAATTGAAATTAGTTTTGTTGACCAAATATTATAACGTATATTATAGTCAGCAGGCGGAGATAATTAATAAAATAATAAATTAATTTAAAAAATAAATAATAAAATAATAAATTGATAAAAAGATATATATATTATATATTTTGACGTATATTTTACTAACTAATTTCTTTCCTTTATTAATTTTCATAAAATTTAACTTCTCAGAAATTAGGATTTTTATATGCGTCAAATTGCAACGAATTTATATATTTATTCTATATACGAAGGTATGTAGAAAATTGTAAAAATTGTCCTAAATAAAAATAGGTTTCGTTTATTAATCAAGAACATAATATTATTATTGCAATATTGCATAAGCAGAAATATTTATTTAAAGAAGAATACAGTTTCTCTTTCTGTGAACATCTGACTCATCACTCTTCGTTGAAAAGCAATCCGCGAAAGATTGCGTAAAATTGCACCATAATGTGGAAGATCACAGCTTGCAATTCCTCAGACACAGTATGTTAACAGAGCACACTTTGAAATTGCGAAAGTATACCATTAAACTGTTTATTTTCTCACAATCTCATTTATCCATATTCGTTTATGTCATAACATAATTGTAAATAGAAAATTGCATCGAATATTACATAATGCAGAAATTACTAGAAATTTAAAATGTTTCAATATACAAACACCTTCCCTTATTTAAATATCCCGTTGCAAATGAAGGAAAAGATAAATTACGAATTAAACGAATAAAATAAAATTAAAATATATTAAGTGATTCTGAGAATTCTCATGGTTTTAAATGTATCTAATTTTAAATGAAACATATCTAAAGTTCTATACAAATATGGTTGGACATGTATACGTCGTTTAATCAATGAACATCTGATACAAATTTTCTTGTCTTTTATTGAAAAGATTAATTTTATCGATCAGACATTTTGTACTCCTTGCAATGAATAGTATATTTCTAACACTTTATTATATAATATTTTAAGCCGAAAATACTAAAGGTTCAAAATAACAAAATCCAATATATAGAGTTATTGACAAAAATTTACATATACATATTATGTACTTAATTTACCGAAGAAACGCACTTTACCACAGGATTATATTTATAAATCAGTAAAATTATTGTTAATGTATTTCTCAAAGGAATTTAAAAAATTAAAATATTTTTTCATAAAAATCTTAGGAATTAGAAACTTAGTTCTTTTTAACGCCAAGGTAGTAATAGAATTATTGATGTTTACGTAGAATTTACGAAATACATATTACTATAATATCAAGCCTACTATTTTTATGATTTCATATAAATATAACAGATACATGTAATTTTGATAATGCTGCATCTTGTACGTTTTCACTTCTTTTTTCTTAATAAAGACGAAGATGAGTGAATTGTATTATATTTTAACGATATGTGTCTTAATGTGTCGGAAAAATTCATAGATATGTTTAATATTTAAAGGATGTACATATGTACACTAAATACTTATATATATATAAGATAAGATATATATAAGATATATATTAAGTTGTCCCATGTCGAATTATGTATGGTTCATTTCGTTCTATTTTCAATAAAATAATATAAAACAAAAAATGTTTAGCATATCTATTATTTCCTTATAAAACGAAAGAAACTTTTGGGACAACCTAATATATTTATCACTTAAAATGTTCAAATAACAATCTAAAACTTCGTTAAAGCAAAGAATGCCAACAACGAATAAATCGTTGATCAAACTGATCTCATTCTGGAAAGCACAGGTTGCTGTCGGACAAGAAAATCGAGCAGCGATTACCGGAATGACTTTTGCCAGATGGAAACTGGCCTTTTGACGTAGAAACACGGCTCGCGATTATAGGAAGGGAGCACGAGGGGAAAATACGAGCGTCTGTGTATACGTAAAGATAACGTCTGGTCTGTGTATACGTATAAGCATACAACCCATTAATCCGAGCGTGTCGCATTGATCTATCATTGTCCTGTATACCATGGTGATATACACATCTGAGCTTGATACATAATAGATCGCGAGCACAGCCTGCCACGACGCAAATAGTGGCTGCGAGCACTCGCGAATACACGCAGTTTGCTGTAGATACTATGTGCTCATGAAAAGCTACAAGGTTCTCTTGGATGAAATAGTGCTGACTCCAATAAAATTGATTTTTGTTTCGCTTGGAATTTGTTTATCTCCAGGTTATGTGCTTTGTAGATGTGGAGGATAGAGTGTTTGGTTAACCTCTAGGTTTAAGATAGGAGGATAGTATATACGTTACTGTGTTACTATATGTAATCACAATCTGTAGGGAAAGTTGAGCGGACAACCTATGGTAAGACTTGTCACCTTGTATAGAGCAAGATACGGATCTCTCATGCAAATATCGTCGTGCATCAATTTCTATGATATATCGATATAAGGACAATCTGGAAAGCAGGGTAAAGGGTTATATCATTCTTATTTCTATAACTGATTAAAAAAACTGGTAGCCATTTGGCAATTACTTTTCACCATATTGAAGATGTCAATGGAAATTTATTGCAAACCACGTACACTGTAGTAAATTATTAAGTTTCTTGTGTATACAAGTGTTTTAATATTGCTTTTGAAGATTCTTCAAAGTGTATTATAGCGTTTTAATAAGCAGTAGGTAGGTTGCATGAAAATTGTTGCCGTCTTCGTATTTAATCGTAAGTAGAAGATTATATTAATGCGTTATGGAACATAGCGTTAATTGCACTCATTATTACTAATAATTATTTATAACTATTAAATTGCATTTCGAACTTTACTGTTCATAAATTACCGTTTAATTTTTTTCCAATGACAATTAAAAACGAAGAACAACGAATAAAAAAGCTAAAGTATACAAACGTTGAAGAAATAATAATACAAATAACTTTCGCGTATAATGTCATGGTAAATATGATGTAAACCAGTTAAATAAAGATTATGTACAATGAATAAGATGTGGCAGATGCATATAACTATACTGGCTGTAGATCTCAAAAACTTGATGATTTTCAATATTCGATTTTCAATATTACTATTATTAGCTTTGATCAGACACGATGTCGTATAGTGTAAATAGATTTTACTTAACACATGGATCAACATCACAAAAGGGAAAGATTTTATTTTATTGCTACTTCGAGTGTTACGTTTGAACTTTTGAATTTTATTTTTGTTATTCTATGCATATTATGAGGGCGTTTAATATAATAAATACGATTTTGTATACATGATCTGCTTGATGCATTAAGAAAACGTTGTAAAGCTAGAGGTTTCGTATGAGTTTTCCACGTTTTCTTCTTTCAAGGTTATTGAAACTTCGAATGAATGAAAATCTTCCAATTTAATCGGCCAATTGAATCTATTAATTATTTCACTCGTTGTTTAGATGCCATAACGAAATTAAACAATGCCTCATTAAAACATTTAATAAAGGATGACCTGTTCTGCATTATTACAATACTTAACATCAACATCCTAATCGACTAAATAAGATTAAAAAAATTCAAATTTCTTTCTCTCAAAATTACTACTTTCCCTAATAAAACAGAAAAAGATTCTATTTCGTAGTTGCTCTATATTTCAAGAATACGACTCTCCACCTTCTTACCAATCTCAGAATTTGATCAACAATTAATTTTACCGGCGAAGGCACGCTCTTTCATCATCTTGAAGCGCGCGTGCAGCGTGCCATTAATGCAACGTTCAATATTAATTATCATCGCTCGATGCGTCGACGAAGGACTGTATGCATCGAGCTGTTTCAAACAGAAACAGCTAGATCGAAATTAGTCTCGACGAATGAATATTTCATCGAGCCTCGACGGTTACTCGAAAATCGATAACTCATTAATAGCAAGTAAGAGGTACAAGTAAGAGGGGGAGGAAGACGTACATACACCGTGGAAATTTTAGCGAGTTAGCTTTATCATTAATCACGAGTTTCGGTGTGAATTAGACTCAATTACACGGCCACGAGTAACCCCGTGCAAACCGAGTATCCATTAATCGAGTTACCTGCAACTTCAAACTTCGCGAGCGGCAAAGTTCGTCTACCATTAAAATCAGGAGTGGTTCAATTCCTCGCTGCTCGACTGGCTTCAACCAACTCTTTTCTTTTTTTCTTTTTTTTATATACTCTTCTCGCTCTCTTTTTTTTTTTTTGGTCTTGGTTACGTTGATCAACGAACTTTGCCCTTTAAATAGGACGCGAATTGTCAGATTCGCGAGAGATGTGGGTCAGAAACGATTTGATAATTGATGTTGGAAATCTTTTGTCAACAGCGAGAATTTGGAGAGATTTAACGTTTAGTTCTGCGCTTTTTGAGTCATAATCCGAGACAACAGTCATCAGATATTACTGTCGCCTATCGTCATTATCTGCATATTTAAATCTATTCTTCAAATTTTCTTACAACTTACAATCTTACTTTTCTTTCAACAAATACATATTTTTATTAACATTTTAAGGAAATGTTTGAACGTAATATTTGAATCTGATAAACATATCACACACAATAATAATTTTTTCATTTTATCTTTGAGTTTATGGTAAAAAATTATTTGATCGCAGAAAAATACAGTTGGGTCGTAAATTATGAAACAAGAGACGAAGCAAGAGGTCCGGTGACCTCAACAATTCACAGATAGTTGTCGGATATTTAAATAAAACTTATGGAGCAAAATGGATTGGTACACGAGGATTGATCTTGTGGTCACTGTGATCACCGGACCTCGCACCACTCGACTTCTTTTTATGGATGAAGAAAAGATATGGTGAATTCGCACTTCATTACTAATCTTGAGGAGCTCCAACAACGCATTCAGCGAAAAATATCCAAAATTACGGAAAGGGACATCAGGAATGTGTTGCGCAACGTCAAAAAGGGGATGAAAAAATACTTGGACTGCAATGGAGAACCGTTCGAACACTTGTTGTAACGTAAGTACTCCAGAACACTTGCTGAGAAAGTGAAATAATTCAGAGAACTTTTAGCTTCGATAACTTCCCAATGAATAACTTTACTTTTATATAAAGCACAAGGAACTGCATCGGTTGGTGCAGTCAAAAATATAGCTTTCCGTTTAAAAAAGAGTGCAGTTGCATTTTTTTGATGCACCGATGTACCAAAGTTTGTAGCGGCACTCGACAGCAAACTATGACCAGACGACGGTAGAGCAGTGGTTAGTGCCCAAGACAAATGAACTCGGCCCAATAGAAAGAGAACACTGCAAAAAATCCCAACTAAGAGAGAAAGCAAACGAAGAGGAACTCATACCACACAAAAATTACGTAAAATATCTAGGAGTAAACATAAAGGACAAATTAAACTACAAACAACACATCGAAATTCAACTCTCAAAAGCTAAAAACGCATTCTGGAAAACAAAAAGACCATTCTATTCCAAACATCTCAACAGCAAAGTAAAAATACTATGCTACCAAGCTCTAATCAGACCGATCATAACCTACGGCTGTCCAATCTGGTACAACATATCAGCTTCCCTAATGGAAAAAATTCGCATATTCGAAAGAAAATGCATCAGGGCATGCCTCAGTACTTACAGATCCGAACACAGTGGATTCAAAAAATATGTAAAAAATAAAAGAATCTACGACTTAGCCAACATTCACCGCATCGACTGTCACATCTTAAAACTAATAAGAAACCATTTTGCGCAAGCTGTAAATATAAAAGAAAATAGTTTAATCTTCGGATGCTTATTTCCAAATGATCCATATTACAAAAATACACTGACAACAAGCTACATCCCCCCCGAAGCGTTTCTGTACCTAGACGAAAGAAACTACCTCCAAGACCAAAATAACATCCCAATGATCTACCACATAAAAAGAAAAATAGGGATTAAAACAATACTCTACGAGGAAAACTTAAAGGGACAGACTGTAGATACTAGGTGGAGATACAACGTGGCCCTTCCCCAAAAAGACACAGAAGACAGTCATAGGAAAAACACAAAAAAATATTGGTGGATACCGAAACCATAATAAAAAATAAAAAGAGAAAGAGCCACAAAACGACAACGCTCAAATCTCCCTCCATGTAAATAGCGTAAATATATAAGCATTGTAAATATTGTAAATAATCCTACAGGACACCCCCCTCTCCCCCCTTACCGACCACCCTTTCCCACCCCCTCCAAAAATCTCACAACCCCACCGAAACCAAAAACAAATTACCAAACTGCCCTGTTTTTGCGACCAGGTTTTCAGGACAGAAATAAGAAGAAAAAAACAATATATATAAGCACCGCGCTACAGCGACTTAAACCCAATCACAAATAGAAAAACTAAAAAAAAAAATTGCGACACAAAATATTGTATGGTTATGTCCTACCGTCACGTATCGGTATTTTTGCCTAAATCACACTACAACCAAAACTCATTGTTTCTTATGAATAACAGACACATGTAAAACCCATTTTTCTGGTCAATAAACATTTAAAAAAAGCAGTGGTTAGTGCCGTTGGTTACGAACGTTCCAGACCAGGTTCAAATCCCGGCACTCGCAGTCCGATTTTTTCTCCACGTTTCCTAACTGAGAAAAAGACAACACGAATGAAGACAGAAATCCTATACACCAGCAAGAGTACCTCGTAGCGACTTATATACGCCAGTAGGTGTAATAGCACTATCACGACAACGGACCCAACACCATCTCAAATTGGTGACCCCGACGTGATCTATAGCGAAAGAGGGTGTGACTATGATAACGCTACTGAGACTTCGATCACCGCGAATCTAAGAGTGTGGAAACTGGACCGATTTACCACTACGACGAACATGAAACGGTTCTTCCGTCTTCAGCGAACCTCGACGCCCCACCTCCGACCGACGCAAGCAGGTGAAGTCGGGATTTGAGACACGATGATCGAGCAAGGAGCAATGCGGCCAACGAGAAAAGTCCATGGGTATCACCTCTGCGCGTCATACTGAAGAAGAACGGAGGCCTACGACCCCGCGGCGTTGAACACCCACATCGTACCGACAGAGGTATCCACCGCCACATCGAAGACTTCGCGCAACATCTGCACGGATTTGACAAGAAGCGGCCGACGCTGTACCCCGCATCGAAACGACAAATCCGTAGATGCCGAACTCTCGCAACCGCACACAGAGAAACAACGAACGAAGTCGTACGACCATATGTACAACAAAGAAGAAACGTTATCACTGATAAGGGGGTACTGTAGCGGCACTCGAAAGCAAACTATGACCGAACGGACAGTAGAGCATGATATTAGCGCCGTTGGTTACGAACGTTCCAGAACAGGTTCAAATCCCACCCCATCGTAATCCGATTTTTTCTCCATGATTCCTAACTGAGAAAAAAGGTAACACGAATGAAGATAGAAATCCTATATACCAGCAGCAGTAAATACCTCACAGCAACTTATACGCCAGCAGGTAGCAGTATCATGAAGACGGATCCAACACCAGCTCAAGTTCATAAAATTAGTTGTATATTATGCATCGCCTGATACAATTTAATTATCACTTACGACATCTTCTTTTATTCCTAACCGTTTAGGAGATACAACCTGTTCCAGTTACCTGGGAACCCTGTATATATTTTGTTTTGGTTATTTATTGATTAATAGTGATACTAAATCGGTATTATGCACATATTGTAAATATTACGTACATAGGTCAGGAAATATACATAATATACACAATATACATAATTGTTATAATTAACTATACTACTTTAACTCTTACGAATAGTTTCAACAAACTTTTCTTAGGTATATTGAATCGCAATCTTGTTGTTTTGAATACAAACTTTGATTGATTGAACCATATCTTTGATAAAACCGATTAATTTTACATTTCATATACGTAGTAAATGTGTTCACTCTTTCAAGCATAGAGGGGTAAGGTGTCCCGCTGTTTAGTATTTATATATGCACAATAGGATGTTTTTTATTCTAGCTCGAAATATCAAAACAACTCGAAGCTAGCGGCAATAAATCCCGTCGATTTTGTTTTTTCACAGATATGACCAACACATGTTTAACAGACGCACAGAGAAGAACGTATATTAATTTGATCAGCACGTGTTTATAACTTATCCAAAGCGATCGTGATTTGAAATGAAACTCCTGTACAATTAGAGCCTTTTTTTTTATCTTAAAGTCCTGTGCTTCAAAGAGTGAAGGTATCCTCTCTGGTTAAAGGATTTAGATGAAGATATTTTCGACATTCTTCTTTGGTCTGAAAAAAGACTGGTACACGCGAGTTAACCGCGGGATTCAGGTTTTATAAATGATGCTCACAGTTCATTCGATCAAGAACTGATCGTAATGCCGCAAACTGCTGATTCTTGTGGCTCACGGATGTACGTATACGCGTACGATATAGTACGTTTAGACTGATTAGATCAAGCGAACGAATGCTCGTTCTTTCCCACTTTAATGAAATTATTGTCTAAACTAGCATTCGAATCGGAAGTCGAATATCTGAATGCTCTATAAAACTGCATTTACATAATTGATTGATATGATTATAATTTCTTCAGCAAACGTCGTTGTCACGGAGTCGAACGAAGACTGACCTGGGAATAACTATTGAGCATTCTAATCCTTTGCGCTCGAGGATTTTTTCAGTCGGGCCAAGTAGCAACTCGAAATGATTTAGAGCATATGTGACGCATGTGTTAGAAGTAGCGTAAAATGTTTTTATACATAAATTAACTTACAAAAACATTATATTCTAATAATTTATATATATTTACATTCTTGAAAATATGATTTTGTAATATTAATTTCTGTATTTTTTTGTATGATAATTTATAAAGTATTCACCAAAATGCATCTTTGGTTTGGCCAAAATTCTTCCTTGGTGACATTATGTCAAATTCAGTGTAATGACAGTGTCCTCCCTCCTATCATTTTTACAACATAATTGTTTCTCTCGGTTGTTATTTGACTTATTAGTTCGTCGGCAAAGATATCTTAAAAAATGTTGTTCAACATTTGAGGATACTTGCGGCCCTGCAGGTTTTTCGCCAGCTATAAATTTTATTCTCGGCGGTGTTTTGCTAGATTCTTCACGAGCTATCCATTTTGAATTATTAGAATCATGTGGGGCATCGCTGCCTCTTTCGGATTCACTATCCATTATTGTAATTTTTTTATTTCTTGTACCTAATATTGTGTCGCTGACTCCATCACTGTTTTCATTCTCTCTATCAATAATTCTTTGACGAATACAATTGATCTCATTTCTCAACAATTCAACATGAAATTCATCTTCATCTGAGCTAATTTCACTTCCTAAAACCATCTTTTTAGTGCTTCCAAACTATAATACCTTTGCCCTGATCGTCGAATCCGAACTAACATTGGACGACACGTTGGTCAGAACCATAGTTTCAGAAGGATTTGGGATTAAGTACTTTATCTCCATTTAAAAGTGTAGCACTTTACACTAACAAAGAACTTAAAGAGCTAAGGAACCTATTTATGGAACCAATACTGTGCTCTCATCAATTGGAGATGTCGAAATCTAGCATAAACAGGAACTTTCGCCTCTTACTCGCCACTCGAGTTATCACACGAAACATCGTAGCGACAGAGAGTTGCCTCTCGAGCGCAAAGGGCTAAGGCTAGATGCTTGGTCTAATCTCTACGAATGTTCGATCGTGTTTGTTAAATGAGGAAGATCTTTTAGCGTAAATGAGTTTACGAATAGATTGTTCGATGGTCATTGACACTAGATAAACATTAACGAGTGCTCTTGCTCTTCTTCTTGCTCTATGTTCTTCCTCGTTTGATTTAAATATATCTATACAAAAAATGTGTCAGGATACGATGTTGGTTGGTTAAAACATCGAAAACTATGAAATCTTTCGCTACATTTCAAGGTCATTAACATTGTCCACTTCTTTTCTTTTTAGAAGAACTACATATTTTTTTACGCATCAACCGATGTAGTTCTTTATTTTCTACAGAAAGTATTAAGGTATTAAGATAAATACGTGTAAAAATCATCAGTTTGGAAGTTTAATTTTAATTTTATTGAATTTACCTATGAAATATAAAGAGAAAATGAACTTAGGAATACATACTGTTTTGAAAGTGAAATCTTCCTTTGTCCTTCATACGATAAGTCTATATCTGTATACGTACAGTATCTTTCAAATTGATCATTTTTAAACATAAGTACCTTAATACCTTTTCATACGAAATAGTAACCTCGAAGGGAAAATTCATGAATCACAATATTCGTCATTTTTAACTAATTTTAATTTTGTTCTGATACGACTTCTTGTTTTGATAAACGACTATATTAATAAATACGAAGATGAAAATGATTGGCACCAATTTTCCAAGTATGATATAAATACATGTTGTTAATATATTTTTTTCGTCTAACTTACACCTCCAGATTACTGCAACACCATAATACACGTTGAAGAATCGCTGAAAGTAAAATCGAAATATTTGCAAACACGACAGTGTATGTATTTTGTAATAGATTTCTGTTGACATATACGCATGATATTACAGTTTTTACTCTGCTCTACGATTTTATATAGGTTTCCCCACAAATCAATAAACCACAGTATTGTGAATACTATGAAAAGTCGAGAACTATCGAAAAATCGAAACTAGTAAGTGGATAGAAAGATCGTAAACAAGAAATTGCTACGTGGATGGGAACACGGTATATATCAAGGTTTCGTTTTACTTGACGGCGGTCTGAAAGATCAAGATTTAGTAACGATAACCTCAAAGTGTTATATGTTATGTGGTTACACGTGTGCGAAGGAATATAATAGAGGAACGTCGGGGGAGCACGATATGCATGTGACAAATCGCGAAAAGTGTTGATCGAATATCATGCATTACTGACATCGTGAAAGGAGAGGATCGTGTATCGAACGAAAGTGATTTCACGCGACGAAAGCAAATCGAGGATGTGGAATACGTATATAAATTATTCGTATTTCATTTCACTCTTTCAAGATTATTCGATAATTTCTCCTGATAATTATGACGAGTATAAACATAAATATAATTACTTATTTGTAAATTCAACTAGTTATTATGAAAAACTTTATTTCTAATTTTAGAAATAGAAGAAAAAATATATAATATACATAATTTCAGATTTGTTTTAAAATTTTCCAATATAATTACATTAGTTGTGCTTATTATCGTGCTATTGAAATTCCAAGATTGAAACTGGACGCGAAGTTTTAAATTGTATTTGTTTGTAAATTTTGTTGATTAAATAGTAATTACGATACTGTAGCTAGTTCCGATAAAGGATTTGAGAATAGGATATAAAATAAAGAATATGTAAAATATACGTATCAAGTGTAAATTTGTAAATAAAGAAACATGAATTTTTTTTTCCATATCTTCGAATTTCTAGACGTTCGTGAAAGATGGAAAATAGGCTTACAAGTTTTAATGGGGATTTTATAAAATGGACGTATATTTAAAATACATACGCAATAAAATATAGATACATATACTATTGAACAAAATTCGAAAAAAATGTACGGTTTCTTGACAAATTTTCAAATTTTATTAATATATATTTTATTGAAAAATGCAACCTTTTATGTTCTTCTCTGACTCGATTTTTATGTTTCTTTTATCAATTTGTTTCATTTTCTAGCAAAAATATGAAAAAATCACGCTGGATCTCCATTCTCTGAATATTTTCAATTTTCTCAGTATTCCCAAATTTCGACGATATTTGAGAACTTTCACGAGCATCTACGTAATATATACTTGATATATCGTTTCTATGAAGGAAAAGCGGAATCGGTGATCATGAATCGTCGGCGTGGAATATTTCCGCGCCGAAAAAAGCGATGCATCGCGCGTATCGTTTCCCTTTCCGAAGGATTTCGAGGAACAAGGCTTGCGTATCGCCGGATGCGTCGCATTAAGACGAATTAACGTCGTTTATTTAGAAGGAAAAAGCGGAAGGATAATGGCTGACTGCTTGGTATAATGAGTGACGTGATAATAACTTGCATTCTCTTAAGAATCCTGAAATAATCGCGTCCAGATGCCGACGGATAATTTCTCCAGGCATTAGTTTACTATTTTTCGTTATACTTCGCGAAAAAATAAATCTTTTTTCATTATACATTTAGAAGATATGTATGAAAATAGAATTTCTTAAGACAATTCTATGTGTTCCCTTGTTTGTAGTTAATTTTAGATTGATAATACTTAGAGCGCGGATTTTTATGCATTTATGAAAGATATTAATGTGGAAAAATGCACAGAATGAATTTAATATGCATAATCTAATAATTTCAAGAACTCTGTACGATCGAACGGCGAATGCATTTCATTATTTTAAAACTATCTGATAATTTCTCCTAATAATTATTGCATTGTAAACAGAGAAATGTTTACTTGTATGGCATTGTATATAAACTTAACTAATTATATTATGAATAGCCTTATTTCTATAATTTTTCTATTTCATATTATACAATATTTATATAAGCATACATTTATTTCACTTTGAAACATGTGGCACAGAGTATAGAACGGATTTTCCGTTTTATTTGATATAGTTTTTATTTGAAAACATAATTTAAAATACATTTAACAAAAATTATAAGCGATATAAATTAAGTTAAATGTGATACAAGGACCAAGTAAAGTTAAATTATTAAAATTAACTGTTATGAAAAGTTTTACTTCTACTTTTTTTAAATAAAACTCTATAATACTTATTTTTTATGTTTCTATAATATTTATTTTAGTAGTATATAAAACAGATTTTAAATTTTTATCTCGAATAAAAATTAGAAGCTATACTCGATTCGATGATTTAATAATCCCAAAAACCTTCTAGAGTCAAACAGCGAATATGTATACTACGAAGAAGCAGCAAAGCAGAGTAAAGCATACTCGGGGATGAGATTAGTCAGAAATAGCTTAATTAAAGGTAAAATAGTTATTAAAGCGGCCGAGAGTTGTCAGCGAGAGAGTATCGTTTAAAGAGTAGCCGCGGAGGGTGAGGGGTTGGTGACTGCGAAGCTCGCTCATTAACGCGCTTATTAAGATCGCTCGACGATTAATTTCAAGCCGTGCGGAGTTATTCACGGCGGAAAGACAACAGAATTTCTCGTGTCGTAGCCTCATGCTCGTGGATGGTAATGATTTCTCACGGACTGCGTGCATCCGTGTGTGCATTACCTGCACGATGCTCGGCCTACGCGAAACGCTTTTGCCACCCAATATATACGAGCCATTGTCTCGGGAATCATTATTGTTGTGCAATGCTGAAATTACGGGCGGATCCTTCGCTTTGTGTGTGATACAACTCTCACGGGGATA
Organism: Bombus haemorrhoidalis; assembly: GCA_014825975.1. Taxonomy (NCBI): domain Eukaryota; kingdom Metazoa; phylum Arthropoda; class Insecta; order Hymenoptera; family Apidae; genus Bombus; species Bombus haemorrhoidalis. The sequence goes on from CM026164.1 coordinate 14,332,365, forward strand.
TCGAGAGATGTACAGGATCGTGCAAAAGTTTTGGTCCACATATCAAATAAAATTTGGTTGCATTTTTTTCTCATTTCTATTACGTATATCTAAGTATATATAAATATACAGTAGCTCGCGAAAGTATTTGAAAATTTATAGACAACTTTTATGGGTATAGTACAGCTATTATATGAAACATTTTCAAATTTCTTGATTTCTTTCGAAAGTAAACTGTGAATTTTGATGCAAATTCATATTCATACTTTTGAATACAATTAATACTATGAATACAATTAAAAGACTAGCACCTGGGCAAAGGTTTGTTTTATCTATTAAATATTACGACGAGTAGATACAGTACTTTGAAAATTATATATATATATATATGTATATTCGCACGTTATTGCACATTTTTATATCTTTAAATTTTGTCATATATACATGAAAATTCGCGATCTAGTTATCAGATACAAATATCACAATTATATTGCTGAAATTTTATACGAATCTGCAAATGCTCATAGAAATTTCCAACATACGCTTTGCGAAAGTTATCAAAGAATTTAAAGGATCAATTATTTACTATATTGACACGATATAATGACATAATATAAAACACAATATTTATTGAGATCATTCTTAGCACTAATTACATGTTGTAAGATCATTATCTTTGTCTTTCATACGTTATAACGTAAGCACAAGATTATGTAGTATATGTATATACGTATATATATACTACATGTATATATACGTATATTCATATAACAAATTAAAGCTGAGACATCTACCAAACTGATCATTTTTCAATATAGATAGGTTAATATTTTTTATGCGGAATATCGGGATCGATTAGTGTATTAATTCCATTTAGTTATATAGTTCCATTTAAAAGAACAAAGTTGACTTTAAATCTCCTGCCCCGTTAATGAATCTGCGAAAAAGTAACTTTCAGTATATGATGCCCTGCTTCGAACCAAACAACCTTTCTTAAAACATGTTTCTGATAACTTCTTTATAAGATATTCTATCGTCTCCAATTAAACGAAATATCCTGTATATTAAATATATATTTATTAATATTTTTATTTTTATTTATAATTAGTTATCATTATGAAATCGTTATTGTAAATGGCCCAAGATTTTTGTACCATACTGTATATACGACATATAGGGTATGCATGTATATACGGAGAGAAAGAAAGAAAGAGGAGAGAGAGATGGAAGCTAGTTCTCTTAACTCGTACCATGTCGACGATTGGCAAATTGTTTATCATAATGATAATAATTTCTTGACTCGATAGAGGCCATTGTTGTCGGATCTCCTAGCGCGCGATAACTTTTCTTTTGGATTCTTAGTGCATGGAGTGGTTGTTGTTAAAGTGAAACGTCAATTGTCTGGTCCAACAACTGGATGAAAGGTTTCTGATAAATGAAGTTTTTGGAGTGAGATTGATACGAGGGTGAAATGATAGAATGGGAGAGGTGGATTGGGTAATAGTTATGTGATTATTTCCAATATTCTGTTTTTAAAAATAAAATTACTAACTGCGTCGAAATAGCGGTATGTAGCTTTCTTTTTTCACAATTACTAAATATGATATTAAAATGTGATGAATTTATATATAGTTTTCTCTTTTTTATGGTTATTAGAAACATCTGAGAATTTTCGACAAAATTAATATTTATAAACATTAATTGAGATTAGCGCACTTGATATACAAGAACATATATAAAAAAAAAAAATAAAATACTCAAAATTATTGCATCAACATTTGCAATCTAATGACTACATATACTTATTTTACTTTCATCATATTGCTTTTAGACAATTATTCATGTATAGTATGTATATTTAAATACACATTAGAAATTAATCTTTATAGTTTCAATCAATTGGACTAATCCGATAAATTTAAATTATATCTTTGTAAATGATAAACTGCGTGTAAGATAGAATATTTATTTTCTTCTTTTCAAGGCGTGTTTTATAGAGTTTTGGCGATTAGTTTAAAACAATAGTTCAAACTTCAATGGAAACACCCTCAGGGATGAAGAAATTCCTTTATCTACTCTGAGTAAAATATGAAATATGCATATATATATATAGAAATATGTATTTTTTGTAATATGTGACGAACGATATACGTGTTAAAAGATAAATATCTAATATTTATTACGATATCAGAAAAAATCATTTCTGGTCTTTTAAAAATGTGATTGCTGAATGAAAAATGTGATTGAAATATCATAGTAAGGTATTGTGAAAAAGAGTAATTAGGTAAAAGATATAAAAACAATTAAATATATTATATAACAGAAACAAAATGTGCTTTGCAGTAGAAATTTTAGTTCAGTATATAGTAACAGTAACTTTGCGTTAGATATCTTTAAGAAATCCGAAGATCTCTTTCAACGATTGAAAAACATAACTAACTCAAAAATAATGTAGAAATCTTATTAGAATGAAAGTTTGGTATAAAACAGCCGTATAAACCAACGAGTCTCTCCAATCTTCAGCACATTTTTCCAAGAAATGGCAAAGCAAACATTTCCATCAGATGCGAACAGCACCGCTTGCGCGTGTCATTAACGTCGCGTATATACTCGCGACATCGTGAGACACATAAGTCGTCTCTAAAATAGACACACGCTCGGAGGCTCTGTCTCTAGCCCGTTATCTATTTCTGGTAAGGGTCTGTAAAACGCTCGAAGCCGGATCCTGGAAGCGGCTGCGAACAAATCTCGCCTGTACGACCTTTTCGTACGTAACGTTGCTATAGCCTGACAGAAATTCGTTCGGGATTTACTGTGTTGTCAATTCGCGGCGCATAAACGTCGCCACGGAAAAATGAAATGCTGATCCCTTTAGCGATTCATTAACGACAATACATTATAGCTCACGGCGCTCTATCGACTGCATTACTGACATTTCTATGCGGGGAGAAAGGTGTATCGATGTCAGTATAAATCACCGCATGAACTGCAGGCATAAACATATCCACGTGATCGCGTACAGTTAGACGAAGAATCGTTCTCCGTCGTGTTTCCTTGCTGCCGTGGTTCTCGTTGTTACCGGTGTTGGTGCTTCGATCGACTCGACCCACGTGAAAACGTCGTCTGTCGGATCGAAAATCGTGTACGACATGTTTGCTTTGTGGCGAAGAGATACAGTTCGTTTAACTCTTTAGAGTACACGATCGTAAGATAAAAAAAGATTATAGTTGTAGAAATCTTAATTAAAAACAGCCGCTCCAGATGAATTACAGTGATTATAAGGAATATTTGTACATACTCGTATTTTTCAATAAAACATTTCTTGATCAAGTTTCACATATCATCTTCATAGTATTAAATTTTTCTAGTCCCATGATATTTAACGGTGATGATGAAGAAAATGATAGTTGGACTTCGTTGATTAGTACATACGTGTATAAATGCTATAATAGATACAATGGTGTACAAATACCTTCTCGGCCGCTATATGAATACGTACTGACCAAATTAATATATCACTTTCCCTATTAAACATGTGCTATATTTGTTATATTTATATTATATATATTTGCTATATTTTTCAAAGCAAAAACTGTGAGATATGTTGTAATTCGTTGCGCCTCGAGTTATTTTAATATTTTAAAGTGGAATGAAATGTATATATACATAGTATAAGTACTAAAAGGGTGGAATATTTTTTATATGAGCACTTACCATAGAACATTTTTATGTATAGAGAATGTTTCGCTGCATGCAAAATACGATTTTTCAGCCATTTGTAGCTATGTAACAAAAGATGTTTTGAACCAAAATTTATCGATATCGAGTATACAGCGAATAATGATAATACAAATTTCGAAAATAATTTTTTTATTTAATTAACTTTTTTATTTTTTATTTAATTGTTACTAATCGTAAATTTCTTTTAATAATCTATAGCTGCATATAAAATAAATAAAGTCATGAGAGTAGTCTCTTATTTTTATGTTTTATTTCTTTTGCTAAATTGTTCTATTTTCATTTAATATGTGTAAATGGTAATATTAACTGTCTTATTAGTTCCATTAATATTGTCAATGTTTAAAAGCTTTGTAACAAAGACTTAAACATATTTCTTTATAATTACAAGAAATTCTCGTATAATCGATAAATATTTTATTTTCTATCAATTTATGTAAAGTTTTCTATTTTGATCAATAATGATACGTATATTATATGTATATATGGTATGCATATTATATTTAAATATGCTTATGCAAGTAATTTGCGAAACAAATATACAATTAGTCACGAATACATAAATATTATAATAACAAAAATAAACAATATACTTAAAACAAATCTCTTTTGAATAGTATTTAATCGATTCTCATAAAGAGAAATTTCAGTACTGAAATTAATTAATGGATTCACGAGTAAATACATGTTGAAATCGATTCGATTATTTGTTGCTCTCAGGTTACAAATCGATCCAAAACGACATTGGGGCCAGTTTGTATGTGATCGCGTAAATTCAGAAATAGAATCGGACGGGCAACAGCCTGTTCCCCAAGATAGGTCAATAAAGCGTCTCGTTAATATCAAGGAAACACGTACATCCCGGTAAGTTTGACAGTAATAACTGACAATAGCGACGCTTACCGGCGACGTTTAACGACACATCGAAGCACGAAGGGACGATCGCGACGAGAGACACAGCAGCGATATTCACCGTGCCACCGAAGCTGCCCTAATTACCTGATTTAATTACCGCGACGGAATTACCGGTCGTTTCCGTGCCAGCCGGCACAATCGTGACACCCGTTACATATCTACGTGACTAACCGAACTAACGTGAAATCGAGATACTCGAACAGTTACATATGTATATATCGAACCTCGGTAATTCGACCCTCTATCATTCGAAAACCTCATTGGGATTACAATTTTGTTTCTGAAATATGTACACGCGTACTTATATATTATTTCATGACTAGGAAACTATTTTTATTTTTATCATTTCATATACAGATAGTAGAATAAAAATCTGATAACAATTTCAAATATTATGTAACTTTTAGTGGTGTCTGGTACATTTCACGAAATCGCTAAAAAGGGATGTAGCCCGTGGCATGTTTAGAACGTGCAAGATATTCCGCGTATAATGTATTAGATGTTTTAAAGTTCCTGACTTTGAAATAATTTCTGAATATTTTTAAAGGGTTTGAAGTTTTTAATGCATCGAAATAATTGTACTTTTATTGTACTTTGATTTCCTTGTATTAAGATAAGAAAGCTACGATTCATTGAAAAATGTGGTAAATCCGAGGGATCGTTAAAAATAACTAAAACTTCTGAAAATTATTGTTTCATTCGATTCCTTGAATTCTAAAGAATCTATGTATATTATATTTGATGGCAATGTTCATATATGTCGTTACCATTTTCACGGTCAACAGGTTACAATGGGTGAAGTCGATTAATCGATGAATTTATTCGAATAGGATAAGTTACGATAATAATTGACAGGTTAGGAAAGATATTTGTGTTACTGTATTCTTTTTTCTCCAAGTTCATCATAAATATAATCAAATGGATTATGTGTAGCGACTCATAAAGGTATTTCCATTTTCATATCATTTCAATGTGTGGTATATATACATATATTAATTTTTGAAACTTCAATAGCGTTATATGTAATGAAATACGACTATCGTAATTATGTTGGTAATACTTGAAATTGTATGTAGATTGTATTAAGTTATAACATATCTGAATTGATTTATTTATGCCAATAATACGAAGTATTATTTATAACAGATATTTCGCTCTTCCCGATTCATGACACTGTACTGTATTCCGTATAAATACGTCTGATTATGAGTTGCATCCTGACTAGAAGGATGGTTTCTCAGAGTTAAGAACCAGGAATGAAAAAAATACATTATTCTTCTTGTCCATAAATTTGATTTGTTTATGTTCAAAGACAGATTTTTGTTTCTTCTGGAAAACATACTTTTTCGAGTTGAAACGCTTTCCTCGCAATTGTGTGACATATATCATTTTTAATGATTTATTTTATTTATCACAACCAGAAGAATAATATACAATCTACAGAGTCAAAATCAATGTAAATAGTATGAAATCTGATAATCGATATTGTTAAGAGTACACAGACCACCTTTTGCGATAATAATGTCGAGCAATATCTTTGCGTGGTCTCTAGTCATTTATAGCTTATAAATTTGAGGTTGATTGTCCCTTTTTGAGGCGCGGTGTAAATGCCGGTGAGCAAATATATATATATACGTATTTACTTACATATGTATACTACACACATAATGCGTGGCAGAAGATGCAGCAGACGCTTGGATTTGATGGTGAGTCACCGTATGACATTTGAACCCCACCAGAACCCAATCATTTCATGATGCATTCAGCGATTCTCAACCAAACTTCTTTTTCTTTATAATCAAATTTCATTGAATTTTTCTTTCAATTAATCGTTAAACCACGAACTTTTATTCATTTATCGAAAATTTAAATGTGATATATATAAAATGTCACTATACGATATTTGACATTGACTCCTACCAAAGCCCAATCACTTCGTGGTACATACAGTGTTTCTGAAACAAAATTCCCTTTTTTCTCTTTGTAATCCAATTTTTTATAATCTCCTAACCCCAATTCGTAAATCATCCACGGGAGTTTAGATTAAGTTACTTAATTTTAGTTTGTTTCGTTTTAATTTTCATTTCATGCGTTACGTATAAACATTTACGTTTACTGCGTAAAATATAGAACATAAATGAAGATTACACATCATAAAATTAAATAATTTAGCACAATTTTAATTCAAATTTTTATTTGTTATTATGGTTATTATTTATTATTATTTTTATGGTTTTATGGGTATTTCTAACTCAATAATGCTAAAAAGAAAATAGTTTGAACCTTTCGAAAAATAAAAGTAAAATTTGCATATTCCATATTATAACGACAGATAATTTTGAAATAGGCATAATAGCAAAAACGATACATATTTAAATCTAAAATCAAACGACGGAACGATTTGGATAATATACGCAGAATCACTTAATAGCGTATTGAATTTTCAAAATTGCAATAAACGACGCATACAATGAATTGTAAAATTGTTTGTCTATAAAAAGAACATTCAAGATGTGCCTTATTATATTTTCCTACTGTAGCTTTCAATTGTTTATACAACTGAAATTGTGACAGGAGAGGGAGAGGGACTATGGAAGTATATTAAAGGTTAAGCTTTAATTTTTTGATTTTTGACAGATTTTTTTGTGCAGAGTAAAGTTTGTTTCATTTCAATGGAAATTTTATGCATATTTTATTATTTTATTATAATAAATTATTTTATTATATTTTATTATAATAAAACACTATAGTGTAACGTGGTAATATGTGAAAGGATTGTTTGCAAATAAGTTATAGTTAATACTACGCGAAAAAGTGTAATAATGGAAACTAAAACATGATGTAATTGAGGAAGTGGAGGGTTGCTGCAAGTATCTTAATAAAGAAATACAGCTGAGAACGACAAAGGTGTGGATATGTTACGAGTAGAGTGTAGAATTAGAAAATCGATTGTTAAGATTAGAAAAATTATTTTCTACATAGAAAATCTTAACGCTGCTATTATATTTCTAGCATAGATTGAGATAACCTTAATCAGAAAAATTAATTTTCACGTTAAAATAGAAAACTAGATAAAAAGATTTAACTGTGTGATAGTAAACACTTGTTATGAATATATTATATGTATTATAGATACGAAACATTTTGAAATTTCATCAGCATCGTAATAATAACTATTATGACCATTTTGATAATGTTTGAAACAAATCAGGAAAGTATACATCTATAAAAACTACAAGATATTCAGTGCAAGAATATATTTTGTAGGCATCATAAAAGTATTTAAATGTCAATTATTCATTACATTAATATGTTTTAATATTATTCAATGCGACCTTATTTTGCATCTATATCTTTAAAATGACTATTCATACTTTATACTAACTTTTCAATAAATATGTCTTTACAGTAAATAGCTTGTAACTTGTATATTTCTATGAACTTTTTCCTTTGTATGTGAATGTGTGCTGGCGATTGGTTTCCAATTTTGTCAATATAATTGCAGTTTTCGTGTCTCGTTTATAGTCTTAATGAAATTTCAAAAAATATTCTATATATTTATATATTATACATACGTACAATATAACCATAAAAGTTTTCTCTGACAAGTATTGAAATATTTTCATTGCATGTGTTAAAATAATGATTTAAACAACATCTTTGATTTTTAGTCGATAATACAGTATTATAAAAAGATAAATGATTATTTGTAGAAGAAAGGAAGATAAGAAAGTAACTAATTCGATAAATATTGTGTAAACTAAGTTGAATCAGTATGTGTATATTAAAATAATAAATACGAAATAAGTAATTCTTAAATTATTAAATAATTTTTAAATAAATACGATTTCAAAGAAATAAAAAGATGAATTGAGAAAAGAAGATATATATATTTTTTTTATTATACTCAAAAAATAATGTTCATTAAATAGAAGATTTATTCCATTTGATTAATTAACCACAAGTAAAATAGGATTTCCAGAATCCTTTCGCTTCAAAGAAATATTGATTTGTTAGTAACATACGACGTTGATATTATGATCGAAAAGTTGCTATGGTTGGTTAGTTATTTCTTTAATTTCGATTTAAATCTGTGTGACATGTTCGCTGATCTCATTATCTCTTAAGATTCCGTTTTCTTTTCTTCGTTATAGACTTCCTCGATGTCAAGTAGGCGATATTATGTTAAGTATTTACGTGAAAGTATCTAGAGATAAGTTTAAACGTCTAGACAATGGTTATATTGAAAATGTATAATAGATTGTAAATGTTTAAATAAATAAATAAATTATAAAGAATTATAAAGAATCAATTTTTAGCTTCATTATATTGCCAGATATGATTAAAGTGAAGATAGGATATTATGACTGAAATATTAATAATTCATGAAATAATCGTTATGGTATCTAATAATATCGAAATTAAGCAGGAAAGTTTTATTTTTGATAGTGACTATAATTTTAATCAATTTTAAATTAAACATTAAATTTTTAACAGTTTAGTATTATATTTGAAGAACATTAATAATTTAATTAACTAATATTTATGAGATTCCTAATAATAATGATAATAATTAAATTTTATTATGTTATTACCAAACTTTGAATAGTACATCACATAATATAGTCACATCTCAATTAATTTAATGTTACGATTGAAGCACATTCATAATTAATTAAATAATCGTATGTATTTAAAATACAGCTCTGCTGCTTTTTACTACTTTGATAATACGATATGAATAAAAATGAAGTGAATCTATTCTTTTATACAGCGAAAGATTGAATAATTGAAAATATTTGTATAGTTCGTCACGCTAAAACGATGGTTGGTAACAAAATATGATAAAAAACAAGATAATTTTTTCATTGTATAATAATTATTCTGTTTATTGTATGCGAATGTGTAACGAATAAAATATGGCAACAAGCTTCGATTTATAATATTTATATCAATATCGACGCTATCTCACAACAAAGAAACCATTCACGAATCCCCTTCTATAAATCTTTCTTTAATCACTCATCAATTTGCTACAAAATCAATTCTGCATTACAGTACCAATCACCCATCTAAGCCGCAGATATCCATGTTGTTCACACAGCTTTTACTCCCTATCTATTACAACCCCTATACCATAAAATACACTATGGCTCAAAAATAACCCAGACACTTGCTTATTTTTGAAAAGATCTAATATTTGTTGAAACTTTATTTAAAATTTTCATGTGTTTTAAAATGAGAGTGCTATGGGAATATAAAAAATCAAAGATTAAAACAAGGTTATATTAATTAACAAATGCTTTTTAATTCACACAAATTCGAATAATCACAAAACATTCTGAAAAATATGTATATATAAGTTTGTAAAAGTATAGAATAGAAATATAAAAAGCATAGATATGTATATTGACAACAAACTAATCCACTGTTTCTAAAAATTAAAGAATGCAATTTATCAATCATTGTAATCTTCATATTTGTAGCGTTTCTGTCATCTGCGTTTCTCAGTTGACAAGTTAACTTTTTCATAGTAAGAAAAATAAACAACAAAACCATATATCATGCATATCTCTATCTAAAAAAATAAAAAAATTCGCTGATCCTTCCACGATTATTTATTCATTATATCGAAATGTTTCTCAATGGAGATTTATTACAGAATACGTACCCTGCAGTAAATTATTAAGTTTCTTATGTTTTAAAGTGTTCGGATCTTGCTTTTATGTGCCTCCAATATGTTACAGCATTTTCATTATCAGTAGGTTAGACGAAGAAATATATTAACGGCATCTAGCCATATTATATTTCGAAAATTCTTGACAAATATTTTCGTTTTCATACTTAATCGTAAACAGATTATATTCGTGCATCATAGGACATAACCATATGGAGTAAAATCATCCTGTAAACTATGTAAAGCATTATATTTCGAACTACAATGTTCATAAACTATCGTTTACTTTTTTGGCAATAACAATTAAGAACAAAGAATGAGGAATGAAAAAGCTAAAACAAACGAACGTAAAAGAAATAATAATGAAAATATTTTTTGCGTGTATTGTCGCAAGAAATATGATGTAATTCAGTTAAATGAGAATTATGTACAATGAATAAGATGGTGGATACATATGACTAGACTGGCTGTACATGAGAATTGATTTTGATTATTACCACTAGTTTTGTCCAAGTGCAATATAGTGTATACTACAGGTTTTGTTCAACAAATGGGCCAAAATCGGGAAATAAAGAGATCTTGTTTTGTCGTTAATTCGAATAGATCCTATGTTTGACATTTTGAATTTTGTTATTTTGCGACCATGAAGACATTGAATAAATACTATTTCGATTACACGATTTGTTTTATAAATTAAACCATTCTGGACGATACGGTCCGTATATGTAACATACGGAAATCATCCTCGAGGGATTAAAGTTTAGAGTTTACCAGAGCAAGAAGCTTGGACAGAGATAGAAGAGCGAAATCGTAGCGAAAAGATGCTGGAGTGTTGCCAGTTGACGAGATCGTTAAGTCTCACGCCTTCTAACGAGAGACAGAGAGAAATCACTGAAGGAAGGGATACGGGAGGTTAACGGAGGTTGACAGGCAGCATGAAGATACGATTGAACCGTCCTTTTTCTTTCATCTCATGGTGCCTGGTATTTTTAAACGAATCGCGCTACCGGTTGACATTTTGTCGTCATCGATCGATCAGTTTCAGCACCGATCTTCTTTAATTTTAAGCCGTTATCGAAATCGATTTTATATATGTGTTATATACGACATTTTGAAATTTTATTGACTCTGTAATGAGACGCGATTGCAATAATTATATTGGCAGAATTTGAATCCAATTTGAATCCAATTTGAAAATATGTGCAGAAATTGCAAAATATTTATTGCACACTTATATTGAATAAAAAATTAGTATACGCTATGAATGCTCGTTTTGATGTTTAAAAATATCAAAGACGATCCCATTGAATACTCAGATTTATTAATAACGTGGATGATCACTGCTTTAAATACTTTTGTGATTTGTGAAAAATACATATATGTATATATATTTGTACCAAATATCTTGTAACTTCTTTTCAAAATTGTTTGAAACTTCATATTTATCTGTTGGTATTTAAAATTATATATAAGTTTCATATAACACACGTAATATGTTCATGAAAGATGTGGATAAGTGTACGAATACTTTCGTAAATCACTCTACGTACATTGTACATACATATCTGAAATGGCTTGTATAAAATGGCTCACAAGAAATTAATATATTCTTAGGAGGGTTCAATCACTTCAATTCATTCTTATTACAAAAATGGTACAGTACAAAATATTTCAAATAATGTTTCTCACACCATTTTACAAAAAGATTCGTATCAATCTAAATTATTTAAAAAAAAAGAAATAAAAGAGAATCAATCCCTATTATTAAATTATTCAAAAATTTCTGAAAATAAAATTTCTCAGATAATGATTTTTATTGAAGAGACTCCTACCAAATTATTTCATTTCTTAAAATAATCATATTTCCAATAGTAATTCTTATATAAAAGTTAGTCAAATGTAAAATACTTTAGATTGGCTTAAATAGCGACCTCTTATATGTATTGTATTAGAAAGAAACTCGTGGCAAATTAATTTATGCAAAAATGACCAAAATTTTAATAATACAATTTTCGCAACTCTTTCGCTAACAGAATAATTAACAAAGCATCTTTCCAAAATCTAAAGGCTTTCGAATAATTTTCCGAGCACTTTACGCGTAAGAGGATAAAATCTGGTGTCACAGCGAGCATTATGTAATCGTATTAATAAGCGCGCACACGCCTTGCGACTGCAAGAGGATCACGAACGGAAGAACGGTCGCCTTCGTTTCCACGAAACGGATTCTAATTACGACCAAAGATGATACATGGTTTTCTCTGCTTTTACACGACCCAGCTTTCTCCTCCTTCGCGTTCATCTTGCTCATCTTCGTCCAATTCGTTCCCTAGCGAAGAACTTGAGCAAAGAAAGCTAAATACCTCGAGCTCTTATTTCTTCTTTCAACGTCTTTCCACTCTTTTCATTTTCTTTCAACGTGAACACGAACTGGATGGATGATTAACTTCCGATGTGAGCTCCGCTTTCTTTTCTTCTTTTTCAGATTGTACATATTTAATTTTAGGGCGTGTTACTTTTTACGTTTCTTAGAAATCTTTAGATATATTGATTATGTATACAAGAAAAAAAAGTTAATTTAATTATATGAAATTGATGAAATTATTATTACGATGGCAAGTATAGGTTGCTTACACCGTAACGTTTCAGATGAGGTAATAATTCTTGCGTGTTTTGATCTTTTTATTAAGTTTTTCAGAAAATTATGTTTTTATAAATGTAGTAAGGAAGAAAGTATGTGTTAATCTGGTCAATATGTATTCATAACTCATCCAGAGTGATGTTAATTTAAAGAAAACTTCTGTACACCTAGAGTCTTGTCTTGTTTTAAAATCCTGCGCTCCGAAAGTCTAATTATGATCCTACAGTACTTATAAAAGATAATACAGGATCACAAAGGATTAAAAGTGTCCAAAAGATGCTCAGAACGAAGTAATAGAAAATTACAACTTTCTCCCGAGACAGTCGTTTTGAAATACAGTACATCGCGTGAAGACCAGAAACAAGAAGAGTCGAGGAGGATACGTCGTAAGGCGGGGGTGCTTGTAAGTTGAACGTCCGCTGCATCGAATATAAATAGCGGTCGGCGACGTTCGTCCACCTCGTCTTTCTCTTCTTACTCTTCTCCGTGTATTCTTTTCTTCTTCTTCCTTTTCTTTCCTTTTTCTTCGTTTACTACAGCCGCCTCTTCGTTCCACTGGTGGCCGCCTCCTCTTTAGGCTCTTCGTCTTCGTCTCGACACTTTCCACTAGAACACAAGGCTCATCGATTCTTTACCAAGAGTCGAGGAGAAAAGTCTACAAAGCGTAAATTCAATTAGGCAACGATCTGCTTCCTCCAACACCGGATTAATTTTAATGAAATTATAAACCGAGCATTCATTCTTTGCTACGATTCATGAATCAGATTGACCTCGTTTTCAACAACGAGACTCTCTATTATACGTGAGAAATCTTGTTATGCCTATCTATTCCTATAATTTTTCTACATTTTTAAATGGATATAAAATAAACTCGTTGGCAAGAGAATAATCATTTGTTATTTGCAAACTTTATACAATCACTGTGGGCTGTAAATCGTGGTACGAATACGGTTAGAGAGATATCTTAAAAATAAAAAATAAGACAAAGAATAAGAAAGTTATTTTTGAAAATGTGACTAAATATGTTCAAACACTATATTTTTCACAAAATGAGACTTCAAGTGAAATAATTTTATCGTAAATTAATTTTCAATCACAATTTTGTTCCGATATGTTTCTGTAAATATTTTAAGAAATTGTAAATGTAATATACTTTTATATACTTTTTACATATTTATCAGCCAAGTATATTTTAGTTTTTTCGATTATTCATTATATACTTAATTGTTGCAATTTCTATATGCATTTACAAATTTGCTCCAAAATTTACCGATATGATCATAATAGTCGTGTCTCGTTACAGTGCTAATGAAATTTCAAAACGTTTCGTATTATATATTGATACAAAATTTCTCTATAAGTATTCAAACGCATTCTTGAGTGGCTGTATTTTTTAACATTAGAAAATATAATTGGACCAACATCGTTGTTAAAGTTTACAAATAGAAATGAAATAAAAATTGATCTAACTAAATTAAGATTTAAGTGCTGCATCTGCAAATTTTCACATCTACACGTGGCAGTGTGATCCAAACTAGATTGTAGGTGATTTCGCGTTCCATGGAAGTAGAAGCGTTGCGCGCGTGTACGTGTGTGAAAACTTGACGAACTCCCCTTCTCGGAACATTTCTCATCGAAACAGCCGCGTGTTGCGCAGCCTCTTCCGTATTCGGTTGGGTTCAGTCGTAATGATCTTCAGGGATCCCGGGAGTTAACAGAGCTTTATAGGCGGTCAGGAAAACACGTGTTCGTAAACCAGAGTTCGCCTCACGAATCACTCGGGGTGATTTACATCGAATCCTGACCATCCTCTTCACGCTTTTAATCTCAATTTCATATGGAGCGAGATTTTTTCAAATTTTAATTAATTTCCCCGATTTTTCACAAAGATTAATATGAAAAGAAGTTTGAATTTCCCTCCTGAGATATCTTCATTTCAATCGCGCTATTTATTTGATTATTTTTTATGAGATGCGTTTTAATTAAAAAATTATGAATAAATGGATATGCAATGATTTTATTTTTATAAATATTACATTCGTATAAACCCTATTCTAATAAAACTTATAAATTTTATGTTCTTATAAATTCTTCTAAATTACATTGTAATACATTCTTATAAATTTTATATCTAATTTTATAAATTGAGATGAAATATAAAAATGTTTATATTCTACTACGTACGATACGTAAAAATACAAAATTAGATTCTTGACGAAAGTTTTTCATGTAAAAATTAGCTATTAGTTTAAATGAGTTTTCCATTAAATCAATTCCTTTTTCTACAGTGGATTAAATATTTCTTTTTTCGTTATGTAATATATATACATGTGAACCTGTTTTGTCTAATAACTCCAGAACATATTCTAGTGAAATCTATGCATGCTGCTGCCCAAAAATATTTATAGGCTTGCTGATTTTAAACAAGATTTATTTTAGTTAAAAAGTTACTAAATCTAGAATTATATTGACTGTGAATTGACAAACTTTTTATAAAACCTTTTTTGTAATATCTTTATAAAAAGATATGTCGTATTCTATGGTATTACGATAGTATGATATCGATGAAATAAAAAATATATATATATTAAAATTGATGAATGTTGCTCACACGAGCATTGATCCTTGATAAAAATCCATCGTCACAATGAACAAAGCTGAAAGCGATTTTTTTTTACTTAACTAGAATTTTCTGTGCCACGTGAAGGTTCGCAACTGACGTAAGTTTGTTGGCGTAGAGATAAGTTGCGCTTGAAAACCGCGATAAAGGATGTTCGTCTTCGTCTCTGTTTTACGTCAAACGAATTTCCACGGTGGATGAGGGGCGGAGGGCCGCAGGTGGATGTACTTTATCGATTTTGGCATACCAGACAAGCTGCTTGTGCTTTCGCAGCGATAATCCGGCTACCGCTGCTACTGGCTGGGCTGGTGCGGCTTAAATCGCCCACTTGAAAACTTCATCGACACGCTGCACCCCTGTAACTTTCCCTTGGCCTGTCCCGCTCTGAGAATCGCGTTTTATTTCAAAAATTGAAGAATATACAACGTTTAGTGTGGGGAGAGAAATTGATTCGTTAGATGACAGGAACAGTTTTACGGAAGCAATAGAGAATTATGCAGTTCCCATAAGAACCTACAAGTATTATTTTTTTACTTGCTTCTTTTACTTACTTTCCATGATATAACTAAATTAGTAATTTGTAGGTTTTAATGCATTCTAGTTCGTATTTATTTGAAAATGTTACTCCTACTTGGATTCGTAAGTAGTAGAGAATTAACTCCCCAGTTCTCATAGACGCCCATAGATACGTATTATCTTTTATTTGTTCTATAGTGTATAACGATATAACAAACAAATTAACAATTTATACATTTTTACGTTTCAGTAATTAGTTTGTACCTGAGTTTGTACCTTGAGTTTGGAAGTTCCGTATGTATACTCGAATTTGGCTAATTTCAAGTTGGATAGAGGCGAATAATCGACAAGAGATTATTTTACATGTAAGAATAAATCGAAAATGTGGAATACAATTATTTATATGTTTCATCGTTCCCGAGAAAATAATATTCACGCGTATAGCAGGCCAATTGTTAACTAAATACGATCAAACTTTATTTTTATCGAGAACAAAGCTTTAAGCGGAAAGATATTATTCTACATTTTTAACTTATTTTCGCATATAGAATAACCTATTAATTACTTATTCGTACTTACTCCTCAATTAGCTAAGTTCGTATGTGCCAAACAAATTCTCAAACTCAATTTTCTGGAAAACCAAGAGTTGTATGAGAAAATGTTCCACATTTCCGATTTATTTTTTCACGTAGAAATCGCAACTGTATCGCGATTGCCGGAAAATCCCATATAATAGGTCAAAAAGTATTTTCTTTCGGAAATGGAAAATAAAAGGAGAGAAGAAAGTGCATTTCGATTCTTATAAGTGATGGTGGAAACGCAGCTTAAGTAGGATGTCCCGGCACGAAAGGTCGCGTGCATCTATCCTCCAGACGGGAAACTAGGTTAACCATCGCGGAATCGACGTAATGACTCGCAATTAAAATGAAATCAGAGGCGAATTTAATCGTCGTTAGATTTTCTTTACTCGCGTGTTCCTGTTCTTTTTTGTGTTTAGGGTGGTAGGTGGTTCATGGTACTAGAAAGGAGAGAAATAATTATTTGTCGAGAAGTATGTAGAAAGTGGTAGGGAAAGTTTTTATGCAAGAGAGACTTTGCCTTCGAACGGAGATTAAAGATTCGAGTTCCTATTTAAATTTCATTTCTTACTTCCTTAGTTTATACTTTATTTTTCTTACATTATTTTTATTCCATATATATAAAGTGCACTAGTATGCAATCTTCTATGTATGAAATCTATTAAAATCCAGTTTAATCTTCTCTGTTCTCGTATTGTATTTTTATATAAATGGAATATCGATTTTATTGAAGATGAATGATGTTTCTATTTATCGTAGACTATATCAATTTTAAGTACTAAAATCAATGTCATTTGGTTTATATTGTTATTTCTAATTCCTTACAATATTTTCGGTCACAATTAAAAAGTGCAGGGGAAAAATATGATAATATTAAATAATAAATATATAGTTTATTAGTTGTCAAATCGAAATTTATTCGAGTTGGAACTTTTAGACGTTAACGATTAATCAACATATGAAGTCAGTCAATGATAATCAGTAACAATTGAAGAGCACTTGATAAAATTTATTAATTAAACAAAATTCCATAGATTTATCTATCTTTAAAAAGCTTATATTGCCTTCTAACTATCTTAATTATTAATTACAAGCAACATCAAAATTTTAAAAATCAACAAAAATATATTTATCATGTATTCTTCAATTGATAACATGTCAACCAATCGTTACTGTCTACGAGTTCCGTTAGAAATCAAAGAAATCTCACTCCAACAACCATAATCTTACAAGATATGTCAAGCTAATAATAATATAATGTAATCCGTAGAGATTCCTATTTCACGTGTGACAAACGAATCTGAAATTTAATTCGGATAATTTTTAGTACATAGATGGTACCTATATATTTCTATTGTATTGTATATATGTTATACTAATGTATTCTAAGTATATCAATTGCAAATTGACATCATGCTGCCCTGGACAATTAGTTGAAACTTGTTCGTCCTCAGGAATTGCTGAATCGATGATCGAAAAACGTATGAATTCGATTAGCTGATTTTGGAGTCATTCTATCTCTTCATTTAAATATAATGTAAATATATTTATATATTTGGAAGATATTCTTGATCACTACTTGATTAGTAGGGATTAAATCAGTATCATACAAATATCGTAAATGTTTTCAATAAGATTTACATTAACATTAACAAACTGTGGAGCCAATATGAAATTGTTATAATCAACTATACTGTGTATTATAATTCTTGTAAATAGTTTCAACAAACTTTCTTTACGTATGCATATGAAATTAGGATCTTGTTAAATACAAATTTTATTGTATTAATCGCTTTCTTGCTAAATTAGGTTAATTTAGTTTACATTTTGTATATGCACTGAATGTTAACATTCTTTGGGACATAGTAGAATAGAAAACTTTCCGCCTTCTTGGTGCTTACATATATGCACAGTAGAATATCTTTGATCTCACCTTAAAATATGAACACACCTGCAAGTACAGCGGTTTCGTGTTGCCACTGATATGACTAACACGCGTGATACACAAGAAAAGATACGTATTAATTTAGTTAGTAGGTGTTCATAATTCTCTCCGAAGTGGTAGAAATTTGAAATAAAATTTCAGTACAATTAGAACCTTTTCGGGTTTTTAAATCCTGTGTTCTAAGAAGTTAATATACATTTCAGGCGCTACGTGTACACAACCAGGATTTCTATCAATTTCCATCTTTCCGTGTTCTCGAAATCTCGCGAAGTAGAAACAGAGAGAAGTTGGAGTGTTCGCAAAATCCTCGAAACTTTTTCTCGCAATAGTCACGAAAGAGATAGATAGATAGATAGAAGAAACAAGAAAGAGAAGGATCAGTCGATCGTTTGGCAGCATTCTTCTCCGTCTAACCTTCTAACGAGCCGATTCTCAAGGGGTACACAGAGGCGGCTGGGGATCGTCTTCTGCTTCTACGTTCCTCTTCGTCTTTTCTCTCTTTGATTCGTCCAACTCCACCTTGGTTGACGACGAGCGCAACAGATCGTGGTTCTCAACTCTGAAGTAAGCAGCTGCAGTTCACCTTACAAAGATGCTTAAATTCCCCCTCCCTCCTGCATGCTCTTGGCTGAGGGAAACGGATACGGATTTGTTGCCTTCTTCTGATGCTTCGGTGCTTTAAAGCTGCATTTCGTTAATTTTCTAGCTGCTCTTGCACTTAGGTGCTGTTTCTGCTTGATTTCTGATTAGGAGACTGGCTGAAACGTCGGTTTATACGTGCAATAGAAATTTTCTGGGACTTAGAAAATTGAAAGATATATAATCTATTTTTAAAATAACGTAGATACTTCATGCAGCATTTTATACGCAAATGAAATTAATTTATTTGAAATCAAATAAAATGTTTGTTGCTTCACTTTATAAATTATTTCTTATTTGTTAGTATGTTTATTCGTTATCTAATTTTGATGAAGACAACAGATTTGTCAATATGCATCCTTGCCAAGACTTTTACTTACTATGTACAACCGTTATTATGTTTCTTCCAATTAATGGAATTAATTACCTTTTTTAAATGTCATATATAGGACGAATTTGCAATAAATAAATAAACGTTATTGTCTCAGATAATCTGTTTCTCAATGTCTTATGCTCACAATTATTTGCTTAGCTTTAAACTTTTGTACATAACTAAATAATGAACATGACATCGATTGAAATGTATTATTTATGACATAATACAAATTGAAATATTTATTTAGAAATTTAAGAAGATCACGTATTTAACCTTTTCGCATTTTCTAGCGAACCTTTTTTCTCCTCAATGTCGAAAATCCTCTTTAAAATCTTTTCATCAATACAGTTGCCAAACTCGAAACATCCCGATATCGCTTCATTCAAATTAATCAACTTATCCAAAGACGACAAGCTCATCATGGTGCAATAGCACGCTCGGCCACGCGCGACGCGTGTCGCAAAAGGACTGGAAAGTCGCGGATGTAAAAACGAAAGAAAACAACAGACAAACGAGAGAATGAACGAGAGAAGGTGAGACACAGAGAGACGAGACTCTGGGCGTAGGTAATTATCCATAGGAAGGTTGAAACTGGAAAGCAAAGTCGAAGGGTTGCCTCTCCCGTGAGAGGCGTGAATTACACAGCGAGGCAAGCGAGCCGGCAGACAGGCTCATTGTCCTCCGCTAGTTTAATTAATGCAGCTGAACCGGCAGCCTCTCGTTCCTCCTTCTCCTCTTTCCGCTTTCCCTTCGTCTGCATTCTAGCTAGCTGTCTCTCCTTTCTTCTCTCCGACATCCGCGTGCTTCCAACTGCCACGATCTTCGATCATGTACAGAGAGATAGAGCGAAAGATGAGATACAGGTATATAGAGGAAGAGGTTAGCTTTGGCGTGAGGGTGATCCACTGTGGTGTGCACTTGCTACACGGATTTCCACGATGATCTGTCAATTAGAGATGTGACACGAGCGCTTTTGTTGGTCGTGGAACGACGCTGTTCAGAGAAAGCTTTATATGTATGTACATACTTGGTTTTATGGGTTGTTGGAGTGTGGCTGTTGACTTTTGTACAGTTGTTGCGAGGATTCGTGCACAATAGTCTGTACACCGTTTGCTACTTGGGTGAAACAAACTTTCCTATCCACTTTCCTGAGGAATAAGGACATCATAATTATAGTTTTCATTTTTAAATATAGTTGATTACAGTTCCAATCATATAAAAGAATACAGTAATAAACTTAGTAATAATAATAATAGTGAAGAATAATTTTTAATAAAACTAGAAGTAAACACGCATTCTACAAAAAAGTAAACGTTAAAATGAATGACTACCGACCACTCAGAGATTAAATTCAAACTCGATATGTACTTAAAATTTAAACTCGATATGTACTTAAACCTAATATAATATGTAGGTATAAACTTATTGAACGTAATATCTCCGGATAGTTTAACAAGTATTCTATATCTCTAATAAAACTCTGAAACTAAACAATATATAACGGTTACAAAAAGGTATTAGCACATATCCTTAGTTTCCAATGAGGCCTTTATTTATCAGATTCTATCTTTCATTTTCATACTATCCAATTCTTGTAGTCGCACGAAGACATTGTTAAATACTTACTTAATTTGTGTACTTCATAAAACGAAATTTAATGTACTTGAACCTAATTACTGTATGTATGCTCATATAGATGCTATAATAAACATAACAGTACATCAATACTTTTTATAGTTACTGTACATCGAAATAAACATTCCGTCATAAACGCTACCTCCATCACTGATTTTACCAATTTTCACAAAGAGATTCTCCGTTCCCTCTATCAATCTCTCTAGCGTAAAAATATATAATTTTCCGGATGTTTCACTGCGTTTCAGTTGCGCGAGTATCTCGTTATCCCGGCTCTCGTCTCTCGCGAAGCCACTCGGAACTGCGGCGTAAAGTCAAGCGAATGGTTACAAATTGAAGACGCTAATTTACACACGGTTTCGCACTCAAGCTTGCTTAGCTCCGCCGGCCTGGCTGGCTGCTTGCTTGCTTGCTTCTGCTTATTAACTCGCACAAGTTTACGAGCTAGCTTCTAACGGCTAACAAGGTAAACAATGTTTGGCAATTATTTCGGTTAAATGATCCTCCTGAGACGCGGCTGCTGGATACAACGGCCAGGTAAAGGAAACTAAGGTTGGAAGACACCTTTTACGTGTGTCTCCGCTATTTGCTCGCGTTTATCCTCGCCCGCCCCTCTCTCTCTCTCTCTCTCTCTCTCTCTCTCTCTCTCTCTCTCTCTCTCTACTTCGATCTTTGAAATATTCCAAGTGAAACATTGTAAAAAGTAATGTTTTAAAAAGTGTATAAACATATAAAGTGGCTACAAACAATGTCTACGCACAGTGATATTTATTATAGGATTTACACATCAATGAATTAGGTCCAAGTATAAATTTCATACTATTTAGTAATACTTTCATAGGAAAAAAAATCCGGTATTATGAAAATGATAGAATCTTGTAAAAAACATTTTATTAAAAAATAAAGATACGTGTAAATATTTTGTATAGCTGCTCTATATTAAATCTCAAAATCAAATAAAATTTTCGAATTTTTATGATCTCCAATAAAATATTGTTTGTATCGATCGCTTATAGATATATTAAGAAAAGTATTAAAATAGAATTAAAAAGGGGTTAAAAAAAGATTGTTTTAAGACTAAAATTTTATGTAACGTTCTTTTCAAATAGCATAATTTATTAAATAAAATGATGATATTCGAATCCTAGAAGATAATTTACTTTTAAAGTAAATTTTAGGCATCTCGGAAAATGTACAATTTTTAATATGTATCTTTTTATATGTATATAAGTAATATAATATAATTGATTTCATCGGTAGTTATTGTGTTAAGTCAATATTAATAAAAATCTATATTATATGAACATTATTATTTATAACATTTCTTATCACAGTCCTTTTTTTATACTTATTTTCATTATCATGAATTTTTATTGAATTTTGTGTCATCAGGGTATAAAATAAATCACAAACAGGTTATTACGTATAATATTAATCGATTTACAGCCATAACAGCAAATTACAATTCCGGTTACCATGCAACACGATTGACAAAGACGCAGAACACCTCGAACGCCGAACTCGTTTACGTCATTCGACTTAATTTTCCTGTCACTCGTCGTATAGGCTCGAGTCAACTTTACGATCGTTCGATACACGTTTCCTGCTTTCCTTGCTGAATAGTTGCCGCGTAATGTGCTCTCCTGTAATTACATGAATTATGCTCCGGTGTACCCAGCTCTTTCTCTCTTATTTTTCTGCCAAACTAGTTTGCCTCTTTGTACACTCACTAATGTCCCAATCGGCTTTCCTCTTATGCAAATTGATTAACGGTGCATCCGTGCGGCGTGTCTATCTGTTGCCTTCTTCTTCTTCGTTGCGCTTTTCGTTTTTTCGCTTGTTCCTTGTTCCATCGGTTATATTGGTCGATAAATATGTATTCAGCCTACCTTGTATCTGGTTATCATCGATGATTTTCAAAACTGATACACCCGTTCGTCGCAAAAATAAGGAGAATGATGTCTATCTATATTTTTGATGGTCGTTCGCTTATTACAATTTAGCACTTATAATATACGAGTTTATCTGCTAGATTCTTATAATATTAATACGTAGTAGCATTTGTAATATATTTGCTGTGCTATACTTATGTAATATACTTATGCACTTATTATATTATATTATTATAAACAAGTATATGTATATAGTAATATGTAACATTTCGCACACCTTGATGACCGAATATTAGTGCGACTCATTGTAGGATCAATTTATTTAAGAAGTTAGAATTAATACATATAAAGATATATAACATTTTGACAGCATTTACATTCATTTTCGGGAATGATAATATTTCACAATCCACTTGAAGATTACACGAGGTATAATTGCTGCTGAGATAAGCGTTCATTTCCAAGTAATAAAAAATTGATTCGATACAGATCTATCGGAGAAAAACTAGACAGAAATAATAATTTTCATGTGATCATTATCTCTTAACTGGTATCATTTGGTTATCGTGAACCATAATAATTTAGGCACAGATTATAATTTAGTCTAGTAATATTGGAATTTTTAATTCAATTTAATTTTATTGAGAATCTCTACCATGGAGAATGTAAAATAAAATGAAATTAATTTTAATAAATGTACAGGTCGAATTCAACCTCTCCGATTTCGATCATTTTTTAATATGTGGCGAAGATTGGCATGATTCTGTACAACAGTTTGAAAACAGTAGTTTCCAAGATATTCGCAAAAAATTATCGATACCACTACAATGAATTTTGCATACAGTTGTGCGTCCGTGATAGCATGTGCGTCAGTACTGACTGCCAGCCGGCGACCACTTATCTTCTGTTTACAAACGAGGCTCAGACGAACTTAAAGACCCCTTGCACATTGTACATTTCCGAGCCTGTAAGAAATGTCTGTTACAACTTATAATTCAATTAAATATGAATATCATCAATGTACATATTGGATTTGGATTTAGGTTAGTTTTTACAAATGTATAAAATAATAAAAACTAATAAAAAAATAAAATAAAAATAAAAAATAAAGAAATAAACACTAATACCAATTCAAACTCAATACATGAGTGATATTTGCTTATAATTGAATTATAATAAATATTTCTTACAAGTATCGTGAAATGCACCTATCAAGTAGACGTAGCGTTAATTTTTTAACAATTCCGTTCTTGGGCTAGAAAGCTATAGCAGACCCGGGCACTCGTAGGACCATCGGAGTTGAGACACGCCCAACCACGTACTTGGTCCCTCACCTTGCTACCTGTATCAGTTCCGGCCTACAAGGGCCTTATTCGTCTCAGGTCGAACGGGGCGTGTTTCCATAATCCTACCATCTCATAAGGACGGTACCGGAGCAGTTGGGGCGCTACTCTCTCGCCGACGTCCTTTGGGGAGACCTAGAGCCTGCGTCTGGCGACCCCCTTTTGCCATCTAGCCACCATTTGGCTATAAACCACCTCCTACGAGTCCAACATCAAGCGACCGAGAGCGGGGGAACTCCCGGGGCTGATCACGGCCCCTGTGTACCAATCTAAGTCATTGGTGGGACTATCGGACTGGCTTGTCGTCTCCGTCACTACTAGCCGGGTTCTCTGTAACCATCGTTACTCGACAGGACCAAATGGAATCACATAAGCGATGGTTTCGGTCCTGGATCTTATCTCGACAGCTCCACCCTGGCTCGAATCCATGGGTTCGCCATTACTCAAAGGACTCATGCAAGTGAGGTACAGCCGCAACACGCGGTTCTATACTTCTGGCGGTCCTCCTTGCGGGAAGATGTTTCTTACAAGAATTATGAACTGCCTACAAGAATTATGAACCTATCAAGTAGACGCAGCGTTATTTTTTAACGAGACCGTTCCTGGGCTAGAAAGATGTACATGGACCGTCGGAGTTAGGATTTGCCCAACCATTGGTCCAGTTGGAACCGCTTGATCCCTGATCTTGCTACCTGTGCCAGTTTCGGCCTACAGGCGCCTTCACTCGTCTCAGGTCGAACGGGGCGCTTTTCCATTGTAGCGGCACAAGACCGTAAAAAAAATTCCAGGGTTAAAACGCATGTGTTGGCCGCATGGCCCCTCCCGTCCAGGCCAGACGTAAGAAGGCCAGTCGTAAAGAAGAAAACCCTGGAACTTACGGAAGAAGGACATCCGGCAAGAAAAAATTGTTTTCCTACCCCTGAAAAAAGCTTTCTCTTCCGGGGAGCTCGGCACCCTATAAAAAAGGGAAATGAAGAAAGCTCGTGACAGAGAGTGCGAGGTACTATTCCGGCTCAGGTAACACATGCTGGTAACATTAATAAACGCACAGTTAAATTAATACGCCGATTATTCCTTTAGCACTCTTCACGTCCTATACCTCAAATTGGTGACCCCGATGTGATCTCAAGCGAAATAGGTGACCGTGTTAGTGCCATATAGACCTCATTTCCGGAGATCACGTGTGTTCGAGATGGCAAATGCTGGCGAGGAAGTGCCCATGACGAACGCCACCGTCAATGTGGACACGGTTGGTCAACAACTCCGCATACCGCAATTTTGGCCGCAAAAAGTCGCGCTGTGGTTAAAAGCGCAGTTTGTGGGCAAGCACATTGTGAGGAACAGAACGAAATTCAACATTGCCATCGCGAATCTAGGGAAACGATACATAGAACAAGTCGAGAACATGGTGCTCGACCCGTCGGGGACGGGACGATACGAACGGTTGAGGAACGAACTTATCGAAAGATTCGGCCGATTCGTACAGTACGAGAGTGCGGAAGTTGTTCGAGAACGAAAGAAATGGAAAATCGGACGTCGTCAACAGCTCTACAGGGACTTGAAGAAGGGTCACACCCTCAGTCCCGGATGACTTTGTCCTGACGCTCTGAAAAAAGACTGTCTTCCGGTGAACACGCAGGGCGAGTCTTGACCGTCACGAGGAACGCGAATGCAAACGTCTTGACCGAAATGGCAGGCCAGATCCACGAGATCCGGGCCAGAGGCAGGACGGATAACAATGGCAAACGAAGCATGACTACAACTACAACGGCATACAAGACGAGATAAACAAATTGCAAGCGGAAATTAGCGTATGAGCGCTGACAGTCGACCGACGCCCTCCAAAACGACGCTGGTAACGTCGCCGACTGCGTTCCGGAGAAGGGGGCAGCACCTGGGCCTATGTTACTAAACCACGAAAACCTTCCGAAGCCGCGCAACAAGGTGCCGTCCCCCCCATCTAGCTGGAACCAGAGAAACGCGAGCGCGGCGCGCGACGATGGCTCCGTATCCCGCCGTATATTTGTAACCGACAGGAGCTCGAAGAGACACTGGGGCTGACCTATGCGTGTATCCGCGCAATAGATCATGCGAACCCGCGAACAGAAACGAGTACGAAACTGTTTGCGATCAACGGGACACGAATCGCGACGTATGGTATCACCATCACGGTGACCCTAAACCTGTCTCCTTCGACGAGTCTTTAAATGGCGTTTCGTAGTGGCGGACGTTAACACGCCCATCATTGGAATGGACTTTCTGAGCTATTACGGGTTGCTCATGGACCTGCGAAACAAACCGCCTCATCGACATGACCACTAACCTGTCGTCGACGGGATACTCGGGCAAGGCTGACATAGCGTCGATAAAAACAATTGTCGGTAAATCAATGTGAAAGTGTATGTGTGTTTGTCGTAGTGATAGTGCTACTCCGCTATTGTTGTAGAGGCCGAGATAGGTTTTGCTGCTGCTGGTAGAGATCGTTGCTCGCTTGTTTGAGTACTGCTGGTTTTTTTCTCATTTTTGTATCGTGGAAAGAAAAATCGGACTCCGGTCGCCGGGATTTGAACCCGAGTCCCGAATATTCGTAATCTAAGGAGCTAACCACTGCGCTGCTGTCGTTCGACACTAGTTGGTGTCGTCCGATGGTATTTGTTGTCGAGTGCCGCTACAAATGTACCACCAATTCTTCACGGAATTCCCGGACCAAACCCGTCCGCCCGTTTCCGGAAGAGAAAGAACCCGGCACAGCGTGAAACGTCACATCAAAACGACACCAAGACTACCGGTCTACAACAAGCCTCGACGCCTCGCCTCTGACCGCCTCAAACAAGTGAAGGCGGAATTCGAGATGATGTTGGAGCAAGGGGTGATTAGACTCTTGAAGAGCCTATGGGCGTCGCCCCTGCACGTTGTCCCCGAAAAAGACGAAGAGCTACGACCTTGCGGCGACTACTAAGCGCTGAACGTCTATACCATACTTGACAGGTATTCGCCGCCGCATTTTGAAGATTTCGCGCAACAACTGCGTGATAAGCGAATCTTCTCAGAACTCGATTTCGTCCGTGCGTACTATAAAATTCCGATAGCAACTGTGAACATCGAAAGAACGGCGGTCGCGAACCCCTTCGGACTATTCGATGCGGCAAATACCATGATCGGACTTCGCAATGCGACACAAACGTGTTAAAAATTCGTCGACGAAATTATGCGCGGTTTAGATTTTGTTTACGCGTACATCGATGATTTCCTGGTCGCCTCGGAAAACGAGAAACAACACCGCGAACATTTGCGTACGTTGTTAAAACGCCTAAATGATTATGGCGTGGTAATAAACCCCGCGAGTGAAATCACAATTTTGGGACAAACGGTAAACGCCGATGAAATGAAACCGCTACTCGAACATGTGGATGCAACAGTAGAAGTTCCGAAGTACACAACCGGTAAGCATCGGCGAAGGTACTTCGGTATGACTAACTTCTACCGACCTTTCATACCGGGGGCCGCGAATATTTTCCAACTGCGGAATGAGATGCTAAAAGGCGTAAAGAAAGGCAACGCGCCCATCACGTGATCGGAACAGACCGAAGATGTCTTTCATGAGTCGAGACGCGCTCTCGCAGACGCCATGATGTTAGCCTATCCGATATCAGTTGCGCTGGTCAGCCTCGTGATAGACGCGTCCGATTACGCGATAGGAGCGGTCTTGCAGCAACGTATGAACGACATATGACAGCCGCTGGGTTTCGTTACGAAATCCCTAACCCCCGCGCAGCGGAAGTATAGCACGTATGATCGCGAACTACTCGCGATGCACACCGCGGTCAAACGGTTTGGACACGCCGTGGAAGGGAGAAATTTTGTGATTTTTATAGACCACAAACCCCTTGCTTACGCGTTTAACCAGAATCTCGATAAGTGTTCGTCGTACCAATTCTGGCACTTCAATTATATTACGACCGAAATCCAGTATGTTAAAGGCCTAGATAAGACGTAACCCACACTTTTATCCCAGATCGAAGCGACCGAAAAATCCATGGACCACCAAACTCTCGCAGTTGCACAAGAGTACGATACCGAGTTACGTAAAATCATCAACTACTGTATATGCGCGTTGCAGTTAAGAAAGGTACCTGACCACGACGTGGAAATATTTTGTGACGTAACGAGCGAAGTCGTACGACTGTATGTACCAAAACCCTTGCGGCGCAGCGTATTCAACTCGTTACACGGACTTTCTTATCCAGGAATACGAGGTACACAGATCCTGGTGACGACGCGTTTCGTCTGACCGTCAATGAACAAGGATTGTCGAAACTGAACACGACAATGTATCCCGTATCAGCGATGTAAGGTCAACAAGCATGTAGCCTTACCAGACGGAACATTCGGAGCGTTGGCAGGTCGCTTCGAACACATACACATAGACATTATTATCGTGATGCAATATTTTCAAGACTACCAATATTGTTTAACGGTTGCTTCAACCCTTCTTTCTTTCTGGATAACTCGTTTCGCCGTGCCTTTAAGAATAATATCCGATCAAGGACGCCAATTTGAGTCCCAACTATTTGAAGAATTATGCCGGTTGCTCGGTATCAAGCATTTGCGCACGACGGCCTATCATCCCGCGTTAGCGGGTTGGTAGAGCGATTATATCGGCAGTTGAAAGCAGCAATCAAATCTCACGATACGAGCAACTGGAAAGAAATTTTGCCAATCGTTTTATTGGGTATACAAACCGCCATTAAAGAGGACCTGAGCACAGCGGCAGCCGAAATGGTTTATAGTACCGGAATACGGTTGCCGACAGAATTCTTTTTAACAACGGATCAACAGGCAAACTCAGAATATGCGAACTGGTTAAAAGAGCTAATCGAAAAAATCAAACCACACCCAATCAGACGACATAGCACGAAGGAAATTTTCATTTTCCGCGAACTCGCGTCATCAGCATATGTATTTTTGCGTCATAACGCAGCCAAAAGCTCTTTGCAATTACCTTATGACGGGCCATATAAGGTGATACAACGAGGCGATAAAAACATTACCATAGAAATAAACAACAGGAACCTAAGAGTTTCCATAGACCGATTAAAACTCGCTTTTGTTGTAATCGACGACATCGAGCAACAACAACAAGACGAAGTTTCCACAGAAACACGCGACGTGTTCGTCCAGCCCGAAACCCAAAACAATCGAAACGAAGGGCGGACAATTCGGAGCAAAGATAATCCGAAAAGTAGGTACAACACGAGCGCAGGCAGGAAAGTCCGCTTTCCGGAGCGATTCCAAGCAGGTTATAAATAGAAAAGTCAATAGGCTAAGCGAATGAAGCGAATAGATTAAATGCGTAGCATTAAGTAGTTTAAAGGAAATACATCTAAATAAAATAAGCTTAGCATATAGGATCTACCTGCGTGGAACAAAGATAGCCCTAATACTCAAAAACTTTCGTTAAAAAAACAAAAAAGAAAAAAGAAAAACGTTGGGACTGGTAAAGGGGTGATGTTGCTGCATTACCATGGCCCTAACGTCTCACTAGGGCGGTACCGGAGCAGTTGGGTCGCTGCTCACCCGCCGACGTCCTTCGAAGGGGCTTCGAGCCTGCGCCTTGCAACCTCCGCACCTGCAGGGAGGCATAAAGCCTGCGGCTGGCATCTCTTTTTGGCCATCCAGCTAGCATTTGGCTATAAACCACTACCGTCACGAGTCCAACACCAAGCGGCTGAGGGTCCCAAATCCTCGGAGCTGATCTCGGTCCCCATGGTACCAATCTAACTCATTGGTGGGACTTTCGAAGTGGCTCGACAGCCATGTCGCTATCAGCCGGGTCCCTGTAGCCAACATTACTCGATAGGACCAGATGGGACTCATGTAAGCGGCGGCTGTTAGAGACTGGTCTCGGTCGATACAGATTGTCTCGCTCGTCTTATCCCGGTGGTCCCACCCTGCCCGTGAGTGCGTCATTACCTAAAGGACTCACGCAAGCGGACTACAACCGCGATACGCAGTTCTTGCGCTTCCGCCGATCCTCCCTGCAGGAAAATATTTCTTACAGTCTTGCATATGCAAATATACACGTTGTGTATAGAGCTTTTAAGCTTAGCCGACCCTCGTTTGTAAACAGAAGATAAGCAAGCTCCCAGCAACCAACAGTACTGGCGCATACGTTGTCACACGCAGTATAGGTATACATTCATTGCAGTGGTATCGATAGTTTTTTACGAATATCTCGGAAACTGCGCGAAGCCGCCGGTTATATGTGTAAAAATAAGTTATACAAAATCATGCTCTCCATCATATGTTTAAAATTCATCAATATCGGAGAGGTTGAGTTCAGTCTGTACATTTACCTTAATTTTTAAGGTAAAATTGAGTTTAATATTAATTAGTTAAGTACTATGGAAAGCTTCAGTTCTATAATATTCTGTTTTCTAAAATATTCAAGTCATGATTCAACTTAACATAATTTTAACGAGAAGACGATAAACAGAAAGAAGAATAATAATAAGAAGAAATACCAAACAGTAAAAAACTACAGAGAAAAAACAAAAATAAAAGAAAAAGGAGGAGGAGAAGACGAAGAAGAAGAGGAAAGAGGAAAAAAAGAGACGGGGAACCGGTTGTTGTCTCTAGACTCTGACTGCACTGTCTTTTGTAGCTGAGAGGAGAAAGATCGAAGAGGAGGCTCTAAGTTGCACGATTGACAAGCCGGACGTTACTGAAAACGACTAGACCACGATTTCGCTTCTCTAGTACCTTCTTTTCTGCGCTGTTGACCATTTTATTGCACTCGTGTATCGTTCTACGGCGTGTACCAGTGTGTTACATGTAAACCGACACCATGGATATAACGTTTCCAGTGCTAGGCCGTAGAGATCAGCTGTTCGACGAAACGGCCTATAAAAAACAGACTCTGAAGGATTCAATCATCGAACGTAGCCTAATGTGAATTTTGCAAATAGCGTTTCTTTTGTTGTGAACATAATGGTTTATTGTCTTTGTGAATTACTAATCCATCAAGGAGCAACAAATGATTTATTGCAATTAAACTGTAGTATTTTATATATTTAAGGAAAATTTAAAGATACTAATATACATAGAACGCACATGGTACGTAAAGACAGTTAACATATTTAAAGTACGATATTCGTTGCTATATTTAGTGAGTAAAACAAATATTTGCTGAAATTTTATTTGTTAATATTATAAAATATAAATTTGCATAAATAGACGCAAACTAATCGTAGTGTTATAAATAAAGTGGCCATATTCGACAAAAATTTTGTTCAACTTTGTTTATTTCAAACATTGTAACAAATAAAGTATATGCATATAGTGAATATTCTAGGTATCTTCAGACTGAATTTCATAAGAAAGATATTACATATTTATCAAATATCTTTTATGAATATATTCATAAATATCCAGAAATCAGCGGATAATATATGCGTAATTTTATTTTTAGCTTGGAAGAAATTTGTAAATCTAAAAGTCTTTTTTTAGATGCAAATCAATTTGTATTTGTAAAAGTTTTAAAAAATTTGTATAAATCGAATTGATGAGAACTGCTAGTATTACATTAAATCTTCTACAGTTCTACGCCTATCTACTTTAAGAAAATACACAAAATGAGTTAATAGCTTTTTTGATAACTATTGTTGATCTCAGGAAATACAATTTGGAAATACTATAAACTGAATGAAATAATATTTGTTCCAAATTATTGTTTTTGACATTGATATGGAAATACGAGATGAAATTGATTAAAGTAAGACTAATCTTACTTGAAGAAGCAGTTTGCAGTTTACTAAATTAATATGGTGTCATTAGTTAAGAAAAATTGAACAGAAAAATATATTTGTATAAACGTTTGTATAAAAATTTATATGAACTTTTAAACATTTTTATAAAAATAAGTTTCTTACAAAATATAAATGATGTAGAAATTAAGTGTGATTATGTTTTTATTATAATTTTTCTTTTTTCTTAATGTAAAATATAAGATAAATCAATAATAGGTTAAATAATTTCCTTAAAGATTAAAAGGAATTGTGTTTTAAATTCGATGTATTAAAGTAAACACATCTGAATGTGGTACACCAACATGAAGTATTTAAAAATATGTAAAGTTTGGAAATTTTATTCATAAATAATTACAAAATGAGAAATCTTTTTGAATGCTATTCATTCTAATAGCTTCTAATGTTTTTTTTTTTAACAGTGCTAATAAAATTTCAAAGTTTTACATAACAATAAATTGATAAAAGATGTTTACTGTAAATAGATTAGATCTTTTTATCTACTTCTTAGTTTTAATGTAAAAAATTAATATTTCCGAACAAGGTTGGGGTTATAGTAAAAGTCAACCTAATCTACAAACATAATTAAGATCTTTCATTTACAAAATAACATTCCTAACCTCAATCAATCGTCAATTCTCTAATTCTATACTCGAAAATTTTCATAAATCTATGTACTTATAATCAGAACTATTAAATAACCAAGAAAGTGCCATTTTAATAGGTGTGAGATAAATGTGACAGAGAAGACAAAGTAGGTCAAACAATAGTTTGCTCAGGAAAGTAGTCACCTTCGGCTTCCTATTATCTTTTTCTAACGATTCAACAACTTTTCTACTTCTTTTTTATAAAAGTTTTCTTCTCAGGTATCGAAAAAGCGCTTCAACTCCTTTTTAACGTTTTATCGATTTTGAAATCATGAAAATCTGTGGAATCATTTTCGATTGTAATGTTCGCTCACTATACCATCTTTGATTGCGAAGGACTTTGGTACGTTCATATTGAAATAACTTTTTCAAAACTTTAAACGATTCATTTTTATAAGTGTTATGCAATGGTAATTCTCTATTAAATAAATATACATAATCACATTTCTAATTGCTAGAGTACAGTACAGTTTAACGATGAAAAAACAATACTTAAAAATAGCACGAACTTCCTTCGTATAATCCCTGCCAGGGGTAAGACTCGATGTCATAAGGCAAGAGGTTAACAGAATAAGATTCAATTTAAATCGTTCGAAAGACATGGCAGAACTTCTCGGGCAATCACATTGTGAGATCACAACCTCGACCTAAAACTTCACAGAATATGTCCATGCAGGTGCTATCTTGAATTTAATCATCCAAAGTCGTGACATCGACATTGAGCTGTTCCTGCTGGACTGCGAACTCTCTGACCGTGGAAACTTGGGATTCACCTTAGATCTACACACGTGCTCCGAATACTTCATTCTTCATTGCTCAGGATCCAGACCATCGACCATAGATTGTGAACTCTTGGAATCAAATTGTAGATTCATGAACTAAAATCTCGAATTAGATCCAACGATTTTTAACTCGATAAATTAAATTTTGTATCGTAGATTCTGACCAGTCTATTCTCTAAGTATTAAGACACTTATAAAACCTTATATAATACACAGTAACATCAGATAGTATAATATATTTCATGCTTCTTCAAATTTCTATACATATTTTTATAAATTGTTACGAGTCGGACCTTTGTACAGCACACCGCGTCGACGGTATTTATGAGGTATTTTATGGAATATGGTTACAGTATGTTAGCAACTATGCGGATGAACTTGATGCAAGATGAGGAAGCCATAGATTTATTGTTCACGAGAACGAACCTGATCCGCAATCACTAATCAGGGATCCTCTAGAATGAAGTCATTTGCGGACGAACCTGGCTCGAAGTCAGGGAGCCGCAGAAGGTTGAAACTTGGTGAACGAACTCTATGTATTATATGCTTCTTTAAACTTCTATACAAGATATTTTTAAATGAGTCTCCGATACCAGATGAGAGAAATTACGTAGTATGATTAAAAAAAATCAAGTTTTTGAAAATTCTTGTTACTACAATTTGTTGTCAACTTTTGTTTGAAATAATTTTTAATCAATTAGCAGAAAATCCTGAAAGATCATGGCAATGATAAATATTTTGTATATTTATGCTTCTTGACATTATACTATAGTTTTCTATATATTTCCACAACTCTAAATTTCCCTAAAAATGCAAGACGTCTGCTAAATCAAGCGCGAGTTCAACTAGTAGAAGAGTCTACAAATTTGATTCTATCCGTAATTATCGAACATTTCCTCCAAGTTATTCGTTTGCTTTCAGCTTTACTGTATTTATTAATTCTTACTTAAATTTTGTAGCTTATTGTATGCCGTTTATATTTATTTTATAACATTTAATTTACGATTCAATTCCTTTAAATATTTCTAAAAAATTGTAGACCAAAAGTAGCTGTAAATAAGTACTACGACAAAAGGAATATTTCTTCAAAATATGACTAGTTACCATAGTGAGATCACTATTGTATGTCTTTTGCACGATATTGTATATGAACATGAACACAAATTATTTGAAGTTTTATTAATAAATTCTAACAAAAATGGGAAAAAAGATTTTGACAGTATATACTATCATTTAGAACGTTTAACTACTATAATATTCTATGACCTTTATCCACATACGTGCATCATTAATAGATGAATAATGTTATTATTTGTAATATAAATTATTATATTACAATTAATATAGTATATAATTATAGTAATATTATATTTCTAATATAAAGAAAATATTCATCGAGTAATGAAAATAGCTCACTTTCTAAATAACATTTTCACGCCCGTTACTCCATTTTTTAGCCCTGTTTTCCGCATCACAAAATTTACGTTGTAATTTTCCCGGTAATCCAGCGTCAGTGGTGTTTTCGAGGGGAAGCATACATAATCACTCTTCTTCTCCGCGTCTTGAGGCCTCGTTACGTTGCAACAGTGTCTCTGTGGTCTTTGTAGGGAGATTGCATTATTCGCCATTTAAAACGATACTAGCTCTCGCGGCGTGAGTCGTGTAGTTCACTCGTGTTTATGTACAAAGTAGACGATATTAAAACGAAATTTCCACTGTGCACGATACAGCCACATCGTTTTTCCAGGTGTAACACGTACATACGACACGCTTAATGCCCAAGCTTTGTCATAATCTAACTTATTTTCAACGATTTTGCCTTTCAAATGCAATTGCACATATTATTTTAACATCTTCTACAAATTTTCCGTTTCAGTACAAAATGCAAAATTGGACCAGAAAATTTTTTTATCAAAATTTTTTAAACAAATTTTTATTAAATATATTTATAAAGATACAATTTCAACATGCAATATCTACATCTAATTGAAGAATTTTTCTATGCTGTATTTATGATATGGATTTTATTACTCGAAGATCACAGGTGAATAACATTTCCTATATTTTATAGAAGAGTAATTTGAAAATTCAATACGATTCATTTGATTTCGTTGATTAAATGTGCTTTTATCAACCTTTCAAATAATTATTAACACGACATTAATTATGCAGACTGATGTTAATTAAATTGAACTAACATAATAAATAAACTAATATTATTTGTTTCTTACAAAACAACGTGGATTTATTAGTTATTTCCATATGGTTTATATTTTCAAGTGTATAAAATAATTCTGTTTGTAGCTTGCAAGTGTTATGAGAATCAGAAATTCAATGAAAATTAATTTGTCATATTGTTCGCATGTGATTTTCATACGTGCTATTTGAAATGAACACCATAATTAATGAGACTAACTCGTAAAAATTTATTATTAAATTCGTTATCGGATTAAAAGAAAAAGAATTTCATGATATATATATATATATACATATGTATTTGTTAACTGTGAGGTATTCTATATAAATGATATAGGAATTTAATTTAGGTTAACTAATTTTTAACTATTCAATTTATATTGTATTTTTTATGCCATAATAGTATCGATAGTTTTTATCTGCTGAAACACAATACAAAATGAAATGAAATATGATAAAATAGATAATAGATAATTTTACCCTCCTACATATACATATGGTTCTGTATAGGTTTTCCCACCTTATCATTACTAATCCGGTTTTAGCTTTCCAAAATCAGCTGAATATATATTCACAATACATTTCCTTATTTGCACTCTCATCACGCTATCACATTATCTCTCGAACACAAACATCCATGAACCCAATCTGCACTTATTGCAACGGAACTTATTCTCGGTTTGAGTGTTAATTACAGATGCATCTTTGTCATTGCTGTTTCCTCGTACCAATTATTATTATTTATACTCGGTCGAACCCATCGTGACATTGCTCGTCGAGCACACGGCGCCTTCCATTAAATCATGAAGATAGATCGATCGGAGTTCGAGCGTACGCGACGCGACGCGACGCAACGCTTCGTAAATCGCTCGCAGAGCAATTACAGATAAAATAATAATTCGCGATAGGACGTCTCTCTCTTATTTCTTTCTCTTTAGTTTTCTTTTTCTGGCTTGCTTACTGCATTGATTCCCTTTCTCATTTTCGATCGACTCTCAAACCACGAAATTGTCGCGTAGTCTCGTTAAAAACTGACCCGCGAAATATGCGCATAAATCGCCGGACGATTCGCGTCGCAACGTTCGTATTGTTGTTCGCAATTAGTGGGATTAATTTACATATTGCCGGATTAACCGTTCGACCATGAATTATTCAGCGTATGCTAATGCGCTGCCTTTGAATTGAAGTCTATAATTGAATGCTTCTCGAGAATAAGGAAAGAGCCGCGACCCCCGCTGCGACCGCTGCTAAAGAACCAGCATTAACCGTATTATAGTCGATGGAGAACCGGGACGCGTCGTGTGCAGTCGTCAAACGGGAATTAATAAATGTAAGTCTGAAATTGCCCTCTGTCTGACATGAGTATGTAATTAAAGAGTTAAAAGAGAAACGATTGTAGTCTGTTTTAATTAGAAATTGAGGTTTTATTTAAAAAGACACACACACGCGTATATATATTAATTTTTATAATACAATTAGTTTTTTTATTATATTTTTACGTTATTTGTGTTATATTATCTAAATATTATTTACGTTATACATATATACAATAATAAAATTAGTGTCTCCGATTTACAAATCTTGTAAAATTGCATAGTTATTTAGAAAATTCTTTAACTTCAATTTGTTTGATTCTGAAGTTATAACTTGGATAAAAAATATTTCTCTACATAGAAAAGTAGAAAACGGTAGAAAAACCGTCGGAAATAGTGATACAGTAGAATAGATCATTGTGTGTAACTTCTTATATGGAAATTATGTATACCTGTTATCGTAACTTCGATACATGATTAAAATCCTTCCACAAGTACAAGTATAAATATGATACTTTTTATACTATTTAGTGGATGAAATAAATTTCTGCTTAGATCTCATTTTTTAAATTATGTTTGCAGAAATACAATATCCACAGTCTAATGACAAATATTGCTTTTAGTGTATATTGTTTATTATAAATAACATCACAGTTAAAAATTACATTTAAATATTCGCATATTTATGATTCCACGCAAGAGAAACCATCTATGAACTTGAATATACGAGGTAAAATTATGTAAACTAATAGATCTGAATATATTAATAGTAGAAAAAACGTCTTAAGGCAAAATTAAATAACGTCTTACGATATGTGGATTTTGTTCGTAGATGGAGATATTTTAAAGGTACATTTCTATAAACGTAATTAAGTTCTTCAAATTCTTCTCGATTTATCATCCTTCCTGGACGTTTTCTTTGAGGTTGTCCGAGTCCGACTGCGCGTTTGTTTCATTTTTCAAATGGCATATATTTATAAGTATAAACGGAACAATTAAAACAAATTGAAAATCTTATTACTGCTGTATAGAAATATTTCTCTCTGATCTCCTAAATCGAGCTAGTCCCAATCTAACAAGCAACCAAGTCGAAAAGTGAACTTTAAAACGCCCACGGCAGAAACGCAACTTCGCATGACATCGTTAACGAACGAATCGTAACATGTAAAAAAAAAAAAGAAACACAGCAGAATAGACATAATTCAACAGCTGTAAAAGAGAGACAATCCCAAAAGAGGACCATAGAAAAAGTATCCACATTAAAGAGCGCATAAGCGAATTTTACGTTAATTCCACGAAGATTCTTTTCATCGAAAATAAATTATTTCGTTCTAATTTAGCGTAACGAACTAGCTGCTGCGGTAATTGCTTCGCTAATCGGTTTTCCGCAGGTTTGTCGCGAACTGACACGGTTAGAAAGCTGCCGAAAACCGAAGAAACGCGCGCGAATGCACCGGATACTCCGATTCTTTTCGACGACGTACGGGATGAGAGTTCCATTCAGTTGGTCATTAACGGTTGGAAAAGCGTATTAACGACATGCGTACCGTCATCGTCGCGACGATCCGCTAATTGAAGAGTCTCCATTCGTTGTCGATCCCCTTTCCTCCCTATTTTCCCTGCCAGGTTGGGCGGAATCGCAATTAAGGATTGAAAAAATACGTGTGAAGATGGAAGTCAAGCAAAAAGGGAGACGCGAGGTCGCTCTTCAGTTTCCCGTCTTGTTTCTAGCGTCAATGGCGACCTACCGCATAGTCTCTAACTGTGAACAGCCAGTTTTTATTTCGTTTTGTGGCTTTTGTCGATGGTGTGGTGATGATGCTCTTTTACTGGGATTTATTGGGAGCGGCAGCTACGTAGCACGAATGATAAAGTTGCGTTTAATGGAAATGATATTTTTTGTAAAAGCTGAATCTTTATGTTGGAAAGGTGAATATAGTGTAATTAGGAAAGAATTAGATAGAGTAGAATTAGGTTAGTACTAAAAATGTTAGTTATTATGGAGAATGAATTTTTGTGTCATAAAACATTCTGACCATTCCAAAGGCTCGCAGGCATTCGCGGGTCCTTGTTCTCGTATAAAAATAATTTCATAATTTGTCGAATATGCATGACATCAACCTAGGAAGAATTTACCTACTACTATATATTGGGAGTAATTATTTGGCTAATAGATCACTTTCCGAAGAGAGAAACGTGCTAAGGCAATATTTCAAAGTTTTCGTTTATTTTCTATAAGTTCCCTATGGGATAAAAAATTTACGCATTTCATAGTCTTTAAAAGATATCGAAACATACTCTGATAAAATTTATCGTTGACAACAAGGTCCAAAATCAATCAACTCTTATCATTCTCCTTTATGTACACATGAAACATAAATTTATAAACTTGTATATTATAGAATTATATATATATATTTGTTCATTGCTGCAATTCTATAAAAATTCGAACATTTTTGCCGATAAGACATCAAAAAATTTACACACGAAGGACTTAATCCTAAGTAATAAAAATTAAATTAAAAAGTAAATCCTAAAAATAATAGTCCATTTTATAAAATTTCTTGATCTCTCCTATTGTATACCGAAGTAAAATTCCACTAGGTTGTCCCAAAAGTTCCTTTCGTTTTACAAGGAATAGTAGATGCACATATTTTATTTTATATTATTTTATTGAATTATGTGTGATCCATTTTGTTCCAATAGAACAAACTTTTGGGGCAAACTAATACTTCAAAGTTTCTACACGCATCTAAACCAATAAAGAATTTCTACGATAAGTACGTCACCAGGAATCAAACTGTCAAAATAAAAATTCATCCCATCGGGCGTCACAAGTACCAGTTGCATAATCCGGGAAATTCGAATAAGAAAACAAGAAGAAACAACAAAGAAAGGAAGAAAGACAGAGACTATTCTTAATTCTCAATTCTCTTTAGCCTGGACCTACTGTAAATTTACAACTCGAGATATAAGTTGCGAGGCGGGGAACCGTTCGAGTACCTTTATTATTTCTTCTGCAAAGTGCGCATGCGTCACTCTCTGTCTATCTTTTCACGGTTTCCCTTTCCACTCGTACTAGTAGGTGAATCACTGTTGAAGCTCATGTGGCCGCGAACAAGTGGATATATGCGAGGAAACGAGGCGCGAATTGGGCTCGACCTTTTCCTTTTTTTTTCTCCTTCTTTCCAGGGGCAAAACAGTGGCGGGATAGAGAGAAAGAGGGTGGCAGAGAAAAGCGGGAAACGGCCAGGGAGAGATTAATTACTGTCATGCACTGAATGAATGCACCTGTGGCCTCGAAGCAAGCTTTTTTCTATCGGGTGCTCCAGGAAATTAACCTTCCCCACTTGCCAGTTGAATTCTCGAGTTTTTACGGCTCTTCGCTGCGCGTCGCTTCTTCTTTTCCCTTTTTCTCCCCACCATTCGAGTTTTTGTTCCATCTAACTGTCTCTCTGTGAGGTAAAAGAGCGAACGTTAGCGATGGGACGGACACTTTCTCGCGTGTTTAATGCTCTTCTAATTGCATCGGCCGTCTTTTGATTGCTGTTTGCCAGTCTGAATGCAGGCTGTGTCGCGGGTAATTCAAGTGTTAGGGGAGGTTCGAGTCAAGCTGAACCTTTTCACTGTATAATGAAATAACGCGGGATGCGAGGGGAAAGATGTTTAGCTTTTTTATAGACAACGCGGTTTATAGTCGTGATGGCAGATAGATGAGGCTCCAGTGATTTTAAATGGTTGTGGATAATAGATTTTTGTAAGGGTGAGTATAGGAAAAGTATTTATATCAAATTTAATGAGATAAGTATTTATTGTGCTTCGAAATTTATTATTAAATTTGCAAGAAAATTATTATTAAATAAATATTGTACAATACTTTATAGAAATGACGTATACAAACAGGGGAAATAAATTACGCAATATTATAGAAGAAAAGATTCAAATGAAAATTTTCATAATATAACTTTATTATGTTAAGTTAAATAAATCCTTATACATCAGACTTTGACTTAATTCAATTTTAAATTACTACTCGAAATTCAAATTTGAAGGTCTGTTTAGAAGTAAGAAATGTAATTTGGCATAAATATTATAGAATATTAAATTTTCCGAATAGTCGGTATATCTATGTAAAAAAGTACGCATCTCCATCTAAAATTTTATTTTAATAAAATAAAACTGTACTTAATTTTTTTAAGTGCAAAGTTGGCCTTTCCATATCATTTGTGGTTTTCCTTCACCAATTTTTTTCTAATTCCAAATTAAAACGAGTCACAATTCATTCGAATTACTCGAATCATCCTATATAATTGCCGAACTAATAAAATCAATGTAATAATTAATAGGATAAACTTCTACTTGTTTTGTAAAATTAATTTTTAACTTAAAATTTTGTAAAATAAACTTTTCATGCCATTTAGATTTCTTTTCGCTTTAACAATTATACTATGTCCAACTAGAAAAGAAAAATGACTCATTACACTTGCATAGATCATCCTCTATAATTATCATGATAATAAACAAATAATGCCAATTTGTAATATAGATCTTTATGTAAATAATACCAATATAAATTAATACCAATTTATAATGAAAATTTTGTTTATAATAAACACAATAGATTAATAATAACACTATTTATCATTTTCGCCCATTTATCACGTTCATCCTCGCCGAGTTCAACTCGGAAGAACGCACAGACGATGAGAATTCTCACCTTACAGGAAGTCCTCGAGAAGGAGCTCGTTCACTTTGTAAAGTATCTTGAGCATCACGTACGTAGTACATACGGAGCGCAAACCCTTCGGCTGCTTCTTCTTCTTCTTCTTTTTAAACGACATCTTGTCAAAGCGGAAAACATTC
Source organism: Bombus haemorrhoidalis (assembly GCA_014825975.1). Lineage (NCBI taxonomy): Eukaryota > Metazoa > Arthropoda > Insecta > Hymenoptera > Apidae > Bombus > Bombus haemorrhoidalis. The sequence continues at coordinate 14,374,462 of CM026164.1, forward strand.
TTTTACCCTTGTGTCATGTGACCCGTAAAACGTGTACTTAGAGCACGTCACCTTATTACCCTTTAATAATTCAAAGATAAGCGTCGTTAGAACCGCTTCTCAAGATTATACGCTTCTTAAGATTACGCTCTGCTTAGTCTTGCGTAAAGGGCAGTCTCGAATAACCCTTTTATAGTTTAATAAAATGAGAAAAACAAGAAGTATCTTTAATATAAATATGTATAGTATAGAATATATCTAAGAGAAAATGTTTAAGAATTATTCAAGAACTCGCTACGCATATAATGAATTAGACTTTTGTATTAAATTAAAATTAGAGGAATAAGAAATTATTAAATTTGGAGAAAAATATCTTGCGTGTGTTAATTGGATTAGTTTAAAAAAAGAATGGTCTTATTTACAGTAATAAATTGAATAATTTTAAAAACCAGATTATCTACAAATGAATAATTATAAAGTACTTATATTAAGCTCAAAGAATATCTCGTTTACATTAATAAATTCAAAACTTAAATTATATACATAGTTATAAATATGAAATGTATTAAATTCAACGGAGAAGCAAACTGAGAAATTGGAAAATTTTAATGATCCATCAATTAAAAAATGTCAGATATATTCAACTTAAAGAAGAATGTCTTATATTAAAAAGTAGGAACATTTTGAAACCTTAATACTCTATAAATTAATAAATATGAAGTATTAATCTGTTCAAATAAAGGAACCAAGAAATTAAAAAATTGGAATTAAACACTTTCTTAAATACAATTTAAAATTTAACAAATTTAAAAACCTAGAAATTTTGATAAATATTAAATTCAAGGAAGAATATCTTGTTTCCCGATTAAAGGTACATATTTACATAGTAAATATATAGAGCATCTTGCCCTTCACATTTCGAGGTAAGACGCACTATTAACTTAAAAGCTCTCAAATGGTGAAAAGGTAAAGTCGACGTCTCTCAACTTTCGTTCTACTTAGGTAAAAGACGTGGTACTACGTCATTGATAGTGAAAGTGTTAATTGCCGGTGTAGTATAATACCTTAAAACATGAATCAACGTCATCATATTGCCTCTATACTGTCCCGTCTTCTCTTCTTGTTTCTTTCTTATCAATTCCTCAAAAGTACTTCCCGTTTTTATTTGCCGACGGTATAAAACGTATAAAAGACTTTTCATCTTGAGCATAATAATTTAGAGGTCATCGAGAATCTACCCTTTAGACTGGCTCCTAGCAATTTAATAAAATCATACTGTCAGCTAATGATAGAGGGTTCAGTACCATTTTTTCAGAGTTGCATAAATTTTAAATTTAATCCATACTTTGTTATACGTGCGAATTCACGTTTACTATAAAATATAAGACCTTTCAAAGCATTACGATTTAATCTTACATTGTAGTATTTGTTTAATACTCCTTAAATCTACGATAGTATTTTAATACATATTTAGTAAAAGTTCTTTATAATGTTCTGGAATAATAATTGTTAACGTATGCAATCACCTATACAAACAGAACATCCTGTAAGAAGGTTATTTTTGTTCAAGTAAAATGCATCAAACTTTCATTGAAATCATAAAGCGTTCTGTACCAAGATCATTCTGTTATTTATTTAAATGTTGCTATAGTTTCTCATTATGACATAATAGTAATAAGAAATAAATATGTATTAATTTAATATAAATAATATATTTATTAGATCTACGAACATTTTTAGGATGATTGTCCGTACCTATAACATTATTTTGGAAAAACTAAACTTTTTCGCACTCGATTATGAAAGTTTCTTCTTCGAAGAATTTGCATGTGTACTTTATATTACATAACCTTGTTTTTTGACGAGCAAATCTATTTTCTAAGCAATTTAATAATCGAATAAAATAAACTTGCCTTAAAATTAAGTAAAATTAAGGTTCATGTGAACATCAAGTTCTGAATTTTGCCTTCTGTGCACTTCTTACATGTACGTATTTATATATTTATAACACTTGTTGACGATATAATAATATGTAACTTAGTCTTAGCTTAAATTTTCAAAATCATGTATGATTTTTTGATGATGAAATTGTGTTGATTACAAATAATGCTAAAAGATATTTTTTATATGCTATTCTTTATCGGTTCTCAAATAAATACATAACAATAATAAAGTGATTATTAGAAAATGATACAAAGAATGAAGCAATATCGTAATCTGATTTTACGAATTGAAGATTTACAGAAAATAGAATTAATGGATTTGACTTCTGAATATCTCAAACATCAATATATAAACTAACCTACAAAACCTGTACAACAAAATATATTGGGAAAAAAGTATAGACTAGATAAAATAAAACGTACTGAAACAAAATATCATTTAATTTACGTATATGAGCTATACAAAATGAAGGTATTGTATAAACTAAAGTAATATATACAACGAAATATATTGATCATAGTTAAATACTCTTAGATAAAAACAAGTAACAAAAGGTACAAATAACTGTAGGCAATTGACACTAAACGCTATGCTTCATCTTAATAACACATCGCTAGATATCATTTTTATGGTACTAAATCATATATCACTTCGATATTAAATGACGAAAAGGTCAAAGCCGATTTGTTTTGTTCATAAAATTGTTCACCTATTACAAAGTTAAAGTTTTTTAGAGTCGATTAGAATTCTTAATTACTCATGTAAAGAACGCAACATTCACCCCTGTTGATAAGTACATATTAGGATCTTTTATGCGAAACGTAAAAATTAATCTAAATTATGAAGGAAACGATTAACTGATCAGAATTTTGTATTCATGCAAGATTTCCATCTAATACTCGTATACGTATGATAGCAAAAATTTCTTAAAGTTATTTGCAAAAGTGCATTTATCGTGTTAGAAGATTTGTTGTAATAGACTCAAGTACTCAGCTAAGTCGTAAAGAGATTTGAATATCGGCTGATTATATTCGAACCCTCTATTAACATTTCTAAAAATAATCAGTACTTTTAAGTAGACTTAAAACTAAAGGCTAACTAATGTGAGAAATAAAATAAGCACTACCAAGTAGAATCGACCACTGCTCAAACAGGTTCGAAACATTCGAAACGTTACCTTACTAGAAGTTTTCCATTCGCTTAAAATCATTCGTCTTGTCTTCTAGTTCTTAAATAATTACAAGTGCAAATGTTCAACTACATTTTATAAGAATCTTACCTATCGTTTATAATTCGTAGAATTTTCGCAAGTTTGTTAAAAGAATTCAATGAAACGGTAATGCGTTTCTAACTCTCATGATTCTATCGCTACTTGCAAGGGCTTCGACTCGTTCGAATATCGAAATGATTATAAGTAAATTTTCGAAACTTGTGAGTACTCGTTCCGAGATCCAAAAACCGAGCTTACGAAAATGAATACTTATGTAAGTGATGCAATGAACGAACCATTGTATCTTACAAATAGTATTTAAACCCTGTGTAACGTATCTTAGGCATTGAATTTGATTTGAATTTTTTAATACATATTAGACTTGATTCCATCACTAAAAACTTGAAATTGAAAGATTCTGGTAATGAAGAACGAAAGAACAGAATCGAAAGAGAAAAATTAATTTCATTACAAATTGACGAGACTATTGTCAGTTACATTATATTATTATTTCAAATTGTATAATAATTCTTAAGGTTGTTGATAACTCCCCAATGATTCTTCAAGTTTACTTAAGTTTTCGTAAGTGTCGTAATATTTATCTACGCATAGATCCGTGAAGCGTCGCCACTTAATAAATTTTACGGCATGATAGCTCGCAAGCGTGCAACATCAAGATAATAATTAATTTCCTGGAGTATTTTCCAACGAGAATATCCCTTTATGTGGGTTAAACGTAGATTTAATTATATTATATTAAAACTACTATGTACCTTCAGTATCGTCGCCATAATATCCTGTGAATGGTAATTTAATTCCTCTCACAAAGGTATGAAAATTATAATATCCATTCATGTTACACCGGCCAATCCTGGCTTTCTCTCTCTCTCTTTCTCTCTTTCTCTCTCTCTCGCTTATTGCCTTCCTCTTTTGGTATCTTTGACATCGACCAATTGCATTTCAGCGTCGATCTTCTCGCACCGTTGACGAAAATATAGCACACTGTTTTAATTGCAACGAGGAAATATTTTGATGTAATTTTGATATTTTATGGTAATTTCATTTGTACTTCGCGACAGTTACGGAGCGTGTGAATAATGGTAAATTTATAATGAAAGAAATAATATGAGAATTATCATTATTTTATCATTTTTGTGAAATAAATTTCGCGAAAAATTGGAATAGACGGAGCCTTAAGAACTAACAAGAAATTTTTTATTGCCATTAGTTACAATTAGATTGCAAATATTTACGCAAATAAGTATCTTTATTAGCACAAGTAAAATCTAAGCAAAGATTTTTTTCACCTATTAAAAGATACGACTGATACATTTTGGATATATTTTATGTAATCTTCATATTACATAGACTGCATAAATATTCGTGATTTATTATAACGAATAGCAAGTAATCAGTTTATTATAAATGTATATCATAGTGTATATAGTAATTATGTTTTTTAATAAGTAGTCTCGATTTATAATTTGATGATTCTATATTACTGATATATTTCGCAAATTTTTTACGCATATTTAAATATGTATTTCGTTGTATACTTAACATGCATAAACATCCGATAGTTCGGTAATTAGTATGTTTTTCTTTTTTGAAGATTTCTACAACTCTTCCACGATTTTTATCATGAGAAGCTAATATAAGAACGGACCGATTTATACATTGATCGCTTCGCAACCACAGAACGAGATATCTTGCTGTTTATTTATGAGGATGAGAGTCCTAATTCAAAAAAATATCGATTCACAAAACCTCATGGCGGCGGAAAGACATATTTTTTAGGAGCACTTTTCTTTATTCTTCTTGTACGTACCTGCAAGTAACACATATATAAGTACATATAGACATGCAAGTAAATATAGAAAAACTCATGGGATAACTCGTTCGTCGACGTCGTACGAACGATATTGTGTCGCGAGATACCTCGCCCATGTTTGCGCATCTGTTAACACATTGTTGATCGAAAACGTATCAATACGTCTTTTCTTACCCGAATATTGTCGAATATTTCTGAGTGTGATGTATTCAAACTTGTTTAGAGAAAGATACAAATCACAGTACGAAGTTGTTAGAACTTAAAATTGATAAAATGTCTATTATAGAATTTACGATTTTGTTTATCATTTACCTTTTGTTCTCTTAGGCTCCTTTCTGGCCTCCTATATATTATAAATACAATTTTGTTATCATTCAATTTTCAAAAATGGCGTATCGCGAATTTTTGAGTAAAAAATAAATTTTTAGTCAATTTTATACTGATGCTTTATCTGATTGCTCGAGCGACAATGCTAATGATTCAGAAGATGAAAGTTCTTCAAAATATAATTCCGATACAGGCGACGTAAATATTAGAGTAATCAAACGGATAGAAAACCTTACTGATTGATTACTTACGGATTGAATACAGTATTTCACAAAAATTAGGAGATTTTATAGATATAACTATTTTGGTTAACAAGACCTAAAGTGACAATTAGTTACAGAATTAATTTTTGTTAACGACTTCTTAGATTTAGTAGTTTGTTAAGCAAACTTATATCGTTAACAGAATGGATCATATAAAACTTATAAGACTTTAAAATAGACTGATATAACGAATATTGATATAAAAAAATTTGTAAGATTAAGGCCCGATGCAGTCGAGAGACATTTGTCTGCGTGCTGTCGTTGCAATCATATAGCCTTCTCTGTATTCCCAATTAAGAACAACGCAGACAGGATGATTGTACCGATGTTGCACGAACAAAAGTTACTTGTCTGCATCGGGTCTAATAATTTTACTAATACAAACATTTTGACGATATTCCAATATTGTCAGGCACGAAAAATAGCCAGCCGTAGGCGTCCTGCTCAAAAGTCCTGCTCAAAAATGCATTAAAGTTCCTAAGTTCACTCAAATCGGCCCATGCGCGATATCACAATGCCATCCATCCGACGCACTCAAAAAATCCTGGAGGGCGCGAATAAACGCAGCAGGAAGAATTCATCGAGTTTTCGTAGCGCATGCATATGTCGGAAAAACGTAGAACGAGTCAATGTCGCCAAGGGATCGTAGGTGGATCGTGTGATCCACGTGTGTATGTGTGTTTGTACGTGTTATAGCGTGCTGTACGGGCAACGTAGGGACAAGAGAGGCGATATATAATGTTCCGCGATATTAAACGGGACGCATTCCACCGAAGCCACCCTCTGGTCCCTGCTATGAATGCTTCTACGACCCCCATCTCCTGTCTCACCCTTCCTCATACATCCTCACGCACATACATAGACACGTACCCATCCCTATCAGGCACACAACCATCCACGAGAGCTGGCAAAGCTGGCAAAGCTGGCCTACTCGACCAGAGCTACCCCCGAATGGTTATACGCCAAATTTACAGCTTAGCCAGAGCCACTACTACCCACGAACACGCCATTTACTACACCCCCGGGGACCAAGAACCGGATACGCGGTTCTATGACGTGTTTGCTCAAGGATAAAGCTGCTTCGAACGATTTACGGATGTCACTGATAGGAGCGGCGGGACATGCCGCTCGAGTGCGCCACGATTTTTAAGGGGATGGCTGGAGAGATTGGTTTAATACTGTCGATTGCTGTTTGAGTTTCGAATGAATGGTGTGGCAGGTTTGTTTGAAAAGTGGTTTCTTATGGGGAATACTGTTTATCACTGATATGATTAAGAAATTGAGATGTCAAACGTCCATAAAACTTTTCTTTTACTAGAGCAATTGTTTCGTTCGATGTATAACATATGGCACCATCCTGTTAGAACCAAACATTGTTTACATAGACGAACATTCTTTGGAGAATCGCCGAGAAAAAGATGGAGCTCGTCGTTAAAAATGATTTTGTTCCCAATATTGTTAACAGATAGCAACTTCTCTAAAGCCGAATTAGCGATTTCACGACGCATAGAATTGAATCTTATACGGCGTAATTGCAAATCTTTATGCGAAATATATCAGGTCGTACGGTGCGAAAGTCACAATTGTTACGAACGGCGAGGAATTGATAGGTTTGGATTTCCTTTCACGCTATCACGTACATCAGCTATATTTTCAGAAGAGCCAGCTGAACGTTGATAAGTACGTGTTACGTCACAAACCGAGTCAGTCTTTCGGAATTTCTGCACAGTTCGACGAATTGTATGCTCGAAAGCCTGATTTTAGTCGGGAAAAAAGCTCGAGAAAAACTTGAATTTGTGTAATAGATTTTCATAATATGCACACATTGCTACAGTACTCTATGACGATTTGTTTATATTTTCCGATGAAATCTATCAGAAACGCATGAAAGATCTGTCAAATCGTTCTGCAGCTCTTGAAGGATATGACACTCCATTTGAATAATCATTATGTTAAAGAGGCGTTCATTTATGTTTATGTTTGAAGTAAACAGCGCAATAGATTTAATGGGTTTAGATGAAAACAGATGTAGGGTGGCTTATGAAATTTTTTAATAGAATGATGCTTAGTAGAAGATTCGGAGATGGACGTTGTCGAAGAAATTAATTATCTAAATACAAAAAATATGTTAAATTTAATCCTTTCACGCACTTTAAACCTAAAACATTATACTTGAGAATATTGGACGATAAATGTAATTTGTTTCTGATAAAACTATTAATTTTGCTGTTAAGTTTCAATGTTTATGTTAGTCTATATGTACACTTTAAAACGAATTTCTCAACATTAAGTTTCTACAATTTCCCTATAAATTTTACCATTCGTTTAAAATTTTAATAATATGATCATTATCTCTCATTGCTACGATAGACTGCAGATTTTTATGCATTTATGGCGAATTTAAGATTGCAAAAATGCACAGAATCTACACGCATAACATGCAAAGGTATAAAATATGCAAGGTTCAGCACCTATTATAATATTTAGTAAGTAAAACAAATTTCTGGTTACATACTATCCCTTTATTTGCTTTTATAAACATATGGATTTGCGTAAATATTCACGTCTGCTCGTTACGGGGTTAATAAAATAAGCTGCTTTGTATAACACATATAATAATAATATGTGTATGTTCATAAAAGCGTTCCCTAAATGTTCAAATGCACGAGCCACTGTCTATCAACACAGAACTGCAAAATTATAACTATCTCTACTGAAACTACCTCCGACTGAAATTCTGGAAATCGACCAGACGGTGACCCGAAATCGTCGCGGTAGAAGCGAAAAGGAAGCAAGAAATTTAGTTATGCGTACGGAGTAGGATGAGGAAAGCGGAGAAGAGAAGACCGAGAGTGCAAGGCGTGCATTGCCGGACAAGGACGTGTCCTGGGATCTCCCGTGACCGGGAGTAGCCACGACATTCCAAAATGCTTTCTCCCACCCCCTGCTCGAGTTCCTGCGCCGTATCACGGTTGACCCGGCCATTCCCTATCCTTCATCCGCGCATTTCCATCCCTCTGGCGACGGGGCTCGAGCCCCGTCGACCGACGGGCACACCGAATGCAACCATGCGTCATCCGCCATGATCTATGCTTTCTGCCGCTCTGGCATTACGCTCCGCGTGCACGCGCGAGCGCAGACTGACTACACTACTGCTCAAAAGTACACTACCCTCCACAAGTATTTAGAAACAAATTATTTTAGTACAAGTAGAGTAGAATATTGCTGACTCGAAATTGTAATTGAAAGGCCTGTATAAGACTAGAGTTTTATGGTTGAACTGCATACGATATACAGTGGATCATGAAACTATTGGAACATTTATAGAAACTTTCTGTGAATATATTACGTGTGTTCTACGAAATATTTTCAGCACTGCGGCGAAATATTATTATTAATTATATTGATAAAATGTGAAAGAAATTTGAAATTTTACATAGAAGCTACATGATATTCAGTGAAAGTATGTATTTCACAAACGTATTTAAACTATCTTGTAACTTCTATATACATTTTTAGATTAATTTCAAATTTTATCAACGTAGTCATGATAACTGTGTCTCGCTATAAGGTGAGCGTTTAAATACATTGCAATATTATTATCTTATAAATAAGAGAGAACTCATTTATTTTAAATAAAAAATGATTCTGACTTTTAAATAATTCTTGAATATTTTCAAAGGCTTCAAAGAATTTAAAACATCAGAAAGGGCAATTGCACTTTCACTACGCTTTTGTATCTTTGCATCGAGATAAGACAAAAATATAAGAAATACAGCAGAGTTGCAATCGTTCAAAAGCTACGTTGATGAACTCTATAAACTGAAAGATACAGAAAGCTGGCGATATTGCAAATACTGTTTTTCAAATTTTCCTTTGAATTTATCATTATTTATATTATTTCTTTGCGGTAAATAGCCTTGCAGGAAGTTGTTCCTTTTTTTAGAATTACATAGTAATCGTGTAGAATCAAAAAATCAAAAAATTAACAAGAAGTGGAGTTGATCAGTTTACCGTCTGAGAAACTCAATTATAAATAGGTACAGTAGAAATCCGGAAACTTAAAAAAAAATATTATTTTATTATGCAAATACTTCGTTATTATTTTTGTATTATTATGTACGAAAGTATATCATTACATGCAAGTATATATACATTTATACGTATTTGTATACATGCATACCTATTTGTATGGACGATTAAATCGCCTATACGGGGATAGGTACGCGACATTCACATAAGGGCGTACACCAGGTTGGGCTCGGAGTTCGGAGATATATGAATCTGATGGTCACACATGCGTATGCGTGACTCTCTGTTTCTCTGACTTCTCTCTGACTGTCTCTCTTCGTCTGTGCTCGCATCTCTATTAAAGCTCCGCTCATTTTCAGCTGCATATTGTGCCCGTGCGCACTCTCATCCAACCCCTGCGAATATTCAGTGAGCTCGTGGAACACAAGTTCGTTTCATTGTTTTTGTGTACCTTTTTTAGGAAGGGGAGTATTTTTAGTAGGTTGATTTGGGTTGTATTGAAAGATCTATTGAAAAATGATGGATTTATATTAGTCACAAAAAGTATTTATATTTATACTAAAATATAAATACATGAAGCATAAATATATTATATTTATATGCCGCTATATTCATCAAAGCATTTACATACTAATTAATCAACAAATTAATTAGGTGTACGTATATTAAATATTTAAAGATTTATTATCATTTAGTAATTTATATGAACTATAAAAACATTCGATGCTAGGAACATGGGATATATTGGGCTGGCACTTAAGCGATTGCAAATTTTGTCATTAGATAGTAATGACAAAATCCGCGGTCACTTAACTGCCAACCCAATAAAACTTAATTGAAAGCACTTTATTGAAAAATAAGGGTATGTACAAATATTTGTTGAAACCACTGTAGTTTATGGAAATCATTGATCTTAACAATTTGAAGTTTCGATGGTTTCTAAATGGTTTCTTTTACTACTATGAGCAACTGTGCTATCTCTGACGATAAGTTGTCAATCGAACATAATCGGATAAAGCTATAATAAAATTCCATTTATTTGAACAGAATTTTACTAATGACGTCGCACATTGGCATCACGGCCTAGTTGGTCACGGAGGCAGGTGGCGCCCACTGATGTGACACCACGTCTATGTCATGTGCAAATTATTTTCAAACAGCATTGGAAAGATTGACGAGTTTTAAAAAAAGAAATTTCAGTCACGTAAAAATTACGCACATTGGCCCAACAGTCGATGTATTAAGTAAATTCTTATTGGTTCAAATTACCTACTTCTCTGAATATGAATTCCTATTATATGAACGAAAAGTTATAGATAGTGAGAAGAATAATTGGTCTCCTATCATGTAAATTTGGATTATAAATACAGAAATACGTTTTGTTTATCTCGGATTATTTAATATTTTAGTTACTCTTATTGATGCAAAAGGTTATGGCAAATCAAAGTTGATTGGTTTGAAAGATATTTTAACTTGAATTTTGTTAGACTTATTGTACGAAATACAAGGGAAAGCGCAAAACAGTATTTTATTGTATGTAGAAATTACACATATACAGTGTACAAATTACATGTATGTATATTTATTTTTTGATAAGTTCATATAAACGGAATTTTGCTGTAACTGCAAATCTGTACTAAATTTTTTGAATCGTTAAGCGTTGAGATATAGATATAAAGTACGTAAAAAAGTTAAATCAATTCGATATAAAGAAAATATAAAAAGAAAAAACAATCAAAGTTTGTCTAACAGTTTAGCGTTTTTACAGATACACAAATGCACAAAATGCAGAAAATTGTATAAAGCATCTAAAATAGAGTTCTCGTTGTGATTTTCAATAGATAAAACACGTCTCCACTTAAGTTCTATTTTTTTAATTCTATCCATAAAAATATAAATTTGCATAAACAGTGATTGGTTATATTTTACTGATAAAGCACATTTCTAGCGATGAATAGTCATCGTATAAATGTACGGAACTTTCTTGTTCCAGACGTAAAATATTGTATACATTGTATTGTTAAAAACGCTACTTTTAAGAAGGAGGAGATTGCAAATTTTGTTAAAGCTCTTCTGCAGTTTTTAACATATTTGGATAAAATTCTTGCACTAGCTTGCCTGTGTTAAACGTGTGTGTCGTTTCAAAATGTCAGATTTAAAAGCTTGGCGTCAAGTCAAATACAATTCATAGCGCTATACGTACCTAATACATAGACTGCGAATGTTTCTGCATTTATAGAAAATTAAAAAGTGGGAACATTCGTAGAATATACATTACTATATATAGTAATTACATATATTACATATATGTAAAAATATATAAAATACTACAATACTTGTTTTATAACAAGTTGGTGTATACATTTTTCTATTATGATTCCATTATTTTCCTCTAGTTATTAAAGGTATAAATTTGCAACAACTCCCGCAATCTACTAATACAATTTCCCGTATTAGACGTCAATTTTCTACCCGAAGACATCGCATTAGTGAAAGTTTCCAGTGTAATAGGCCCAGCCTATCCAGTGTAATCTCCCGACATAAAACTCTATTCATAAAAGTTTGCAATGTAACATTCCATCTGGTCCAATTAAACATAAAAAAATAATAAAGATTTATGGTGTAACAGTCCTGCCCAATTATCAAATTATTCAACCCAATCAACTGTTTTCAAATAAAATTGAATTGAAATTCTCAGTGTAATAACCGTCCCGTCGAGGCAAATTTCCCAAAATAAACTTCAATTAATAAAAGTTCGCAACGTAATAGCTCCATCCAACCCAATAAAACCTTCGAAAATAAAATTTAAACATCCTAACCTAGAAAAAAACGCGCAAAATACACCTTGCACTCTCTTATTCTTATCCTCTTTCTCCAGCTAAAGGGCATCCCGTCACGTCTCCCTTAAAGAAGCGCAAAAGCCAAGTACCGCCGCCAACGCCGCCGCCACCAGTTCCCCGAGATTAGAGGCTCGCGTGGAACGCGACAGGATGCAGTTTCCCCCGGCGTGTTACGGGGGTTCGTTGCTGTGAGAAAGGGGATCCGGTATTGCGGTCGGAAGCGAGGGGCCAGGGGCTCTTCCGGGGGCTTAACATACACACTCCACCCCCTGTAGGCGGAGTGTTCCGCCTCCAATCTACCCCCACCACTCAACCAAGCACTGATACGCGATATCAGCAAACACTTGTTGCTCCGACGTATAGAGAATCTAGAAAGCCGCGCCAACGGCCGCTCGTGCCGCGATTTTTCACGTGCTGATTTTTCCACCACCGTCCATACTCCCACCTCTTGTGTGCAACCCCTCTTGTTCTACCTTCGCCAAACTGCAGTGAAATTTTCGCGCGTGCTTTCCTATATAGAGGTTTCTCTCTTTTTCTTTCTATAAGGTTTCTCTTTCTATTTGACTGTTAGTGGATATCTTTCTCTCTCTATTTTACTGGGACTGTCTCTCTCTTTGTTTTGCTTGGTGAAAGACTTGGGCGAGGGGTTGGGTCGGGTTGTGTGGCGGATTGTGATATTCCAGGCTTGAAAACGAGCCGCGCGGATTCCGTCACGCGGCCGCGACCCGGAGTCCGAGATATGTCGGCGGTGCAACGCTGTAAATCTTCTTCGTTCGTTGCGATGCGCGCGGAACTTCCGGCACAGGCCGCCTCGATATGATACGCGCGCGGCAACGACTCCGGACGCGTTTACAGTAATTTCTTTACGATTATTTATACCTATTGGATTTAAGGAGTTTAATGCAGTGGAGTGAACAAGTTTCTCGTCCGATAGATACTTTTATTTGTATTTGTATAAAAGCGATATGTCAAAGAATTTTGAGTTAGAATAGTGTTTATTAGTTCTACTATTTTCTTTTATTTATTTTAAGCACTTATACATACAATGTTAATTGAAATTCTTTTAGATTTTAGATTTTTAAATTTCTTCACAATTTTGTTTTACAATTACTGCTTATATTGGATTAGAAGAGTATAATGCAGTGGTATGAGAAAGTTTCTAGCAAGACAGAGTTTTTTATTTCTATATGTATATACAAAAGCGAAATTTTACAAAAGTTTTAATAGTACTAGTATTTATTATTTAATAATATTGTTCATTAATTCTACTGTTTTCCTTTATTTTTTTATGCATTTATTATATTATTTATATTATATATCAGTTAAAATTCTTTTAGATTACAGATTTGAACTTGTTTTAGGATTATTTATATTGAATTTACCAAGCTTTATATGGTATTGTGAGAAAGCTTTTGGGTAAATAGATTTTGTCCAAGAAATTTCGATTTCAAGAGTGATTTTTTAATGAATTTTAAGTAATAATAGCGTTTATTTGCTCTACCCTTTTACATGTATTTATATTTCATTTTAATTAAAATTTTTTTAAATATTGGTTTCGTAATATTAGGTGAAAACTCTATCTGAATTATTGTTAGAACTTCAAAATTTTTGCATACCACCGTACCAGCTTGATCGTTGTCTCGTGTAATGTTTGTTCCCTTTTTTTGAATGTGAAGTTTCTGGGTTTGAGTGGTTGTTAATTTTTTAAGTATATAATATAATAACAGTACATAATAATAATAAGAAGAACGCGTTGGTTTATATTACATTTATCGAGTTTAGTAATTCAGTTACTCCGTTTAATTTTTCTTTTTCCGATTTGTCCTTTTTTAAATCTGAGGAAATTACTGGACTTTAGTAACGAGTTTAATTTCTCTTTTTTGTTCTTTTCCTTCCTTGTTTTCTTCTTAATGTGAAAAAATTGTAAGACATATATATATGTGTTAGATTTCATTGCATTTATACAGTTTAATACGTTATTTACGGTTTCTTTCTTTCTCTTTTTTGATATTTCTATGTTTGACGAGTTTATACATGTATAATTACGTTATTGTTCTCCTTCGGAATTCTCCTTACATTAAATACATAATACAATATAACTATATTACATTTCAACTATCTTATTACTAGATATACATTATAGTATGTATATTTATTTGATCTATTCTTAGATTTACTTATCCTACTTTTATCTTAAATAACCTATTTATTTATTTATCCGTACTTCATTCCACTTTCTAACGATATCTAAATTACTAATTAAAGTTGTATTTCTTTGGCTTGATGATTGTAAGGGATTAATGTATTGGATGTATTCGATTATTACAGGCAGTGCGGTGGCTGCAGCCGACACCATTTCCGCGCCGTGGACTCCCACGAGTTCCGGGCCGCCGCCCGACGCGAACGGCTCCGGCTCGGATACCAAGAACCTCGACGTTGGCGAAATTAGCGATGTAAGTTTATTTATTGCGAGTAACGATAAATATTCGAACGATAATCAGTTCCTTTATCCTCCTGTAAATTCCTTCGACATAGTTGTGAAAGTACTTCTTTGTTAAACCAGCAAATATTGATATCAATTTCGGTGCAAATATTTCATTATTATTCGGTACGGATTTTTCATCATGTCGCAAAAAACTTTTTGTTTTTTCTACTCACTTTTTCTACTCACTTTGATTCTCACTTATAGATGAACTTGTTTTCAAGTATTTACGAGCATAGAGAAGACCATTTGCTTACATTCAGATTTTTTATACATGTTTGTAAATAAAGGTAGAATTACAGGTAAAAAGATTGGTGAAGATCGAGATAAGTACTATTAGAAAATTGAAAGAATTGTGTCAATGAACGAATTTTGTGTTTTTTTAGCAACGAATATGGCTATATAAACAAGTTTTGTAAAGATCCATTTGTATAAATGATATAAATTATAACTTGTTTGTTAATTTTTCCTTTGTAAATATTTATCAGTTTTTACACTTTAAGTATACAGATAAAAAATGAAAGTGTCGAATATTTCCCATTGCACTATAAATCTCCAAAGTTGTGTAAATTGGCGTATCATATTTTGATGATGCCTGTTGCCAGTATAAATGATATGATATCTCAATTTCAAGTCGATGAGTCGAAAAATGATTTAAATAACTGATTCGTATTATTCTATGTAAATGTTACATAGTAATACGATTTATATAAGATATGCAGCTCGGCGTCAAGGGGTTAATTAACAATGAGAGGTTGACAATTATGAAATGTCACTATGACCACCATCAGTCATGTGAATCGTGCATGAAAAGAAAAGTTTATTTATGTACATGTAATAACAATCATTGCTTACAATCTTTATTGAGTATTTGATTCATTAGCAAATTACAAAGTTATGTCATTTTATAACGTGTCACAAAATGATTCGTTAAAGGTACATGGTGATTATTTTTTACTGCAATATAGATACACAGAAAATGAATCTGTTAATGGCCTAGATAATTAATATTACAATTTAAGCTGTGATTGGTTTTCCCACTGTTTTTACACTGTCTATACAGTGTAAAACAAAATATAAATGTTCATAACTGTCGCGTTTAATTCAATTTAGTATATCATAAAATTGTAAAATTTGTAAAGATTTCCGAACTGCATCTAAATAATGTGATAAAAGCATTGGTTAAACAAGCAAAAGATATGAAAAGCTTGGCAGTTTAATACAAGACACTTCAACATTTTAAAAGTTTATTAATATGATGTTAACGTTTGTAACTAAATTCACAAAAGGGCAAGTGTTGCTGAAAAATTTTAATCACGATTCTTTCAATATTCATCCCTTTCTGCCGTTAATTCCTTATCCCGATTAAAAACCCCATAAATTCTCCTTTCAATTACGATAATTTACTTTTCACGTAATGGAATAAAATTTCTTACACATCTATGACTCCGACACTTGCGAGGATACAAACACAAACGAAGTTTTAGTTCCAGTGGAATTGCGTGCCAGCCAATATTATAAACGTGACTGGACTTCTCAGAAAAGACTTTCCCCTGCTCGCAGAATCGTTTCACCTTCTGTCTTTCTACGCTTCATCTAAACGACCCAAGTAATCGTTCATTATTCTGTTCGTGCAGCACTAACCTCTCTCATTTTTTGAAATTTTTAATTCAACCGTAACTTGTATTCAATCAGCCTGTTGATAAACGTTATACATAGTCGGTTATAAATGTTAGAACGGAATGAAAAGAACGTAAAGTCAGTCACAAAAATCTATATTCACCTATTAAAATATAAAATCTTATGGTAAAAGCATCAGCACTACGAATTTTTTTTGACATATTCACACAGATATTGTCAAAACATAACATAATTTATTGTCTTTTATTTTTATCAAGAAAAAAGAGATAAAAGAATTAACATGTCCATGTAATGATAAAAATCGTCTTGATATTATATTAATAACTCGTAGGTCATCAATAATGTTTTACTATCTCCTTGCCATCGAAAAAGTTAAAGGCCTTTGATTTGATTTTATTCCATAATTTTTGTGAACTAAATATTTTAATATTTTTAAATTCCTTTTAGAAATACATTAATAAAAATTGTATTGATACGTAAATATAAATAATTTTGTGACGTGAAACTGTGTTTTTAGTTTCCTTGGTAAATGAAATATACAATATTCGATAGGTATATGTAGATTTTCGTGTATATATATAGTCAGTACTATATATATTACATATATTTGTGTTTACAAAATTTACTATTCTATTTATTTCATTTAATATTATATATGATGTACATCGTGAGACACGTATGATATGAATGAATAACATTATAACAAAACAACTAGAAAATAAAAATAGAAAATGCATTCAATTTGCTCAAAATATCAATAGATATCTTAATATTAAAGAGAAGTAGTCATCTGAATCTAGTGATAACGAATTGATCACGTTGCTATGTATGTAATTATCTGATGTTTTAAATTTATAGATTTTTTTGTCATAAAAAGGAGACGGCTATATAAATTCAAATTTTCCTCCATTCTTCAATATCATAATAATTATACTCCTAGAAACAATGTTGACTATAAGAATTTAGGTTAGGTTATTTAATCTTAAGATGTAATAAAACATTGATTATCAGCAATGAACAAAGCGATTACAATTAATGGAATTGAATTTGCAATTGAGAGAATATACAACGTGGAATACAAAATTAAATCGAATATCTTACGATCAAATAACCTATATGAAGTAAATCAAGCTATTATAATGTAAAATCCAACGATACTAATTGAGGCTTAAATCTTCAAATGATACATAGACAGATTAACCAAAAATCTTTGACGATCGCCTACATTTCACGAGAGTTTCCGTATCAGCTAAAGAGTCTGTGAGAAATCCTATCCGAGGCGTTCGTATTTTGCAGGACGAGAAAGACCTATCGGCAGCGGACGCGGAGGGTGTATGGTCGCCGGATATCGAGCAGAGCTTCCAGGAAGCTCTCACTATATATCCGCCATGCGGCCGACGCAAAATCATCCTGTCCGACGAAGGGAAGATGTACGGTGAGTCGAGCAATTTCCTGGCAAATCTCTCTTCGACGTTTTCGCTAGAGCGAAGAAAATAAAAAAATAAAAATACGGAAGTAGAACACGACGATGGAGAAAGAAGTAGCACGAATATATATATAGAGTATCCCATTTAATACGGCGGACAATTTTTCAACCATTTACAGTTATTTAACAAAATAAAATCTCGAACCAAAATTTATCGGTATCTAATATAAAAGAAGTGGCCACAATAAAAATTTCGGAAACAGGGTCACCTTAGGTTTCTTAAACGGGACCATATATTTATCTTCTTATTAGATTGTAGCGAATGTTAGGACGAGTTCAAAAAACATATTACACGATATTTTTATTAACATAATACCGCGCTATCTATGGTCCGTTGTATACTAATCGGCCAATTATTAATATTGAAAACCTGCCAAAGAGGATTAGAATAGTATGTAGAGCTTGTGTATCCAGCCAGTTTAGTAGCAGCAACACATTATTCTTCTGCCATCTATCTTTCTCGTTAATTATGTTGCAAGATCCAAATCAAAAAATATATTTGTTATGTTGTTGTTGTGTTTTACGCTAGAAATACTTTAATCATGTTATTACTTAAGGCAGTGTAAAAGAAGGAGAGCATAAACTGTATGTATAGTTGCAGCATGTTAATATAATTGTTTTTTTGACTAAATTCTATAAAAAAGAAAGTCTAAAATTTAAGGGGCAAAGCCATTAAACCAAGCTCAAATCTAGCAAAAGGTTTAAAGTACTATTCAAACAAATTACAATGACTATAAAAAATATTTGCACACCATTACATTTATTATACTAACTAATTAATTAACTAATTAATAAGGTACCAATTAATGGGGCACAAGTACATATATCAAATTTCGTATCAGTTAGTAACACTTCCATTTACATTAGAAATGTAAAGAACCTGATAAAAGAAATTCTTCATTGGGAAATAAAAGTATGTGCAAATATTTTTAATAGCCACTGCAATTTTTGCTTCCAAGAACCGACTTATTCGCAAGGAATATCTCGGCAAAGAAAAACATCGTTGCACGAAGGACTATTCCTTGTGCTTCACGTACGGGCGTTGCGATGGTAGAAATGTCCAGCCGAGCTCGTTATTGCTCGATGCTGAGGTCAGTCTACGTGACCGACCAGATATTGCCTACTACGACCACGGGTACCGCCGTAGTCGCCACCATTAACCGCCATGAACTCACCACCGAGGCAATAATGCCACGCCTCGAAAGATAGCCCCTTGACCAGCATCTTTGTCCTAATATAGATTCCCATTTTCCACTATCTTTTTTCAGTCCTTCTTAACGAACTTCTCGTCAATTCATAAAGTTAGGTACATGGTATTTTCTATTTGCGATTTAACCATTTAAGTCTCAAGTATATTAAATTTTATATTTAGTAGTAGATACTTTCATAAGTTTCATATGATTAGAAAAATTTAATATTGGAAAAAAAGAGTATGTGCAAATATTTTTGTAGCCGCTGTATTTTCCTATTTTCTATTTTATTTTTTATTTTATTTTTTATTTTCGAATTTTAGTTTTCTACCGTTACAAATTTTTTTAATTTGAAGTTAAAATTGATTTAAATACTCAAGATTTGTGCGTGTGTGTGTGTATGTACGTAATTTCTCGTTTCGATTTTATGCCAAAGATTTTCCTTAAATATTAAAATTCGCTGAGAGATGCAATGAAATTTAATGTTGTGACCTACCGCGTTTTTTTTTTAGATCACTTTTAGCAGAATTATTATCTTGCTGTTTTAGTTACAACATCTCTGAAGTTCGACGAAGATATGAGAAAATAGCCATCAACATATGTGATTTCTCGTTCCAACTCTGTGTTGAAGATTTTCTTGAAATACTCAAATATCTTTTCTCGGTTGAAGTAAAGCTAAGATTGAGACTAAAACGACAAAATTTTATAGAAAGGAATACAAACTATCGTTCTATCTATATTATATCATACCTACTACCTTTTAAATTTCTTCAACACAAAGACAAATTTTTCACGAATCATATCATAAAGCAAAAATTGATTACGACAATAATTCTTTTTTCTAGTCTCAATCCTGCCTCCAGTCCTTCTTGCCATATTTTTTTCAGGCAGACGTAGGCTTGAATCCCTATTCGTTAAGGCACAATGTCGCTTAATTTTCGAAAGCACTCCGCGGCAAAAGCCGACGGGTGGCAATTCAATCTTGGCCCGTGGCCGCTCATGAAAACGAAGCTTAATTCAGACGTCTGGCTCGCTAACAACGAATGAAAACAAGGAGAACGACAATCGACAAAGCTGTGTATCGTCCTTTCGGGACTTTTGTCACTCTCTCGTTCTATTTGCTGTATTACACGAGGAAATCTCATTTTATTCTAGTAGGACAATTCTTAAAGCTTTCACGGCTCGAATTGTCACATCTAATACTGTTACTTGGCATTGTCGTGGATAACATTTGCTAGGCACAATACTGTTTGAAGATTCCAAGAATACGCTGTGTCCAAGAGGGAAACGTTTCCAAGATTTCGCTAACAATGCAGTTAACTTCATCAGGAGTCAGGATGTACTCATACTCCTATAATGTTAGAAATTTTTTCGCTTGGACATAGGTTACTTTTAGAAGCCTCAAGCAGTGTCGTACATAGCAGCAACATTATCTTATCTACAATGGTAGAAATTAACTTACAGTATCATTTAGCTTTTATCTATTTTTATTGAAGCAATTGGGCTCTATACATGAAAATTATTTATGTAGCAATTTATTATACATTATGCATTCTCAGTCAAATTATAATTACCACTAGAATATATTACAGGAGGACGCCTATAAAGTATCTCCTACTCGTATAACGCAATCAGAAAATTGTTACCGCACTCCCGTCTAACGTAACTGCAAAATTGCTTAAAGAGATTCTATATATATGTATGTATGTGACGAACAAGAACACTACATATTGATAATTGTTTCGTTACGCTTGCCTTCTGTACTTTGTTGTTTGTGGCTTGATTCATTCCCGGCATGCAATTATATGCGTTCTTTAATTGATTCAAAAGTCATAGTTATGAAATAACTTTTATATGATAAGTACTGTGATGCGTATTGCGTGACAGTTATTTCTATACAAAATCAGCTGCGTTACTTCCATATAGAATTTATTTTAGTTTACTTGCTGTATCGATTCTGTAAAATAGAGAATTCGAACAACGCAAAATATATCTCCTGATTTTATAGGGTCTCGTATTGTGTATTTTCTTATACTATTAGATTACAATTCTTAAAAAACGAAATGGAGGAAACGATTATTATTATTATTATCTCATTAGAATAATAAGAAATATTATTATCGTTATTAAGAGAATTATTATTACGAATACCTATAGTCTGCTGATGCAAAGAACTTTTTATAACAATTATGAATGACAAAACGAACCCTTACATAATTGCATGCACAACTCCAAAAATTCAAATTCAACGTCCGAATCTTCAACTTTTATGTAATCTGGTTGTAATAAGCCACTGATCGGTATGGTCGAATACGAGACACGATACAAAGTCGATCGTCCCGCTCAAGATAGGAAAGAAAAGGAAGAGAAACCTAGAAAGAGACCGAGAGTAACCAGCATCGACGTCCGTCGAACGCGGATGGAAACAAAGGATAACGAGGCGCGAAAATCGCTTAACGCGATTGGCCATCGATCCTATGGGAAACTTATCTTGCCCGTTGCTCACTCGCCGAGCCAATAAAGGATCCCTCGGCCTTTCCACGGGATTAAATATCTCGGGGCAATTTACCTCCTTCGATCTCTCGTCCTTTCCTCGCACCCCGCTGCCTCTCTTTCCACTCTTTCTTTTCCATCAGGACGTCGACGCCCACATCGAGATTTCTCTACGAAGGAGCGATCGTTTCCGCAGCGGACGAACGTCAAGGTGAATCAGCCCCAGAAACTGCGCAATTCGCTGCGCTTATCCAAATGTTATTACACTTCACATAATTTTCAACGATTTTTTGGTGTTTTCAGTAAAAGCGATGATCTCTTCCTTTCTCGATTTTGTATCGAGGATAAGAATTTTTTAGGTTTTTTTGGGGTACTTTTAAAAATTTGTCATTTTTAATTTGTTTTTTTTTTTAGAATTCTCGAAATTATTTGATTGAGAACACGTAAATATATTGTTCATAGAAATTTGGATACTTTGGTCGATTCATACCTTCGTAGTATGAAAATCCAGCACAAAATCATATATGCACTTAAGGTTTCTAGATACATAATTAAATTGTGAATTTTTACGTAAATTCATATTTTCATAGACAGAACTATACACTTTAAATACACACTAAAATAGACCTAGTAAAGATTGTAATCAGTACTTTATTTTGGATATTTTATATATTTTTATGCATTATATCTATTTTTTCTGCATTTTTTCATTTCGCACGAATACATAAAAATTCACAGTTTATTTGTAAATTTCTAACTTACGAAATAATCGTGTAACTAAAATAGAAATAAAGATAAATAGAATAAAGTAGCAAAAATAGAATTGAAAACTTCAAATGTGGTACTCAGATGATGAAACAAAATCTCTTCTTCTTCTTCTTCTTCTTCTTCTTCTTCCGATTTTAGCCCATGAACTTTATGTCGAAACTTGTATCCAGTGGAAAACGTGAAAGAAGTAAAAGATAATGGATAATTTAAAGGAAAATGGACTTAAAAGGAAGATATCATCTTAAATGATAAATAATATGACACATTTTTATAGTGGCTTCAGTCAATAGATAATTTAATTTCTTATATTGAACTGCATAAAACAGCAGAAACTTACCAAGATAACCTAGTATGTAGAAATCATAGAATGTAAAAGTAAAAAGTCCGATAATACTTAAATTTAATCGTCTTGCCTATCGACAAAAGTACCATGCGCGGAGGTGTCGCAAATGCTAGGATTTCGATGATAAATAGCGGATATTATCTAGTTGGTAGAAACTTTATCGCAGATTATGCTTGGTGAAACGAAGTGCCGCAGCGTGCAGTATCTTTCGATCGGAATGGTTCCTCGGAGAATTCGTGTTTGGCTTTGAGCACCAACTATGAACTTAGTCGGGGCGCATCGATGGCGACTTTGAAACATTAATCAGACGTACCTCGAAACATTAATCATTTAATGGAAGCGGAACAGCATAACTCGGTTTCGATCTTCGAAATTCCACTCTGGGGACTCGATCGAGATAATCTTTGGACTCGCGGGCATTTTTAATGTTAACTGACGAACTATTATTTGCATTACAATTTGAAAAGTTAGTTAAAATATAAATATAGTTAATTAAAATACATGAAATCAAATAGTTCAAACAAATTAATTCAACGAAGAATATAATGATAGTAAACTGATAAAAGAAATAAAAAAAGGACAACTATCGTGAATTGTTGACGAAAAGTTTTATAGTTTTAAAACTTTTATAGACTATACAACGAAATTTTAATATATATTATTAATCTTATTCAAATTATTAAATATACATTATAGATGTTATTATAATTATTTAGATATTATTTATACAATTTATAGAATAGATATCCATATTTACATTTATATTATTTATATTTATGTTTAGATATTAAAGATGTTATTTCTACTAATTTCTAAATATACTGATAAAACTTTTTTTATATGATTCGCAAAAGTATTTGAATTTATAAAAACATCTTTTGAATATATTATATGTGTTATACAAAACGTTTTAAAGTATCACTAACACTATAATGACACATGATTGGTATTATTGCATTGGTACAGTTTCAAAGAAAACTGAAATTATGTAGGCATACAAGATTTTATTATACTCATATGGAAAACCCGTGCAAAACTGTATTTAAGATGTTGTATATTTAAGATTTTAAACCTTAGTGAAATATAGTGATGTTCTATATAAACACTGCTTTTTAAATTTGTCTCAGAGTTAACGATCATTTACAGTTAGTCGCCAGTGCCTATTTATCGAATCTTGCGTCTGAGTTACCAAAGAAAATAAAAGCGTACATTAACGTCATAAAATTATTTATGTTTATATGTTAATATAATTATTATTGATGTATTTCTAGAAGAAATTTAGAAATCTAAAACATTTCACTCTCAAAAATCTTGCGATAACATTACGCCAGAAATTATAAAATGCTAAGGAGATTGCAGGATATGTATCTTAACGTGTCAAAAAAATACGTAAGTTCGTGTCATAGTGTTACCGTTTTACTATAATATTTTAGATTTAAAGGGTGTAGTATCTAGACTTAAGAGACTGACTGTATATCATCTTCTTGCGATGAATGAACTTATGGAAGTAAATAATTTTTATTTCTTGAGAACTGAATATTAATCGCGAATTAATATCTAATATAATGAGAATATACTGTAAATTTTTATGCAAATTCATATTTTCGAGAATATAATTAAAAATGAATAATCTCAATAAGAAATTGTTCTGTCTATCGAGTATTATTAAAAAAACGTTATACTTGAAATGTTTTATAACAATAACAATGACAATTTATTAATTTCAGGCTTCTCGGTCATGAAATGAATTTGATTTGTACTTAAGTTTCTAACCTTCACACATATATGTACATATACACTACGTCTCTATCCTTTCTCTATTTCTCCTTCCTCTTCTACGTAATTTACATATTTTTTCTTATTATGAGCGTTCTCTGCAATTTTGTGCTTTTAAATGTCCTACAGATGGATAAAAAATTTGCATTGTAGTAATGAAATTGGAAAATTAATAAAATGTAGAATCGATCAGTTTGGTTCCTTAGAGGCTCGTATACAGTCTTGCAGGAGAAATTTAGTCGACAAGGCGGATGATCGTAAAGCGCGGCGCGTCTTTTGAAACAGCGATTTCGCTCGGGGAGGGGGATGCGATTCGCGAAGAGGGACGAATGAAGAAAATTTGCAAGAAAAGATAGTTACGGCGCAGTCCGGTCACGGAACGTTGACCCACACTGGTCGAAGAAACTCGAATACGTTCCTCGACCGCAGCTACACGGGCTCTTTTTCTTTTCTTTTCTGTAGAAACCCGGCAAGAAGCTAAACGCTTCTCTAACTCTAAGCGCTCCTCCATGCTCCACAGAACGCGCATCCTTCTATTTCTACTGGTTTATTGGATGCCGGACGCGGACGACCAGGAGTCTTGCTTCTTTTTCGCTTTGTTCGCCTCTCGACACAGCCTCTCTAAACGGACCGGAGAAAAAGAACATACTATCTGTCCGTTGAATTGAACGGTTTTTGTGGAATTACTATTATGTATTATTATTAGCAAGTGATAAGCTTATTGTCTTCCCATTTCATGCCATATTTATGTAGCTCTTCGAAAAACTCTCTATTATTTCTTGTTTTTCATTAGCCTTTTA
This sequence comes from Bombus haemorrhoidalis, assembly GCA_014825975.1. Taxonomy (NCBI): domain Eukaryota; kingdom Metazoa; phylum Arthropoda; class Insecta; order Hymenoptera; family Apidae; genus Bombus; species Bombus haemorrhoidalis. The sequence continues at coordinate 14,399,867 of CM026164.1, forward strand.
GTACAGGTACTAGTCACATTTGTGAGTTAACGGTAGCTATTTTTTAAACAAATAATGATACATTACTATTTAATGAGACACATACGAATAGCAAAGAATATGCATTCAGTGGTTTTAAAGAAATTGTATCGACGACTACAAATGAATCAAACGCATACCGTCGACTTAAAACGGTCATCAGATTTCATTTAATGTCAACGATACAAATTTCTTCAAGTCACAGAAGCCTGTAATTGGAATTAATACACACAGGCAACACACATAACATTCAAAGGCATACAAATTTTTTTATAACGTATATAACATATTTATTATATATACTGCTATATAGTAGTAAGTACAAAATTTAACGAAGTTAAAGGCGATTCTGTCCTAGTATATTTGGCAATTGTACTAAAGAATTGAATAAATCAAGATGTTTTTCTCTTAAACTGAATTTATACTATTTTACTTTAGACGAACACCGCGGCTGATTCATCAAAAAACGCCGCTTTCATCCTCGTTTAATCCACAATGTTCCTCCAAAGTGAACACTGAACAGAGTAGAGCCGAGCTCTACTTTGGATGAACAGAATGGATAATACACTCGTAGCGAAACGGCACTAGCAAGAAATATAAGCGTGTACTGAATGCATATTCCGACAATCAGTTCGCATTTCTACATATTTCATACTTATATCGTACGAAGTGAATATGGAAACGAATACGGATAAATCAGAATTTAGCTTTTTTTGCAAACTGACGAATATAATTATTATCGATATTTGTTAAAACATCGCAAGTTAATTTGGTATGTTATTCTAAATACAAAATAACTAATAAGCAGATTATTACCTTTAGTGCACTGCAAATGACTTGTGGTGTAATAAATTTCTACATAAGATATGAGGTCTGTAGTGCTGTTCCCTATAGGTGCGGCTACCTCTACCGTAATTGGATTAGGTCTATACGAAAGGCTTAAAATGCAATTAGAAAAACCCCGATTACCCATTCAGATGTTTTATTTCAATACCCCTTATATTACGAAGGAAGAAGGGGTACTCAACTTTTTATATCGTAAAAATAGGATAACTTTGGAGAGAGATGATTAGACTACACCTACATTTAGAAAATGCTATATTATTCTTCGTTCATCATATTTTTATGATTGTAAAATAATTTATTAATAATTCTCATTTATTTTAATTTTAATCACTTCTAATTTATTTTTTCGTGGGAATAATTGTAGTAGGTAGAAATATCAAGCTTAAAACGATGCGCCGGCGTTAGAGTTGTATTCGTTAATTTGAAAAATATCAAAACCTTGATTTATTGGTGTTTTGAGTTTGGATATGTAGTCGACATAAACAAGTTTACGTGAAAATCGATAAATATACACGAGAAATGTTAACAGAACGCAATAATTTTTAATATATTATTTAAACAAATGGACTTTCTAAAAATCTATAAACCCGATCATATTTCTCATTCAAAAGCACAAAATTCGTCAATCTGCACCATTCCTCTACCGTGAATAGTTTTCGAAGTAATCCAGGAAATGCGTTTTCGACTCCAACTTTAGAAGCTGTTTTCATCCAATAAATGTGGACGATTGACGCTAAAACAAATACGTGTTGAATATTTGTAGCTACATTATGTATCTGCAAAGTTTCATTAATATCGGTGTGTCACGTTTCAGTGGTATCCTCTGCCTTCATTTGAAGTATTCATCCAGTGAAGTGGTGTAAATATTCCGGGTTTCATTCTTCACTTTCACTGTGCAAAAATCATCCGCATTGATTCTCTAACGTGAAACAGCGTAAATTCGACTTTACGTATTACAATCTTTTTTTAGGCTCATTGTTCGCGATAATTAAGCTTCAACATTACTATATTCAACACGCTCAACATATATTCATTAATCTAACGATTATTAGCGACCACAATGACTACAATGTCTCAGTAACTCTGTTAATCAGATGTTACAAAACGATATCTCTGTTACTTTTGATGATACGGGCAAAGGCGTACGGAATGAATTGCTTCGATCGAAAAGATACATATTATAAGGTAAAAGATTTTCTTTCGTGGTCATATTTTTATAGACATGAACTAAAAATAAAAATAGTAAACAAATATAAATCAATATGTGTATTCTATGTTAAACGAAATATTGTACAGACTATAATCTGTATCTATAAAACAATATCTATAAACTGTAATCTATAAAACAATATATCGGAACAAAGCATCAATTAATCTGTACATACAACCCGTATAAAGTGAAAGTATAAGCTTATCGCTATAACGTTAAAACGAAGCATATTGATTATAACTAAATACAATTTATAAGGTAAAAGGTTAATACTCTTAAATAAGGATATGTAACTAAAGGTTCAACTATCTCATTGACACTAGACAATCGACACTAGAAACAATGCTACATCTTAATAACAGATCGCGATATATCATTTTTGCAATACTAAATCGTATATCACTTCGATATTAAATAACGAAAATGTCAAAACCGATTTGTTCTATTCATAAAATTCTCCACCTATTATAAAGCAAAGATTTTTTAGGGCCAGTTAGAATTCTTAATGACTTGTGTAAAGAACGCAACATTCACTCCCATCGATAAGTATATATTAGCACGTGCTGGTTTTATATAACACGATTAAAGTATCAAAGAAACGATGGATCAATCAGCATATATGTTCACGCAAAATTACAATCTAATATACATATGTATATGTAGTAAACATTTGTTAAAATTATTTACAAAAGACGCATTTATCGTGTTAAAAAATTTATAGTGATGGGCTGAAACACGTCGCAAGTAGCTTCGATTACTAACCAACTATATACGTACATAAATTCGAATCCTCTATAAACGTTTTAAAAAGAAAAAGCAATAAATATATGTGTATATAGCTAATATTAAGGAAGAAGAATTTTAAAGAAGTAGTATTCAAAGTCTATGAAGTCGATCTGAAAAAGAATACAATATATTTTAATATGAAATAGCTAAAAGTAAAATGAATCTGTTAAGTTCAAAAAAGTAATTACTTTATTTCTGGTAATAAAGATTGTATCACAAATTTGCAAGCTTACTAAATAATTAAATCATTCAATTATTTTAAATGGCGTGGTACTCTGCCTAGACTAAAATATTAAAATCTATCCATTCAATTTGATTTTTGCTTCGAATATTTAAAGTTTGTATAATTATTCTGCAAATAAAATACTCTTGACAATATTTATTAATTAATATTATATAATAAATTGATTTATAAAATTTTGTTGAAGTTTTGTAGAATCGTCTGCAATTATATTATTATTCAAAGATTTTTTACGCTTTTCTACGATTTTCTAAGATTTTTAATTTATTTTATGTACTTCCTGTACGAAGATGAACAAGAAGATAAGAAGTCCCATAAAAAGATCAGACAAACGGAATCACATTTAAATTCAAGCATGCTTATTAAATTTTCGAGATACTTCTTCTCGAAAATGAGGACGCATGTGCAAAAACTTTTGCTGCCATCTTTTATCTTTAGGCAACCTGGAAGATGACCAAGCTTAAAACGTTGATCATATTAAATTTCCTTTAATTCCGACATTTTTAACGAAGAAAAATGCTTCGCAGAGAACTTTTTTACGATAAAATTGAAAATTGATATCCATCAAACATTTGCTTTTAGAATACAAAAAAGATTTAAAAATGAAACAAACAATTTTTAAGTACCTATCCTAATCCTTTACAGAAATTATAATTATCTTGGTATATAATAATTTTCATTATAGATTTAAATATTTTGGTATACATATTATTAATTAATATTCAGTTTTGTATGTCTGAATATCTTGTATGAACTTATATTTAAAAAATATCCCATGAAAATTTCTGAAAATGCAAATTTAGCATTTGCTTGAAGACATTCTCTAGTTCACTTAAACGATGGTAAGGAAAACGAAGAAGAAGCGAAATGAAGAAACTGTGACAATTCCATTTAAAAAATTGTTTAATTCCAGAGCCAAATAATCCTCAAAAATTTAGAACGATGAAATTAATTGAAGAATCTCGATGAACATATCTTTGATTAAATATATGTTGTTCTAAAGAAACTATACATATACACTATCACTCTCAATTATTTAGCAAATCTGTAGCTAATATTAGTAAAATGCATAAATTAATGAGAAACTTATAGTCAAAAGCAATACTTTATTATGTTCCGGTAACATCGAAAATGATAGATTTTAATTATTTGCATAAAAATGTAGAGCGATAATATATTAAAATTTGGAACACGATTCATTAATGTATCTAAAAGGATTTCAAATATTTTATTTACCTCTTAACTAAATATCATTGAATTGTTGAAGACAATAACGACATAAAGTTAGAACGTAGAGTACAAAATAAAATTAAATATCCGAAATTTCAGTAATCCAGCATAAATTAGTATAGATAGTCATCTGCAGCACAACAATACTATTTGAAAGTTAAATAATGCTTAAAGCTTAGGACGAAATTAATAGGAACGTGTATTGAATCGTATTAAAATTCTTTTACTTAAGTATACTATACTTTAAAGGAGCCATTTAAAAATTATCAAAGCTATATTAAAGCTATATGAGATATACTTAACTTAAACTTTGATAAAAAGTGAAGAGACACAATAAACTTCGCAAGAATCAAAAGAACTTCGAGCAGCTATATAACATTGAAACATTATATCTGAAATAAATATCAAACAGGGTCCGCAATAAGGTAATTCGAGCAAATGATTCTCTAATTACCTGGAGCACGGTGCTAATTAAAACTTCAACAGTTAAAAACGAATTCCATTAACGCGAGTGTTTCCAACGTCAACCAGGATAAAATCATCGAACGTTTCGCTCGAATTTACGCGTTATACTTGTGTATACGGGTGCACGAAAGGTGCACGACGTAAACGGCAGGAAATGATTTTATGGCAAGTTCGGTGGAAACTTTCACGCGGCGAGCGAGAGGTAGCGAGCGAGAACGCGAAAGATCAGGTAGCAAGCCGTTTAAACACGAGCGCGGCTGTGCATCGCCTCGGGTCGTATTTAAACAGATAAATCGTGAACCCACCAGATCTTTACCGGTAGCCGGTGAAACCTCTTATACAATGTGTTTTATTCTTGCTGAGATCAGAGAAAACGAGAATTGGATGTAATATACATATAATATATTTTAATATATTATATAATTATCCTGCATTATAATATTGGGTTGGGTTGGGTTTGTCATTACCACCTAATGACCAAATCCTAATGACAGCAGTGTTACCCTATGAGTGACTGAAAACCCTGAAACCATCATCGCCTGTCTACAGTTTATGGTTTGCCTTCGACCCAGTCTTTTGTCTATACGCCGTCGTTGGCTTCAGTGCTTGAGAAAACTAAAAGACCAGATGTAGAATTTTCTTAGAAATGGTGACCACTTCAACAATTATATATATTCGTCTTTTATTTATCACCGATTTTGATGATTTCAAAATATATCGTCAAGGTTTACATTCCGAGTATGTAATTCTTTCTTACACATGCATATAACCGCTGCGGCGCGTTGCTTAGCTTTAGTTCTTAACTTATAAATTATAAAGCAATTTATGTTTAATACACTATGCGTTACTTAACAATCTACTCAAAAAAATTTCTGTTCTGCAAACAATTTTTCAATAACGATAAATATATTTCTTACATTTTTTATCAATTGCAGATAAAAATAATTAAAATAAAGTGTAACATTCCATATATCAATTGATTCATCGAAAATTACTTCACGCTAATATTGTCGATATTGTAGCCTAACCTATGATCCATTAATGTATTTTTCTTCTTTATTTATATTAAAAACGATTATTATCAATAAATTAGGTTTAGATTGGTTATGAAAATGTGGCCGCTGCTATCCGATGATCACCTATATCAGAATGTTGTCAAATGTAGTGTAATTGTAACTTCTTCGCTCGAGTTTTTTTGCAAATATCTCGGAATCCAGTATTAAGAATGAGTATTAAAGATTATTAGTATTGAGGAACATAGTATTAAGAATTATTATTAACGTGTGCCCTATTCAGAATAATTGTCGAAAAGATTTTAAGTTCTTTAGATATTTGCAACAAGCGAAGAAAGTTAATTTGAATATCAGGATATGTAGTACTTTTCTGAACGGTTATATTAGATATATAGATTAGATGTTTCAAAAAATTGATAGAAATGTAAAAGATGGATATTAAAGTTTTGCTTTCGTTTCGTTCTGGAAAGAGGGGATTAGATATTTCGAAAATGGAAAGAAGAGATCAAATAGTTATCAGAATCTAATTAGGACACTTCAAGATCATCCACTCATATCTCTTATCAAAAGAACTTACCCTGCAATGCGAAGAATGCAATACATAAACAAAAATAGAGTGCAAAACACAAACGAAAATGTACAGTACATTCCGACAGACACACGCATTGGAACCCTTTCTCACAGACAACTTATAAGATGGAAAAAAGCATGATCTCTTGAGATATACCTATTTAAAAAGCTAGGCTATTCAAAAGAATAATATAATGTGAAATACCATAATATGCAACGCACCCGCTTCCTATGGTGTCGCTAATAATCACGTAATTGATGTGACCTAAAATTTGAAATCTTAGTTAAAGAGAAATATGAATATTTATGTTTTATATACTTTTACTTCGAAAGTAGATATTTTTAGAAAATTTGTGTACTAACAAGTGACAATGGAAAAGGGGATATTAAATAAACGTGTTATTTTATTAATAATATTTAATATTTAAATATGGAAAAGGGGATATTAAATAAACGTGTTATTTTATTAATAATATTTATAGTTACAATGATACTAAAAGGTGCCAGGACCGTTTGTTTCTACGAGTCACGACTAAGTTGCATTTGCATGTTGAAATCGTCTCCTGTCGACTCTGATCGATCAAAAATTCCTTTGCGATCGACCAGTCGATCGCGCTCGACTTATTGGAACTTATTGAAACAAGTAGAATATAAAAAAGTATTAAAATATTCGTAGAAAATACAGATATATAAATAATATTTTGTTATATTTGATATTTTTTCCAAAAAGGAGATATGTTCCTATTTGAAAAAATTAAGTAAAATAAAAAATTAAGAGAAAAATTTTAAAGAATTAATTGATATTTAGAGATTTTCATTGTTATTTAGAGATTGAATATTTTGAAGAAGGAAAGAAATACAAAATTAATTATGTTCTATATTTTTTATTCATTTTCACAAGAAGAACAATTTACTGTTAATTATTATTCACCTCTATCCAGTCCGTATGTCCGACATCTTTTGAAATTCGATTTTCGCAAAAACAAAGCTTCCAGTATAATTCTTATTAAAGTGGTCACCACTTCTAAGAAAACTACATCTACATCTTTTTAGTTTTCTCAAGCACTGAAGCCATCGACAGCGTATAGACAAAAGACGAAGGGACGAAGGTAGACCATAAATAGTAGACAGGTGACGATGGCTTCAGGGCTTTCAGTCATAGGGTAACACTGCTAGCGTGCGGATCTGGACCAGCTCAAATTATATTCCTATTTATATTTGCACTTCTATATTAAAATATATTTTCTACTTTACAATTTATCCACGCGTTCCGCTGTTCACACATCTAATAATCTCAACAATTTTGTTATTCTTGATTTCACCTTACTTTTTGTTACGGAATTCTCTTCTAATTCCACGCGTTCCATTAATTATGAATCACGGTGTATATTATAATCATCTAAAAGTTTGAGGTATATATTCAACAATAAGGAACTTGTAAAACTTGAGACACGTTTGTTCTTAAAACTTTGAAATATTCAATATTGAATACAGAATAGAAATCCCGAAATTCTTTACTAAAATTCTCTAGACTCACCCAGTAAATAATGGTATTTAAGATCGTTTACATACCGGATGCAGTAGACAAACATCGCAACGAACACCAGTGTCTAAACCTGTTGACCATTGCGTCACCAGCTTCTGTTCAGTGAAAAAGTTAGACTGCCGAGAAAACTCGTTTTCAATACGCTGATAATAATGACTCAAGACTAAGACATTACGCTATACTGTGATACAGATACCTACATCAAGAATTGTTGAAAGTTTAAAAGAGCACTTATAATGTCATATTTATTAATACATACAGCCTTTTCTGTACAATATAATTTAAATATTTCATATAATATTTATATAATACATATAAGAAATTATACATTTCACATAACATTTCATAACAAAGTAGTATATCACCATTAGGAATTAAATATGAAGTTAAAAGAGTTTAAGATGTATTTATAGATACTTATAATTAGACTGCGAATATTTATGCACGAAAAATGTGTGAAATATAGCGAATATTATCTACAATACAATATTTAACAATAGATTTGTTAAAACACTTTTGCAATTGTTCTGGTATGTATAGTTTATGTTATCGCAAATTACAAGCATTCTGACCAAATTTTTAGTTGTTAATCGATATTGTTTGTGCGTTAAATATAATGCTCATCTGCCTTTTTAAATATATTTTTTTTAATTAAAAAATCTTCCCATTTGTTTGCGCCCCGTTTCTTCTAATTCGAAATACGACTACGTCTTACGTTTAACCAATTATTCAAAATTGCGGTACATGTGTTGTCATTCTATGTTGTTCTGTATTTGATATTGATTACATATTACTGTTATTTGCACTTTACGTGGTTACGTGACAAGCTATCAATTTCACATAAGTATATATCTGTTATGCAATATGATTTTGCATATATTCTTAATACATAAATATGCAAAACATATGCATTATGCAAAGAATGCGAAATAAAAGACCCATTTCTCTAATGTTTTAATCACATGATGAACTTATAGAAACATTCTGTTTTTTCCAACTTCGATGATCTTTGAATATGATATAGAAATCAACATATTGAACAACTGTTTGCTATATAGGTAATTATCGGTTTCGGTCAGTTTTCGAATATATTTGCAAAAAGCTGTACGTACCACTGCAATATACTTTTAACTATAACTGTGCGTCTGTGGTAACGTATACGTCAGTATTGGTTTTCAGCCAAGGTTGCAAAAAGTATCTATTATACCTTATAACTCAAGCGAATGCATATCATCAATGTATCGAGTCTAGATTTGGGTCTGATTTTCATCCAGCCTACGTGAGACGGCTAGCAACGCTTGCTTGAAATAATAATGATTATTCTATTTTGTAAAATAGCATCGAATGAATAATTCGCCTATTATTTTTATAATTAATTTATTATTATTTCATAGGAGCGTTTCTTTACGGCGACGTAATAAAAATTCCAACCAAAATCCAATACATTGAGGATATTCACTTTTAACAATTACAGTAGACATTTCTTGCAGCTTTGCATATGGACGTTGTACACAAGGCCTTTAAGCTCACTCGAGCCTCGTTTGCAAACAGAAGAATAGCTGCCGGCGGCCAGGCGACCAAATGATGGCGCATACCCTACCAACTATGGGCAGAATTCACTGTAGTGGTACCGGGAGATTTTTGCGAAGATTTTTGAAACTAAGACCGACCGGCAGTTATATGTATAGGAAAATATCTTCAAATATTAACATATTAAAAAATCATCGAAATCGAAGAGGACGGAACTATTCTACCAGTTCACCAGAAATTTTTATGTACTTAAGTTTTATTTCTCCATTTACATTCTATAAAAATACATTGTGTACGTAAAACTACAATATGTAACTGACTGATTTTCATTATTAATAGCTTTTAAACAAAATAAAAAACAACAAACAGTTTTTTAGTACAAGTCATGTATTAATATTCGGAAATTATATATAGAATTTAATATCAGAAGGATATGCCGCCAGATGCTGTAGAAAGCCAAGCCCTCTTGATCGCATTTTTCATTACGTTTTCACACGTTTTGGAAGACATTATTATATACATATATTATTCGTTATCGCTTCTTGAATAGCATTTTTTAGATATTTTTTTTCGAATAACTGCTCAATTGTGTTTGATTTATTGACATACACTATACTTGAAAAAAAAAGAAATTCCGTTAAAAGCCTCAACTCACTTGAACTATATAACGCTCCATGATTATTTTGTCATGTATCCATAAAATAATTGCTAAAACGAAACAAAAGACGCGCCATTGTGCATCAGAAGGACAGAACTTTGAAATTAGTCAGCTATATTATTGTCCATCCTGTATATAACATATATAACATCCGCAATCTATTTACTAATATAACAAATACGAAAAGATTAGAACGTAAAAGTAATGAAATGTAAGAAGCACTAAGGGCGGAATATACGGTAATCCCGTTTACAGCACGTTCTATAAACTCGGAAAATGATGAACTCGCGTGATTTTGCTTTTACGTTCGTGCCGATTGTACAATGAATGCCGAGTACCCTCGGAGCCGTGCAGAAGATCAGAGCCCGTGATCTAGCGATGGAGAGGGACATAGCTTTCGGCACTCTTACGTGACTTCGTTGTCTCTTCCTAGAACCTAAGCAATCGCAATCGAAAATCGTCGGGACCGCTGGCCCACACATCATGCGGATGAGCATTAATTTATAAGTGTTGAGCCGTGCTTTTCCATAGCCGAAAGTGACGAAGTGAGTGGGGTCGCCCCAATTGTTGGAACTTCGCATTTTCTTACATTCGGCCAACCTGACTATGAGTCCGTCCTCGGACTTGCTATCTGCAAAAAAAAGCAATTATCGGGGAACTCCCGATACTGTAAGCAATAGGTCGTTTCTGCACGGTAACGCGACGACTCTGGTGCGAGGACAGCTTTAAATCGACGCAGATAACCGACTCCATCCGTGATCTGATATACCGCTGCCGTGGTTCCTCGCAAACGTTCTTCGATGGCTTACTCCACTTACTTCTCCCTGCAGGTGTATCTCATGTTCGTAGTTCATCTCCCTCCCGATTATGTGTCGAGATCGGTTATGATCGCGTTTCGTTCTAAGTTGATAACCGAAGTCAGCCGTAGTTAGATAGAAGTTCATCCTCGGTTACGCTCCAAGACGGACCGCATCTGCATCATCCAATCGAACACACACCAAAAACCTTTCCCGATTGTATTACCGGAACGGGCCGCGTCCGCCCTGTAACCGGGTGCAACGCCTTTCTTCTGGGTCTTCAGTAAATGTCTCTTTCCTCCTTTCTCGGTTATCGCCGGCCATTCCGCCGCCTTTCAATGGTCTCCGTCGATGGCCCTCGGACGTGGCCTTGATCCTCCCGACACAGTCGGCACTGGGCGATCCCACGTTACCCGCCCTCGCGACAGCATGTCGTCGCATATAACGCGTTAGGGTCATCATGCTGCGTCAAGCGCACGGTGCGGGCAATAGCGTTGTCCGGTATGTCACCGATCATCATTGATATTTATCGGTTATATCGATGTCCAATTTCCGCAATTTACATAGTTTCTGGAAACAATAATTTTGTAAGTTCTGCCTATGCCGTGCTTTATACGACGCTACCTCCTTGAACAGACGGCTAAATGGCATTGTTTTCCGGACCTAGGCCACCAGCAGTACTTTCGTCTGCGGCCAGGTGGTGGTGATTCGTTGGCGGGTGTCGTACCGCTGCCTGGTGTGACCCCACACTAGTGTGACGATCAACCGCGTCACCATCAAATCATCCCAATCATAGTGTTTGGCAAGTTCGTCCACATGACGAACTCATTGTACAATCACGACTTCGCCTTTCATGGGATCGGATACAAGAATTAACGATTCGTCGCCGAGTCGGATATACGTCGGCGTGCGCACCTTTGAGTGCGAGCGGTTGGCTCAGGTCCACGAGTATTCGCTCCAAGCGGTCTAAATCGACCGTCGTTGGTCGAGGTCCTACGACACCCTCGCGGCGAGCGTGAACGCGAACGCGCGGGCAATCGAGAACGCGAACGCGAACGGAGGATCTCCTTCACCAATCGTTTTAGCCGTTTCAACCGCATTGCTCGGTCTACGTTTTTCACGTTTTCCACGTTCCCGCATCCGGCGAAACATCCGGAGAAGAATCATGTTCCCTCCTCGAGCTCGCAACGGATGCACCACGAAGTAGCGGTCTACTCAATTCTTCCTTTCCTATTCCCTCTTCTCTTTCCTTTTTTTTTTTTTTTCACACTCCGCACTGCATGCGATCACTGTGAAATGTTTCGCACTATAGCACGTGGACGAATCCCACTTCTGATATGTAAGAAGCACTAAAAGCGAATTCATGGTACTCCTGTTTGCTGCACGTTTTATAAGCCCGGAAAATGAAGAGCTCGCGTGGTTTTGCTTTTACGTTCATCCGTGGTGACGATTGTACGATGAATGCAGAGTACCTTCGGCGTTGCAGCCGTGCAGAAGGTCAGAGCCCGCTAGCCTAGCGGGGAGAGGGCATAGCTTTCGACAGCCTCACGTGGTTTCGCTGTCTCTTCCTAGAACTCTGGCAATCGCAATCGCAACACGTCGGATCCGCTGACCCACACACCATGCGGATGAGTGTTTAATTTATAACGCCCTTAGGTGTTGTGACGCTTGCTTTTCCATAGCCGAAGGTGACGTAGGGACAGGCGACCGCCCCAGGCGTTCCAACTTCGCATTTTCTTACAAAAATGCCAAACAAAATAGGTTAGGTTTAGATATGTTTCATTCTTTATGCGAATCCTATAATATGTGTCTTATAATATTTATATATAAAAAATGATATGTATATAGAAAATATATAATATGTATAAAGTTATATGTACATATATTACTACGTATACCTTAATACAAAGAATGCATAATTCAATATTGCAAATATCGTGCGATAAATTATTAAGGGATCAGCATAATGCTTCCTCTCGATTGGTATCACAAATATCCAAACACGTAACGTGTAAACAAGCAGCGCCTGTTGCATTCTTAATTCCTTCAACGATAAGACTGTCGTCGCGCAGGAAGTTTCAAACGCCCAATAGATACTGACACAGAGACCCGCAAGCATACGTCCTGACAGTTATCTAGTAATACGGGTGGGTAACGTCTGTTAGAAGCATATTCATTCAGCGAAGCTCACGAGAACTGCCATCGTGTGCCTTGATATACAGTAATATATAAACAGGTCAGAAAACTATTCGAATATTTATAGATATCTTTTATAAACATATCGTGTGTATTACATGAAATATTTTGAAAATTCCTTAATAAACTTGTGAGACTATCATAGTTACATATATATATATATATATATATTGGCAAAGTTTGAAACAAATTTGAAAATATATATAGAAAGTATAAGTAATGCTACATTCAGCTTAGTTTTGTAACATACATAAAAGTAACGTGTTTTCTGCAGTATTTTTGACTTTACCTATCAGAATTAGTTCTTTTTAATACAAAACATAGTTTAGTTGAACAGTATAATTTTTATTAATGTTCATGACAAATTTATTACAAAAAAATAATGTGTGAAATAAACATAGATTCACTCTGTATTTTCTTAATAAAAATTCAACAAGTGTTTAAAAAGATAATAAAAAGTATACACAATGATGTTAGTATCCACAAACAGAAAGAACTTTCTATTAGTCTTCCTTTATACTTAAATTAAAGGTCTAAAGGTACAGTAAAAGTACAATTCTTTTAATATATTAAATTCTTCCTATCTGTAAAAATATTCGAGCGTTCTTTAAAAATCAAGAATCTTCTTATATATAAAAAGAAAAATCCCTTCCTATTCGTAAAATAATATGCATGTTGTATAAAAAAAAAATTATAGTCTTATAGAGGTTTCCTAATTAAAATTAGTACAGATTAATTATCACGTTTCGAATATGTACAATGCGCATACATATATAAAAATGTATTTTCGTCCGATTATTAAAAATTTGATTATTGATTTCCGATATTGAAGATCACACGAAGAAAACATGATAACAGTATATTTTATTCGGTTCCTAATTTTTAACAAGGATACACATGTAATATATATATGTGTGTCGGAGATGAAAGGACACAGGGCCTTCCATTTGGAAGTCTTTGGAAAACCCTCAATATTTTAATCTTCATAAGTTAACCCGATTATAATTGTCCAAGATTTGCGACAATGAGCTTAAGCTCGACAAACAGTCGCCGAACGTAGTCGCGATCACGAGATGAACGTTTTTACGTAATAGAGGTATAGAGTAATTGTATAGCTCTCCTTAAAAAGAAATAGTTGTAGCGGCACTCGACAGTAAACATTCCAATGTTTTCTGCTCCGTGGCTCGCCACACACAGACTCTATTCTTCGGGCAAGATGATTACCAGATGTCAATGCATCTCCACAGTACATGTTCAACTAAGACTCGCTATAAATCTTAGGATTTAGTTAACTAAGGTCCTTCAAACGGACAAATAGTCTTTATCCTAACAGTGTCTAAATCTATCACCTACTACGGGAAAATACGGGAAATTTGTTTTTTTTCACGAACGACGCTTCCCGCTAGCAACTTTCTCTCAAGGGCGGCTAGCATTCTTCTCTAACCACCAACATAGAAATTAATCAATTAACAGCAACGTTCATTTCCTTAACTTTCCAAAGAGGGTTGTTCTCGACGAATCCGATGATCTCGTGCCCTGAGACACACCCCATTATAGTTTTCCTCTGCGGCATCACCGTGACAGATAGGAACATTCTCGTGCAATCTCGTCAGCGAGAGGAACAGCGTCTTCGCGATCAGTGAATACTTCACGTTTTTAATAACGAGTCCGACTTAGACTTTGGAAGAAAGTATATTTGTTATCCCGTTGACCGCGGATTCGTTACTGAACCTAAGATCATTGTCATTAGCATCTCGAGTATCTAATTACCACGGTTACTTGTCAAATTCTGTAATAATCATATTTGTACTAGTAAATATTTTCTCTATTGTGTAATAACAATGTTTAATCTAAATGAAGATTCGTTACATACCCCTAATCATAATGCAACCCGACATATACATATTCTGGTTTATGGGTGATCCGGTTGATCCACTCAAGAAAGTCGTTTATGATGGTACAGTTGCCTATGAATCATAGTCGGGAGAATCGGTTCCCGCATATTCCCGCTAGCAACCGTTCGTTTCTGAATGGTCATCAAGCGATTCTCCGAGTCCTTTGTGTCACACGATACGTTTGTAACAGGAATAGCTGGAAATCATTTTGCGCGTTGTAAACGCTGACGAAGCCCGAGCTAATGTTTGGAAACTAGTCTCTTCACGTGGTTTAGTGTCACCACTGTCACTACACAGGATAGTTTTTGCCGACAGTTTCGTCTTTCTACGAGAACTGCATTGGCGGATCAGTTAGTAGAAAAAGTTAAATCACTGTTTCTTTGTGGAACTTTTGTGTAAGCTTTTATTGGATAAAAAGTTGCTGAATTATAAGTCACAAATTATTAATATCGATGAATATTTCATAACTAATTAACGTAACGTAACGTAATAACGTAAATGAGATTTTAAAGAAATAAATGGTAATTATCGATATTTCAACCATCTCACATTTTTCGATAATTTTTAAATATGTTGTAAGAATCAACATTTTAAACAACTTTTTATTTTATATGTTATCGCTGGACTATTTTAGTTTTCGAGATGTTTGCAGAAGAACTATCGATACTACCACAGTGAATTCTGCCTATCGGTGAGATGCTTGATATACCGATAATAATTAGCGTCAGCTATTTTCATAACTGTGACACGAATCTCGAAAGGATGTTTATAAAACATCTCTAAAAAATGGTAAGTCAACTCGATCAACTATTTTATAACATTCCATAATAATAAAATTCAAAGGTATAAATGTCGAGAACATGTATAATCTGCATATATCTAGCATATTAAAATAGAATATGTAAATAAATAAGTAAAAATCCACACCAATAATTTATATCTAATTAAATTCCTTAACAATTTAATTACCACAAAAGTTTAGAAAATTTCTTGTTCTATGTCAATACCAAAATTCGCCTATTTTTTAATATTATCTTTTATAAGTTCAAAACTTGTAAAACGTAACTTGCAACATAATATGCAAAAATGAACTTTAAAGTATTCAATGTAAAATATTTTTATTGTATAGTTGGACTGCAGTTTTTTCTCCGTTTATGAGAAATTCGAATCAAGAATAGGTACATGTAATATTGAAAAATATGAAAAATGAAGTTAAAATTATTTACTACAATACCCAGTAGGTGAACTGAATTTGTATGTAGGTTTCATTTTTTTAATTGTCCTTTAAAAATAAAAATTTGTAAATAATAAATAATAAATATCCGCAATCTAGTTGTAATATTTATGGCACAAGTGCATAAACGCTCGCAATCTATTTATAATTTCTCAATTTTCCGATACAAAAATTTCACTAAATTATATATAATTATCATTTTTATAATTATGTATTGATTATAATGATTACATACATTTATAATTATACATATATTGTAAACATTCCAAAAATCTGCACCCTTTCAGACGTTAATCTCATAATCGAACAGGTAAAGCAACTCGATAACATAAACATTTTCACGTCATGGGTTTTATAATCCCATAGAAGAAGATGCAATATTCGTCTCCGATATAACAAGAACGTATTCTGTTGCGTTGCATCTCCCTTGAAGACGTAGGAGACAGACAGACAGAGGTGGCAAGGCGAGCAAAATGTAAGAGAAAGAGAGAGATAGGATGAGAGACCACGAATGCGGTATGGAACAAGGTTGTGTAGAGGGTGGAGAGAAGGTAGTGTCCAGTTATTGACCGGTGGCGGAAGGAGAGTGTCTCAACCGACTGCGACGCTTTCTCTCGCAATTCTGAAACCGTCCTGATCCGCGAGCCAAACAAACGAACGCTTCTGTCAGGGTTGTTTTGTCTACGAAATGCGCAAATTTCTGTATGTATTTGAATAATTTTCGATTGAAAATGTAGTTAACGATTGAGAAGATTCTTCTTAATATATGTATATGTATGTAGATTTTCAATTAATAGACTCAAAAATTCTAATGGAAGAGTGAAGAATTTGAATGTAGTCACGCACGTATTTTGAATATTAAAAGTATTGTCCTTTTGATTTTGTAATTACAGCGACTACAAAATTTATTTATACATAGTCTTAATTTCCAATGACGTATTTATCAGATTTTATACATTTCACATTTATAATATTAAATTTGTGTAATCGTATGAAAGTATTAAAATGATATGTTTAATATACATAGTAGAGTGATGTGCGAATACATAGTCATTCTGTAGTCATTGTAATTAAGTTATAACTCAACCGTGATTTTTTAATGGATATTTCTATTTTTATGAACACAACTATATTATAACGAGTACCGTAATAATACGGTGCCCTAATGCATTATTTTAACTAGTTCAGATACGAAAAACCCACGTTTACACTTTAAAAATAACATAAATACGATTACACTTTAAAACTAGTATCAACACTTTTACACAATAAAAATTAATTCATCGTTAATTTATGCGCTTTGATCAAATTCAAATCCTATTACTGAAAATCCAAAAAATCTTGAGCAGCTGTCAAAAGCCGATATTTTCGGGAAAAATGTCATTATTCTCATAATATAAAATTCTATTAAAATATTCGATAATGTATAATACACATAAAAGACTGCCGTCAAACGAGAGAAAAGATCGGTCAAGCTACGAGAGGAAGAATTTTCGAGAGTTAAAAAGATTCGGAAGCAGTGTTCCGGCCGGCAATTTCGATCGGTCTTTCATCTTTTCCGAGGCTATGGCCAGTCCCCCAGGGTCTTCGCTCTGTTGTAAGGACGTCCATTCTACTCTTTTTGGTGCGGGACAACGATCGCTAGGACCACTCTCTCTTCCTTTCTTGATATCCGATCCAATAATCCGATGCCGAGACGTCGTTGAAGCGTGAAATTATGGGCATTGACACGGCACGGTGGATTCTCCTCTTGGGGATTATCCCGCGACGTTGAGGTTGAAAAGACGCGAAACAAGTCGCAAAGAGATGAAACTCACTCGCTGCGAGAGGATCTCTATACACCCAGCACAAGATTTTGACGAACGACTTTTTCCTAGGTTGAACAATTTTTACACCCTTCCTGAGAATTTAACATTTGTCATTGATAGTTTGTATAAATATATACATGCGTATTATGTCAGCAGTGTAATGAGATACAACTGTTATCATTATGTTGGCAAAATTTTGAAACCAATCTAAACATAAATAAAGCAATTACAAAATATTTATTGCAAACACATATTTAATACAAAATTATTGTGCAGCGTGGACAGCTATTTTAGGCATACAATAAGTGTTAAATATGGTCCTACTGAATACGTATTGAAGTTTATGCATATAATGAATAATCGACTGTTTAAATATTTTTACCATCTCTGCAAAACACATTTATACTTATACTAAAAACAAAATCGTAGTTTGTCGCAATATCGTAATTGATATATACAAAAAAATAAATAAGTGATATATTCGTACGTGCAATAAATATTACCACTACTTTTGTTTAGAATACTGTAAATTTTTCTATTAATTGTTGTCTCTAAAATTTCAATGAAGGTTTATTTCACTTACATTTGTTATAACTTTTACTTACTTTTCTTACTTCTGTAAATACATATTTCTAGATGCCTGGGGGTTCCAGTTTCTTCTAGGAAAAATATCGTATGCTTACAATGTAAAACATTTAATTTGACATTATTAATTTGATCTTACACATAGTATTACAGATAATTATTATATTACAAAAATTATCTTCCTTAAATGACTGCAACATAATGACATTTCAGACGACATCCTTGTCTCGATTTTATGTTTCAATAGTTCTTGACACATGATTGTTAAGTTTAAACATAATTTTCTCAGTGACAAAAAATTCATTTTGCAAACAAGTTTACTTTTTTCAGGTCAAATTTCAAATATAATTTTGTTTTTAACCATTAAAATAATTATATAACTTTGGTGCCCATGTTTACTTATTTCGTGATATTTTGATAATAATTAATTAAGAGTAATAATTAGCGAATGTCAATGGAGTTATTTGATTCTAATGAGTATTTACATTATTGTACTCTATATGAACCTTGGATTGTGCTTGAATTTTATCCAGGATATATATAATTCGTGTTTGTCTCGTTTTAATTCGTTCCACATGAGTACTGCAAAATAACTTTCGTATATATTTATATAAAATAATTTGTGTTAATTAAGTTCAGTAGGATGAAACACTGTAAATATAATTTTGCTTGTTACAAAAATAAACTTCATTTTCGCATTCGTTATTACAATATATACCTAGTCGTGAATATTATATAAACAATAACATTTTACTACGAACATGACTATAATGCATGAAAAGCAATGAAATTAATGAATAACTATTCTTTTGTTTCACATAAAATTAATAAAATTTACTTAATAAATTTAATATATCACGATAAAAGTTCTACTAAAAGATTCGGTTCTCATATTAAGTTCCTGCTAAACTAATATTATTATACTGTGACATGAAATATTTCCAAAAATGTTGATAAACAGATGTAAGAAAAAACGGATATATATCTGAAATCTATAAACAAAGGTTAATTTTAGTCGTTAGAAGTTTTTGTATAACGTATAAAAGAAATTTCTTTTTATTACTTATTTAAACTTTATAAATCATAAGTAATGCAACATGTATTCTAGGAAAAGAGAGGGAAAATTTATTTTCTTTAATTCGTTTGAATTTACGTTCATTTTACTCAAACCACTCACTTTTAACTTTACTCAAGTATATTTTCCGGGAAACTATCTGCTATATTCTTAAAACTCCCATGACCTACTTCCTTACAATTAAAGCCGTTGTCCCGGCAATTCTACTAAAGCATCAAAATCATTTCACCAAGAAATCCTCAACTTTCATCTAAACTTCCGCCAACTCCAAACACAGTAATGTTCCCACTTTAGTATAATCCAAATACCTAAACATTATCTTATTCCAAATTAAATAATTAAGTATCCTAATTAGCGAAAGAACATTAAAAAATCATGATCTTACGAAACAAAATAATCTTATAGAACATTAAAACATTCTGCAAGATTAATATAACATATTTTTACACAATTTATTACAATTCCATTAGTTACTCCACAAATTACTTTGTTTCACTTAATCATTATTTAAAATATTACGATAATATCAGATAAATAAACTGTTGAAATTAAATATATCTTGTATTCATATTAACATTTCGGCGACTCTATGGCTATATGAGATAGAAAACAATTTTTCTGCTATGATATTCACATTGTCAGTGGTAATTATTATGATTCAGTAGCTTATGACTATTACTTTATTTATGAAAGTTATATCATTTTTTTGTTTTATTAGTTGCTATATAGTATTTATTTATTAAGATCATGCGTTACTGGAATCATTTTCTCGTTCTTAATATTTTTTCTCGCTAAACCTAAAGTACACGGATATTTCTCTATTTTTACGTTATTATATCCATATACGTACAATAAATTTGATTATTCTGCGGGGAAGATTAGAATTTTAACATGTTGAAGCTTAAGTGACTGAAATAATTCTACCTTACAGCACGTACGAGGAATAATTCTAAATAACGCAATTCTCCAGCAAGTTTTAAATTTACAGTGAGATATAGCGCATGACGATACAATAGCTATGTCGAAGCGGTTTCTGCGTCCGACGGATGTCGTAGTCGTTATGTGAGAGGATAAAACGACGCAGGTGCCGGCGAAATGTTAGACGCGACGCTACGTTCGGTAGCAGGCGTCGGACAACGACGTTGGACCTCCGCTCGCCTTCTCGACGGGGAGCTATTATACGCTCGAGTTTAATTAAACTCCGCGAGATGTCAAAGGACTCGGCCATGCCAGCAAGACGGACAATGCGGACGCAGATTATTACATCCCTCGTCGTCGTGTCCTCTTATCCTCGCCTGCGTGTGTGCACGTACGTGTATGTGTCTTCTGTCTATATCCTTCTCGCTCTTTTATATGCTCGTTGCACTCGATCGTAGAATCTCTATCCGCATCTTCTTGTGGATACGTTGTACGCTGGTTCGGTATTGGGCCACTTGTAAAAATATTTTATGAATGTGTTATGTCTGGTATAGGATATATATCTGAATTTCTCATATTCTATTAGCACTGTTATGATTATACTGATAAAATCTGAAATAAATCTGAAGACGTACATAAAAATTACAAAATATTTAGTAAACGTATATTTAATAATTTATGTAAGCATATGAAACACGAAAATATTGAAACCTAATACTTGAAATTTGTTATTAAGTATTGTACAATAAGCAATAAGCGTCTCGTAACTTGTAATATACATTTACAGAGTGCTTTCAAATTTTACGATAATTATGATAGTCCTGTTTCATTATAGTGAAATTTCAAAAAGTTTAACAAATTCAATACATAGAAGTAAGCACGTAGATCTTTATATGTTTACTTAAAATGTAAAAACCAAGGGGGCTACAAGTATCCTTATCCTGTTCAACATATCTTGAAGGATGAAAAAATGTTACGTAGAACATTTTGACTAAAACAGGCGACATAAATGTCAAGTATTCAATCGTTAACGTGTCTGTGTATATTTCATAAGCTACTCCAGAAATCTCTCGAACACGAACACAATTTCCCACTAGCATAAAAATTCTAATAATAAATATTGGATCCGCAGTAAACGTGTTAATTGATAACTTTTCAGTTGCTTTTCATTAAAAATTAGCTACTTAAATAGCTGCCAAGATTCCTAAATAGTTCAAAAGAGATTACTGTACACACTTTAAAAATCATAAACGTCGAATATTCAACATTCACACACTCATCAACAGAAGTACTCTAAATACATGAATGGTCCAGAAATTTTTCGAATACAAGAACCTTTCACGTTTCTCCACGTATACATATATTTCTCAGTACCTTCATACATACATTTGAATAGAGGAAACGAAACGAAACGATTGAGATCTTAAGCAGTTGGATGGAAACGTCTTTGCCGTGGATTCGTTTCCTCGAGGATGGCCATCAGTTTCCAGTAGAATATACAAGGAAAGAGGATGCTACGGATCTCGTTCAGCCAAGAAAGCGGCCAGGTATTTTAATTAGCGCAACAACGTCGTTTCATATTTGTACAAGCCGGAGCAGGCCGCTTTGCCGTTCCGCGAGGTAATGAATATTAATTCGTGGCCGTTGCACGGGGGTGTAAGGGGATCCCCAGAAACCAGGGCTGTATCTCCTTTCGAAGGCGAGCCAGCCGAGCTTTTCTTTCCCTGCTCCTTTGAACTTTCTACCATCCCCTTCCCCTCTTCACTCTTCCCGCCGCCTCCTTCATATGCTAATTTAGATTGCAACGGTGTTTTACTGTACAAGAACCTCCAATATCCCGTTTGTAAATGCGCAGAACCAGTAGAAAAATGATTGAATTAATGAAATTACCAGTGATTACAAGTGAGGAATTGATGGTGTAGGTGGGACGAAAGTTATTTTAGATGGAAAAATAAGTTGGAAAGGAAATACTGAAACATTTTTTTGCTCACCTTTTCGCGATCCCACCGGCATTTAATATTTAATCCTAATAGATTCATAGTTAATAAATTATTTTCAAAAACGCTATAGAATTTGAACTTTTACATTTTACCATATAATAAATTTATATTGTATTAATTGGAATATATTTTATATATCAAAATATATATTAAAATACAGAAACACATTCACTGAAATATATAAAATGAATCCAATTATATAATATAATATAATATAATACAGATAAAATTAATAATACTATTACCACAAAGAACTATGAGGGTATTTTCATTTGGAGGCATTATTTCAGGACTACAATTAAAGTGGAAAATTATTACGCAATTATACACCAACTGTATCAATGCTAGAAGTAGTTTCTACTGCCTTCACGTCCAAGTTTAAATTCATAAAAGGAAGGCATTCGAATTTAATTGTAATGTATGGTTTCGTTTGATACTCATTTTGTTACTTCCTAATATTACTTAAAGAGAAGAAAATTGATAAAATATCGTATTATAAAAGAATTGGTGAAATCCTGGACGTAATTTACATCGCATTTTAAATACTACATTCAAATTATTATATAATTATTTAATTATTAAAAATTTTGTTAGGAAATAAATTCAATAAACAGACAGATAGAAATCTATTTAAAATATATATATATATCTACATATACCATAATTGTAATTGAGAGATTAATTTATAACTCCGATATATATGTTTTAATAACACTATAAATTTTCGTATTAATCTACAATAGAATTGTGAATATTGTATATTTTATTAAATGAACCATTAAATTCTATAATTTTAGTACAGACTATTTCTTGGAAATTTACATCTTTAGAGAAATGGTGAAGAGGAGTCACAATGTGAAATTATACATGATACTTGATAGAATAATTGTAGGTTACTTTGTAATTTACGAATAGAAGGATTGGAAATAACGAACTGTTTATAGAAGCAATTTTAATTAATAACTTTTTGGAGGTAAACTTCTAATCTGAAATTTTGTCGAAGTTCATCAAGACGTATAGAGTTTGAATTGCAACATAAGAGTTCAAAAATACTTGTAACGCTTGCAACTAATTTCTTATTTCTTCTTTTTTTAAATTTAGTCTTAAATTAAAGATTCTGAAAATGAAGATTGCTCTCCATAAAGGCTTCTTTCGTGCAAAAAATATCTTTTCTAACATTCTCGATATTTTTCTTGTTATAAAGAAGGGCTTGAAATTTCCATATTCCTAATTCAAGGGATTCAAGAGATATTTCCACTTGCTTTTAGGTATATAAACTGAACTAGATAAAAAAAATATATATATATAGTAAACATAGATAAAAATGAGAAAGTAAAAATTCAAATAAGTTATTTTTATTATCAACGTATATTCTCATTCATAAGTATTGCGATACCTCCTGGAATATCATACAAAATGTAATAATTCAGACTACTAGTAGTAAAATTCCATAGTAAAATTAGTTGGATTTAGCAGTAACCACCTGCCTATTTATACGCTCATCTCTATATGGATAAAACAAATAATTATACAGTCTGATTACAAAAAATATTATTATCAATTAAACCACGCAGAATAATAAACGTTTCTTTTACTACAATGAAAGACGGAACAGTCGGACACTGAAATTATTCAATGCATTACAAACTGCAAGTTCATGCATACTATCATTTGATTAAGAGAATCAACGTTTCTTCTAATCTGCAAATAATTATTATTTCACTTGTAAACATCTGTTTATGTCTTCTTATTTAATCATTCTGGTCACTTTATTATAAATCTGTAACCTGTCAATTCTTGCACAATTTTTTAAACTTAAATAATTATTAAATTTCACTCAGTTTTAATAAATATTCCGGTTCGCGTCAAGTGACATTACGCGGCACACAAGCGCTGTACCGAAGAGGTTGAACAAAACCTGAAGGCCTACTACTTGTGTAGTGTACAGTGTTATCAAATATAGATTCAAATATTCTAAAATTACTTCTATCTAATTCTAATCTTTCAATTTCTCAATCCATCTTAAACCTGCTTCTAAATCAGAACATAACAAAAAATAACAGAAAAATCAATCACAAGACAAAAGATTGTAGAAGAGAAACTACACGTGAATAACGAAGAATGAAAAAGAAAACGAAGAGGAAGGAGATAAAATCAAATATCGATTGGAAACAGATGAGAAAGAACGTTCAGAGGAAACGTCGCGTCGGAAACGAAATCAAAGACAACATGGTGCGGAGAGAAGGATGGAGGCGGAGAGAAATAGCAGCCTTACGCAAACTATGCGCTTACTCGAAAGATCGTTTCAAGGTTTACGGAAGGCGTATAATCCCGTTTATCGTGCTCGTAAATCCGGAGATACACACTCCTTGGTTTTCGCCCTTCCTTCAACCGCTCTCTCTCTCTCACTCTCCCTCTCCCCCTCTCTCTTTCTATCTATCTATCTCTCTTTCGGCTACCCTTCTCGCTAGTGAAACCTGGCCGTTGCCTTTAATCCCTTTTCATTTTACGATCATCTTTTACGAGCCGTCTAGCTCGATCGCGAGCAACCATCCGCAGCTTTTGGAAACAAGCGGACCAACCTCGAAAAGGAGCGCCATCAGTTTGGAAGAGTTTATTTTCAGGAAAATTTTGATGTTTTTGAAGATAGAAGGGAAAGAAGTGAGAGAATGAAGAAGTAGAATGTTAGAAACTATGTTTCTGACGTAAAAACAGAAAAATGTTTAGATGTCAAGATACGAAGATCGGTTGGATACAAAATGATAAATACAGTGCAGATATTTATGCAAATACATGTTTTTACGAATATGTTTTAAAAAGGGAGACGAAAATTTGTTTTACCTAGATACTAAATGCTGTAACAAATACTAAGTGCACTTTGGATACTTCATATATTTTTACGTATTATATTATATTATATTTTTTGAATTTTCGCACGCTCAAAGTTTTCGCAAATGCAGAAAAATCCGCAGCCTCTTAACAAGTTATTGTCTGTTGATTTAATATACAAATTAATATACAATTGATAATATATGATATTAATTTATAGGTAAAAAAAAGTACTTCGATGTAACATAGTTGGGGTTAAGTGGAAAAAAGAACAAGATTCTAGATTAAAGTCTTTCGAAAGTAAGTGATAAATCCACAAAGCTGTGTAACGATCAAGGACTTAAAACCATTATAACAATTGATATTTTTATAAATTACTTTAAAAAAAGAAAATGTTAATATTGTTTATAATGTTTTCTCAATTTGTTGATAATTGGAAATTCATAACTTATATTAAATATTATATCGGATATTATACTAAATATTTATACGGAATTAAAGTTTTATTGAAAATAAGAAATGTCACAAAAGTTTAGAATGAATTTACAAATACTTTTGGTAGGATTTCTATTGAAAACCGTAAGCAAAAAGAGGATGACAGAAAGCAACTTGACAGTTTAATACATTACAAAAAAATCACATCCACATCACGCACGATTTGCTGCAAAAAATTGATTTTAACGTTTAAACTATCCTTCATATATACGAATCGTTTTCTCTTTTTATTTAACGAATGCGCAAAGAAAAAAAGAGAAGACAAAGGGAAAAGAGATAGAGATAAAAAAAATAGAGGAAAATGAATGAACAGAGAGTGTAACGCGTGTTCGTTCGGCGAGTTTGAAAACTTCCCGTGAGCGAATCTCGTTTCCTGTGTCCTCCATAAAAGCACCGCAATCGAATAAAATCGCCCGCGTATATACTACCACTCATAAGTATATTTTGGCCAATCTGTAGTAACGTGTAAATTTTACCAAAATGTTTAAAAAACACATATACAACAGAATATAACGCAAACACGACGTGCTTACATACAACATGACAAAATCATATATACACTTAAGGTTTCGGATCTATAACTTTAAATTTATGAAACAGGTTGTGCAACCAAAATTGTATTTATTAAATGGCTTCATAATGAACATAAAATAACGAAAATATAATTCAGAAGTTCAAACATATTATTTACAGATTTACATATTTCAAACAGATTGTTTGAAAAGTTCATTTTTGGCAGTGGATATATTTTACATTATACTTTTTGCATTATCTTTCTTTAAATTGCAAGAGAATTATATATCATGAATTTCTGCAAACTATGTAAACGCTAAGTTTGAAGACAAATACTTACTGTGCCTGGCTCGACAAACTAAATGTCATATTTAATCATAAATTTTATGAAAATGGCAATAATACCTGTATTATAATGAATTTAAATGTTACGACAAGATATAGAATTCATTAGTGATTCTTAAGCGACGAAATGTGTACAAATTTTGACAAATACAAACGGCTACTGGTTTTTAAAAATCAATCATTGTGTCACAATACATGCTCTATTATACATCACTGAGGCGATAATAAACAACAAAATCATTCGCTAATTTAAATTCAATTTGTTCATAAAATGTAGCTAAAACCCTGTCGAAAATAAGCAAGCACCGAATATTTTTCAGAATTATTATACGTCACAAAAATTACGCAGAAGAAGAGAGATATATATGCCATACTCCATAAAAAGTACGCGTTATCATATACAGACCGAATTTATTTGCAAACATTTTATTTAAATACTGCTCGTCGTTCAAATAAACGTCGCGTTGCTGAAATATACATCGTAAATGTATTATGCTTGATTAAATGTTAAATAATCGCGTAGGAACATCTCTTGCCATTGTTTCAAATCGTGTTCCTCGCGTTATCAGGCTTTTCGCCTATTTTTCTTTCTTTTAAATATAATTTAAAAGTCGTCCAATTAGCGATTTGGTTTATTTTTAGTTATCGTATCGCGGTTGAATTTAAAGATAGATGAATTTAAAGATAAGAGTTGTGAAAATACAGTGTAGGAGCAGGTTTTTATACGTACATTTACGTTTGAAGTATGAAAATTAATTTAAAGTGTCGAAGAAACGATTAATCGATCAGAATTTTTAAATGTATTCATACAAAATTATTATTCGATATATGTACACATATTTCTAGAAACAAACTGGTTTAAACAAATTTCATATTTGTATTTGATTAATATTTTTATGGATAATCATACTTTGCTCTATATTATTGCATCTTTACTATTAATTAGTTTTATGTATCGTAAATATCTTCATTAACATTGTTTGAATGAATTAATATTGCTCCTATCAGGAATCATTTTACAGATGGACTTGCTATAAATAATCAAAAATTGTTCACACTCGATAGTAATAAACTAAAAATTATTATAATCTCAATATAGATCTCACTTTCACCAAATTCAATCATTATTTAAAAATTTTAAAGGATCTAAAAGATATTCACATATACGTACGTATACTGTGACTAGAATATAATTAGAATTGCATATTCTCAAATCTAATTGTGCTTCTCCTGTATTTAATTTTGATTTAGAGCAAACGATTAACTAATCCATCTTGAAATATAGACACCGTTCGAAAAAAAAAAAAGGGACCAAAGTGGCAAACGTGTATTGGCGTGAATCGGTGTACGAAGTTTTATAGGGTTGTACGTGAGAAAAGCGTGCAGATTCAACGACAAGCGAACGTGTCTGGTCCCGCGTCAGCAAGCTTTACCGAGAGAAAATTTATTTTCCGGTTACAGCCACAACTTATCCCGACGCCTTTACCTTTCCACGGCCCCCCATTCAATCTCTGATCGTCTGTGGGATGGCGGCGCCATTTTGAAACCTGCCGCGTTTCCGTCGATTAAACCGTCTACGGTTTCTCTACGCTAAAATAAAAGTTCCATAGACGTACAGTGAAAAAAATTTCAACATTTATACAGATATTTCATGAAAATGAAGGTCTGCCCGAATAACATGTACAAAAGGGCATGAGGTAACTTCTTACAGGAAAATAAGAAAAACATAGAAAAACAATTTTTCGTCGGAGACATAGTTTTCGAAGAAGTCTAGCCAACAGATTTGTCATTGAATTTTCCAAATTACCAACTAGATATGAGTAAACAATCAGCAGAAAGTTATTCTGCATACGAAAATAAATCACAATGTGGAATAAAATTTTTCCATTTAAAGTTTATATTTCATGTTAAAAAAAATATTTAGTTTGAACATATTTAGTTAAGAATTGGCCTGGTACAGACGTATGATAAATCTTTTTATTTATTTTTCTCGGAAACATCTTGTAAAGAAAATTGTATTTCATATTTTTAACTTATTTTCGCACGAAGCTCCTATAGAAGAACCTTCTGCTTATTATTTACTCCTGGTCAGTCTGGAATCAATCATGTTCAAATATACTCGATAGAGTTTCGAATACGATTTTCTTTAAAACGAAACATTGTGTGAAAAAATTTAACTCTATTTTTTCTTCTCATTTTTTTCATAAGTAATCGCCTTATGTTTGCTTGTATGAATGTGAAACATTTTGAAACTCCATTAACACTGCAACGATTTGTTAATTTTTCAAAATCACAAGCAATGATTTGTTAATTTTTCAAAGCACAAAATTCGTTCATTGACACAATTCCTCTATTTCTGGTAGTTTTCCAGAATGTATCCCAAAAATGGTATTTTCAATTCCAACTTTAAGGTCTGCATTCACTCCCTAAATGTGGATGATTGCCGAAAGATATGACCCGAACATTTTTGTCTGTACTGTGAATTTGCAAGGGTTCGTCAAAATCGGCTATGACTCTAAAGATCAATAACAATATATATCATATTCAGTGAATGCAACAAATGCAGATGAACAGTTCAACTACGATACAG
The DNA here is from genome assembly GCA_014825975.1 of Bombus haemorrhoidalis. Classification (NCBI taxonomy): domain Eukaryota; kingdom Metazoa; phylum Arthropoda; class Insecta; order Hymenoptera; family Apidae; genus Bombus; species Bombus haemorrhoidalis. The sequence goes on from CM026164.1 coordinate 14,429,260, forward strand.
AGTTTCTTGGAAAAACAACTTTTTCAACAATTCCAATACTCCAGTTACGATGCAAAATTTATCGGATATCTCAAGTTCACCATTGTTTCACTGAAAAAAGTAAAAATATGATTTATTAGCGACGTTTCGATGTCTCCTTCTTAATTAATTTTAATACCCAACTAAAAGCACTATTTCATTATTTGATAGAAATATATAATAAAAACACTACGAACTTCTTATTATTTACCTTAATTCCATCGTTAATACCTAGCAACTTTCCATCTTAAAATTCAATTATAAATAACTGTTTTAAATGAAAAAAAGGATAACGAATATTTTAAATTTTGTAAACAAAAAAAAAATATTTCCAGCATCGGTCGAGAAGGGTTCTTACAATATTTTGATAGCAATAATTAGGTTGCGGATATTATGCAATTTCACATTTTTATGTTAACATAATTGAAGAAAGGAATGTTATTTATTCCATCTACCGCATATTAGAATTATTATTTAACTTTGCAGGTTATCCATTGTTACTGGAAGTAATGTTGTTCATTTTTTTTTATTTAACTCTTTTTTTATATAATTTTGCATGCTATACATCTTTGCATTTTTAAATTGCCGATAAATGCATAAATATACGCACTCGAGAAACGCGTTCTTATTTTACTTTCAAAATAAATCTGTAATATTCCAAAGAATTGGCATAAAGATCTATTGACAACGGAAAAACCGCGTTCTTATATTATTTTTGCTTATTCCAAAGAATCAGAACATAAAAATCGTCCCATAATCGTATCTCTCTCCCACCACTTATTCCTTCAGCCTTCACCTCTCCTGTATATGAACGCTCACCGTACTTGGTGGCACAAAACACACAGTCTCAGTTTCACACACGTGATTTCCGGGAAGCGTGGACTCACTGAGTTAGCGGCACAAAAGTATGGGGGATGCTCGAACGAGGGTATCCGTGAAAGGAGGATGAAGCAAGAGAGATACTACCATCGAGCAAAAAGGACACATTCCACGATATAGTATGTGCTATGAACATATGAGTCCATGTGAGCGACAAAGACAGCCACTGAAAAGCGTCGAAGGTTAAAGGAAGACGATCCGACGCAGAACCGTGGAAACTAGAGCGAGATAGATAGAAAGACAGAGAGAGTGGTTGTATGTGTCGAGGGCTTACAATCCCCCTTCGCGTCCGTCCTTGGCGTGGATGGGGATTGGGGATGGGCGGAGGGTGGCGAAACTATGCGAAGAATGTGCAATTAGTGAACAGAGCACGAGGCGCGGGTTTTGGGGGACGGGGATGGTCCCGGAAAGGGAGCGAGCAAGGGGTTTCTGGTATGGTGTGCCACGACGCTGGATCCTCCTAGCTCTACTACTACCTCTGTAGAGAGAATACTCCCTGTTTGTGTGTATGTGTGTGTGTGTGTGTGTGTGTGTGTGTGTGTGCGTGTAGTGATAGCGATGTAGAGAGAGAGAGGATGATGGTCTCTCTGGTAGTGGTAGCATAGCAGCGAAGAAAATGGAAAGAAAGGAAGATGGATGGAATGGCGGGCAGGGATGATAAGAAGAAGAGAGGACTGGCTATGTGGAGAGTTGGTAGGGGTTTTGCAATGGGGCTTTGAAGAACGGGGTGGGGGTCACCGTGTCAAGATGCGAGAGGATCCTCCTTCTGGCGCAAGGACACTTATCGACTTCTATCTTCTCCTCGCCCTCTCGTCTACGAAAAGACGACGAGTATACACGCCCATCAAACAGGGAGGAGGATGCAGCTTTTGGTGTATCAAACGATTGTGAAGCTTTGTGTTAGTGGCATGGTATTTCTTGCTGAATGGTCTTACCGGATCAGCTGCTTGACGACTCACTTGCGTCGTGTCCGAATACTTTGTTTTGCCGCGAATGCATCGGCCATCGTGACATCTTGGGTTCTTACTGAAAATACAGTCAGTTGGAAAAGTCTACTTATATCACTTATAATAAAATACAAAACATTGTAGTAAAACCGTTAGCACTATCTTAGCTTTCTTATTTCCATTCCTTATTTATAGAAAAAGAGCAATAAAATATAAAATGCAATGTTACAAAAGTTACATATATCTGTTATATCTATATATATTTATGTATAAAAAATACACTTAACGTTATATTGTAATTAGATCGGTGTTTTTAATACACGTGTACACGAATATGGTAATAAAATACACGGATAGTCAGCCTGATCATGAAATTAGTTACTCGAATTCACATGTTTTTCGTCTCTTCAATTCGCCGATCTCTGAGAACGAACAAATGTTAAACCACGTTTAAGGTCATTTTACGTTTGATTGTTCAACGGTTATGAATGTTTGTGAATTTAGATACACGTACGCGTACACGTGTGACAGAAACACATGCCCACCAGAAAAATGTACGAAAAACTACACAGATTAAAACTTGGATTCGTTTATCAGGCATATATGGTACACGTGTGTATACACGTGCAATAGAGATGTTTAGAATCCATGATCTATCATATCCTAATCAACATGCAATCAATTCAACACTCACCACCTTTCGTGTGAATCGCGTCATTAGATCAAACTTCGCAACGAAGGAAAAGCTTTTTTGAATTATTCAAAGAGGCGCGGGCGCGGGCGCGGCGGTGTGAAAGGAGCTTGAAGGCCGGTTTTCGAGTATCCCTCGACTCGATCGGATTGCTCGACGATTACTAATTGACTAAACGAGCTTAAACGCACTTGGACGGGTTGGAGGAGCGCCGGCATAGAACCACTGTTTGCAGAACATCGATTAACGACGGTACTCAGTGGTGAAGTCCGGAATAGCCCGGAGGACCACTGCAACGCTGGGATCCTCGACATGTCAAAAGCGATCCCTTCCGTCAACGGAAGGCCAAGCACCAAGATCACTGATCCGTGTGCCTTTAACCAGGGACCAACACAGCGTAACACTGGCTATGCACTTGGCGGTTCTCTTCGAGAGGGACGGCTAATTGAAAGTGGATTGCCAAGAATGCTCGCTGTAAGCCCTGTCTACTAATTAATTATCTCTTTAAGCACACCCTCGACCTACTTATTACTCCGTCAAACTAATTAGCGTTTCAGCGTTAATGTTTTGCCTGGTCGACAAGACGGTCGCGACAATCATGGACATCGTTCAGTTATCGAAGGTTAAGAGAATACATGTACTCGTTTAAAACTGACATCTTTTAGTGGTTCTTGGGTAATTATTAACGATGGGATTAAGTTCAATATGTATTAGATCATTAGCAATGGTCGCAGATACTCATTATGAATTTCTGTTAAATAATAAGGTGTTGGAACGAATATTGCTCTTAGCTGGATATTAAAAAGAATTGTGGAATACGAAAACCATTTTTGGCTACTTTTTGGGTAATTCTTGATGATGGGCTTAAGTTATGCTTTAGGTTGTTCGAATAGTTCGTAGTATATTTATTATTGTGAAAGTTTCTATCAAACGATGCAATACCCGGACAAATTATTTGAATACCGAAGAAAATTAAAGAGAAACACCCAAAATTCGTTAGTAGAACAATCTTTTTTCAGAAAAATGTAGAACCTAATAAAAAACGCTTTATTGGATAATAAGGATACGTGCCAATACTTCTTGTAGCCATTGTTCATTTAATTATTTTTAATTACATTTGCATATTTTTTCTACTCTCCAAATATTCAAATACTTTTGTCTCTCACTGCATATGAATTACTTCTCTTTCAATAGTTTCGTAAAAAAAAAATCTACTCTAAACGCTTTTCTATTTCGGTTTCTCATAACCACAGCTTTGGTAAATCTTGCCGTCCATCCTATTCTATTTGTTCACGTGTTGTTATCAGACGATCTACATAGGTGCCTGTTTCACCTCTTTATCTCATTCGAAAAATGCGTTGCACTGATTGTTGCGAAAATATAATACACTTGACGCGTAGTAAAACTCAAGGCTAAGTACTATGTTCTTTAAACGGGTTGCTAACGAACAGATGGAGAACGAGCAGAATCCCGATCCTCGTTGTTCTACTTGTTTTTTATCTGCATCTTTCGTTCTCCCTCCATGGTTAACTCAGTAGTTAATCGCAGTTAAGTTATACTTCGCGTATCAAGTCCTCAAGTTATTATTGTGTTCCAGAGGAAAAAACGAGAATTTTCAATGAAAGTAGATGATTCGCAACTGTGTTGTTTTGGAGTAGAATTGGCAGATATGAAATGTCTTCCTGGGTTTTATATATATACGTATATAGTTGTTTACGAAATTATTCGAACACTTACCATAGAGAAATTTTATGAATGTATTATATGCGTTATAAGAAACTTTCTGAAATTTCATTAGTATTGTAGCGAGATACGGCTATCTCGATTATAATATTAAAATTTGAAACCAATTCGAAAATGTATGTAGAAGGTACAAGATTTTGATTACAAATATACACTTAAAATTCGTGAAAAATTAGTATACAACAACATAACTAGCACTTTTATACATATCATTAGTGCTAAAAGTATGACTTATTAATATAATGAATAACTGACTGTGTATAAGTTGGTGATCCTTACGAGATTTATATTTCCAATAAATATCTTGTAACTTGTATATACATTTGCAAATCCGTTTCAAACTGCACGAATGTAATCAGAATATTCGTGCCTCTAACGAAATTTCAAAATATTTTTTCTAATCAAAATATACATAGAAAGCTTTTAAGAATGTTCGAATATTTTTTGCAGGCCATTGTAGTTATTGTTGTGTCATCTATTATAGGGCTTAAGATTATAAGTTATAAATTATGATTACTATTTGAGAAATTATTTAACAGGCAAATAATGCTGTAATAATATTTTGCCTTTAGTTAAATTTCATGATAAAATAATTTCAATCATGAAGTAACATGAAAGTCAAAAAATTAAGAAATTTTCTCATAATTAGTATTAATATTAATTTCATTATTTTCTTCATCTCTGTCATTCGATCTACTTTGTCAAAAGTTTCTCATGTACATGAACGACATGTACATAATATTCTATATATAGTAAATCCTAACATTTATTATTGCTACATCTTTTTAGAGGTAGTTGAAATTTATAGGCTGTTCCATAAAAACTAACTGTTGCTTCTAATTATTAACCCATACCAAATACAATGAAGAATGTATCAACTGTCGAAAACACTGTGGGATCTTTAAACAATCTAATAAATAAATAAAGAAAATTGACAAATTGAGTTTCGATCATGAAATGTCTCTTTTCGAAGTACTGTGCAACGTTTACACAAAGCGTTTACACATACGGGCGTAACGAGTCTTCTTGCAATAAACTGTACTTTGCACGCTGTTCCCGGCGGATTTCTGCGAGCACCAACGGTAGGATAACTAAAGAGGAACAGGGACAGCACTCTCTTCGTGCTCGTTACTTCGAGTTCGCGATCATAATGGCCTTTCTTGTTAAATTGAGCATCAGCCAAGTGATTTACGTTGATTGCTCGTCGCGTCGCGCATCTATTCCTCTCTCTCTATCTCTGTATATATTTTGTATCTTCTCTTTCACTCTCTGATCGTAACTTTCCCCACTGAAACTGTTCATGGATAGTGTATTGAGTGTAGATCTTGTCGATCTCGCCTACGTCCTATGTCCTGCGACGCCCATTGATATTCCATCGAATCGTCCGTTGAAAGATTCTTTGGGAAAAAAGGAATTTTTAAACGTTTCTCTATTGTCATTGATAAGCAGATTTAATTTCTTCATGCTCGATGTTGCGTATATCTATGTATAGAACATTGTACTTCAATTCTTAAATTCACCATTTCTTTCCCAGTTTTTTGTTTTTTTTTTTTTTTCTTTAAGAAGTCAATTATGCTAACTAAAGGATATTTATGCACCAATTTTGAAAATTGGGATATATGAGTTTCAATAACTTTTTTGAGTGGTACATGTATGTCCCTGATATTCAGACAAGTTGAACGACCTATCTACGACACTATGATCTTGAATTGACCCTGAATCTTGAAATATTATTGTTAAAAATTATCTTAGGTAATTATTTACATCAGGGTAGATGCCACCGATTTTGATGTTTAATCTTCAAATATATCGTCAGGGTCAGTATTCGGAATAACTTTTCCCTATGCATGTTACCGCCACTCGGCCTTACTTTCCGTGATATCGCGAAAAACTCCAATAGAATTTAGCTTATTATTACACTTTATTTCAGAGTAGATGGCTGCTTTTTTATGTAACTCAACATAAACTTAATTCATTAAAGAGGGAGATAATCATTCTTAATAATATATAAATGAAAAAGAAAGAGTAATGGATTATGGATTCGGCTAGAATAATATCCCACCGCCATTTTTGTAACTTCGTATTTTTATCATTTATATTCAAGATCAATGTTTCATTCGATTGCAGATAGACGGTGAAATAGCTTGAAATTTCTCCAGGGAAATAGTCCACTCTGTAGTCTCTTTTTATTGGATTTCAACGCTTTGAAACTCAAGTTTCTTTATAGCTAACCTATATTTTTAGCCAAAAGCGTACCCAATTTATCGTTGATTTTGCAAGAAATACACAAGTTTTTAAATATTTTAAATCAAATACTATACTTGTAGAATTAATTTCGTAAAGTATATTCAATATAACTTACGCCACGCTAAATTATAATACATATATTTGACAACGTTATAGTAAATTAAATTACAGCTTATAAGCAGTTTTTTATACAGAAATGGTATATATTTACCCCTATAAACATATTAAATTCTAATTATTGATTACTATCAAATTTATATGAAAGTATCTAGATGGCAAGCGTAACAATTATTATTAATGTGTTCCTAAAGGGAATGAAAAAAAGAAAGGAAAAAGTTTAATTTAACTCACAAAATTCTTAGGATAAAACTTATCAGAAATTACGAAACCTTGAATTTATGTAACTTATTTAAGGAAGGTGGGATCTACAAGTCATCAATATAATATTAAACCTACTGTTCGTATAATCTCTTGCAGATGTAACAAGTGTATTTAATTTTTGTGATATTGCATTTTATACTTTGTTATTTTTTTTCTCTTAATAACAATGATATTGAATAAATTGTATTACGCATGAATAGTACATGTCTTAATGCGTCAAGAAAATTCATGAAGTTGACTTATGCTTTAATATTTTATTTATCTTTGTTATAATATTTCATATTTGAGGGATGTCTGTAAACTTTTACGATTGACTGTACATTCGTATACCTACTTATTTTCATCATATCATTTCATACCATATGGTATGTTATCCTCAGACCAATTTTTACTCGGACTCGTGATAACGATATCTGATGAAGAAATTATAATTATAAATGCATTCTTATATAGAGCATTTGGATGTTCGACATATGATTCAATGAATAATCGTCAAACGGCGAAAGAATGTTCGTTTGCACTTTTATTTTACTAAAGTGGAGAAAGAACGTGCATTTGCTTGCTTAATTTAAACCCACCTAAACGCACTTTAACACGTTGCCTGCCATGAGAAGCACAACGTAATATAATGCACGGAGGATCCGCCACAATAGCCGCGAGTATGAACAATTGATTCTCAAACACTGCAAGTTGCAATAGCCAGGGAAAGTATGAATCAACGTATGATTCACATGAACTTTAATGCAAACTTCAAATATGTGGGTCGCATAAATTATATGTTGTTTCTCAGCAAAAAGACAGCGAAGAGGTACGGCTTTCCAAAAAAATACATTCATTGACACATAAATCGCTATTCTATTCAAGGATAGGACATTTCCAGCCAGAAGAAACCAGATATTTATGATTATTGCGGCAGTTAAAATATTAGCGTGTGTAAATATTAAATAAAGAATTAACTTCAAGGATTACAGCTCCCTAAATATTCTCGGCAAGCTATTCCCTGAAAAATTGATCAAATCTAAACGGAAATCTCAAGAAAATGATCGTTTCAATACACCAAACCCGAGAAAAGACAAATAAACTCGAAGTAGCTCCTTTGTAACATGGTTTTCCACGTGGATCCAATTCGATGCGAGCAACCCCCGTTCGAAGAATGTTCGGCCTTCAAAAACAGAGGAGGAACGCGACCAGTAGCGGCGCGTGGTTCATAGCGGGCCATTTAACGGTCTTTGCGAAATTGAGTCATCACGCGGTTCGCCTGGAATCTCGAATATTTTCCTTCCGATGCTTCAGAGTTCTCCGTAACCTTCCCCCGCCTGTTTTCCCCTTTGCCATGCCACCCTCTCGCCATCTCTCTTACGATGTCCGCTTCCTCTCCTTTGCCAACAACCACCATCACTCTATTCGAGACGTCTTCGAGGATGTTCGAGTTGTCCGTAAGATATCGGCCAATGAAATGGAAGAACGAACGACTTGAGCCAAGTCAAGTATGAGGAATAATCATGGAGTGTGGAAGATGTATTTTTTGACTCGAGTATTTTTATGCATTTGTGAGAAATTTAAGGACAAGAGACTGTATGGAATATACGTAAAAAATATTTAATTTCTGTCTCTATTTAGGTTCAGAGCATTTCAATACTATTTTACTATTTAATGGTATTTTAGTCTTTCTTTCGTATTTCTGTAGAAAACCGAACTTTTACATACCTTTTATAATATAAATTCGTATCCGAAAGATACAAAAATCAATGAAAAAATTCCGGTTTTCCTAAAAATACAACGTCTCAATTCATCTATAATTCACTTTAATTTCGTTGAATATTTCTCGAAAAACTTTCTCTTCGAAAGTTCCAATAAAATGTTGCACTTTATCTAAAAATATATCTCAATTCGCTCATAATAATTCATGACAATCTCACTCAAAGAGACACTGAAATTCTTAAAAAAACTAAATCGTTGTCTAATTTTAAATTTTTGCTTATCATTTGTCACCAACTTCTCCCACGACATAAATTTCAATGAAAGAAACCCAATTCCTAACCAAACAACCACATTAATATATTTTCATTTCGTTCAATAGAAATCCCAGTCCCACAATCGAGTAGTCTCTTAAGTAACAATTTCTACAATTATAACATTAAAAATTAAACAGTAGGGAGAAATCAACTTTAATTATGGCAGTTTTAATCTTTAGAAATATAAATATGATATATTTTATTTGTAACAAAAATGCAATTATGTATATATAAAAAGACAATTCATCTTCCATGATTAACAGGTTAAAAGTACCAAATTTCCTAGAAATATATCTCAGCCATAATATTCACCGCAAATCTATCGAAAGAATCAAAAACTCTTCTAAAAAATAAATTCACCTGTTCTATCTAACATTCGTATCTATACATCGACTGAAGAACATCCGTAAACTTTCTCGCGAATCGAAAACGTTGGAAATGAATCGGTTGGCCGATTGAAAAATGGCCTCGATCGATGCAATCTCAATGGGACAATCCAGCGGGAAATGACAAGCGATATTCGATCATGAAACGTAATCTAAGAGGTAGGAACAAAAACAAACGAGAGAGAATAGAAACGGAGGGTGGCGGAGGTGAACGATGAATTGATTTCCAGCCGATTGAATCGAGTAAATGGCATTCTATGTGGCACCTTATCGTTGCTTAGATTTCACAGCCGTTAAGACTTTACGGCCGTGCCCATAAAACCGGCGCCAGACGACATCAAACGTGTCGTAATTGAAATAACGTTTACCATGCAGTAACCAGAATCACGTCACTTCGTTTCGATAAACAGCTGTGGTCAAAAAAAAGTTTAAAATTGGAACTTGCTAATATGAGTATTCGTAACTCTACACTAGACACTTTTCACCATGTTAATATTATTATTTTGGTAGTATATTCTTCATTTACGTCTATGCATCGCTCTTGCAGAATAGAATTTCGTTTTCTAAAATGATAATAAAATAATATTTTTAAAACTTTATTCCGATCGTTGCTGCACACACCGTTGTTCCAAAGAATTCCTCGTTCGTCGTTCGTTGAGATTCTCTGATATATCGTAATGTCGAGACTAATTCAATAAGATGGGTTTTAAATTGTTTTGTGCACGGTTTATCGATATTGAACCTAGATATGTATAGGACAAGATGTAGGACATGAAGCAATGTTGAAGTAAAGAAATATATATGTGTAAACTCGCTAGAGTCCCTTCAAGCGTGATAGGGACTCTCTCTGTTTACGGACAACACGACTTTCTTTTTGTTTTACAGACAACCATTTTTTTGGGTGACATTCATTTTTCCCAAATGAACGTACAGGGAGCAATATCAGAGATAAACAAGATCACAGAAGAAAGAATAATTATTTAAATCATTGACGCGGAGAGATCGGTAGCTCAGAATTCAAAATCGATCACCTGAATTACCCCAAGATTTACAACATTACATATATATATATATATATATATATATATATATATATATATATATATCGGAGATGAAAGGACATCGGGGCTTTTCTTTGGAATTCTTGGAAAAATCCCAATACTTTAGTCTAGATTTTTATCATAGTTGTACTTAAGTAATTGTTTATGATTTAAACCGATTATGTTTGCCCGAGATTTATGATAATGAGCTTGGGCTCGAGGCGACAACTAGTCGCCGAACGTAGCCGCGGTCATAGGATGAACGTTTTACCCAATAGAGGTATAAAATAATTGTATAGCTCTCTTTAAAAAGAATAATTATCGCGGCACTCGACAGTAAACATTCCAATAGTTACTGCCCCGTGGTTCGCCACACACAGACCCTATTCTTCGGGCAAGATGATTACCAGATGTCGATACATCTCCATAGTACATGTTCAGCTAGCCTGAGGACACGCTATAAATCTTAGGATTTAGTTAACTAAGGTCTTTCAAACGGACAAACAGTCTTTATCCTAACAATCCCTAAATCTATCACCTACTACGGAAAGATANCGGCGAATCTGCTTTTTTTCACGAACGGCGCTTCACGCTAGCAACTGTTTCTCAAGGGCGACTAGCATCCTTCTCTAACCACCAACATAGAAATTAACCAATTAACAGCAACGTCCATTTCCCTCACTTTCCGAACAAAGGTTTTCCTCGACGAATTCGATGATCTCGTGTCCTTAGACACAACCCATCATAGTTTTCATTCAGCATCATTGCAGCATCACCGTGACGATCTCATAAGCGAGTAAAACAACGTCTTTACGATCAGTCCGACTTAAACTTTGGAAGAAAGTATATTTTTATCCCGTTATTCGTTATTAAACTTAAGACCATTCCCATTAGTGTCTAATCATCGCGGTTACTTGTCAGTTCTGTAATATCCACACTTGTGCTAATAAACATTACGTCCATTGTATAATAACGATGGCTAATTCCAGTGAAGATTCATTACACGCCCCTAACCCTAATCCTAATGATAACCCAACATCAGAAGTGCCAGTTGTAACAATGCAACAGCTCAAGGCCATCGTGCGCGAGTTAACTCAGTCGCGAGAACAAAAATCGAGTGCGGAACCTAGAAATTTAGCGCTACCACGTTTTAACCACGTTTTAATTTTAAAATATCGCGGGCACCGACCCGGCTGCATGGTGCACAACCGTCAACCTGATGATGACAGGAAATCCTTTACAAGACAATGAGTTATTTTCTGCCTTGAATCGTGCTCTAGAGGGTTCTGCAGCGCATTGGCTTACGCAAGTACTGAATGATGAAGACATTACCTGGCCAATAATTAAGGAACTTTTCATTACGCGTTTTGGTGGCCAAGAGATGGCAACCTCGGTGCTAATGAAGATATCCAGGGAACGACCATTGAAGAACGAATCTCCGGGAGCCTACGGTAATCGTCTCCGTTCCCTCCTGAAGACTAGGTGGCAAAACGTAACTAATGCTGAAGTTATCAACGCCACCATTCTTCATCAACTGACCTTGCAAGATCGGCGCTTTAAACGACTAGCACTCACGAGTGACATCAAGACGGAGAACCAATTTCGAAATGAAATGAGAATTTTCTCTTACGAGGAGAAGTCGACGTCTTCGTCAGAAAATCCATCGGTGGGCCCTGGAGCTAAACGAAGCAGCCCATCAAATGCCCGGAATGAGTACCTCTACTATGGTATCATCAGATATAAAATAGCGGAGTGCCGTAAGAGAACAAAATTCGAGATACAGAAAAATACACGAAACCCAGGAATAAATCGACCAACCGCATCGTCCAAGGTGTCTTGTTTCAAGTGTCATGAGGAGGGTCATATCGCGCCTAATTGTCCGCAGAAGAGAAACTATAATTCCAATGATGAACGTCGAGTCGACTCTGGCCTGATGGAGTCTCCAACTGGTAGATTAAGTCATTTGGGTGAGTCGTTTCCATTTTACTTCGATTCTGGAGCTGAGTGTTCACTAATTAAGGAATCCGTAGCCTTGAAATTTTCTGGCAAAAGAATGACTGATATAGTGGTAATACGAGGAATAGAAAACACTTGTATTAAATGTAAATCTCAAATTTTGTCCATAGTATGTATTAATGGTTTTAGATTGGAGATAATCTTTCATGTCCTTGCTGATAGTTACTTAAAATATGATATCATGATTGGTCGTGAAATTTTAAGCCAAAGTTTTGACGTAAATATTACACAAAATAACCTCGCTATTTGTAAAAACAAAAGTAATTAATGTCTGTAATAAAACCGCCGAAAACGAGATCGGTATTAACGAAGTTTACACTGAGGTGCTTGGTAATGATAAAAGCCGATTGATTTCTGTTCTCGAAAAATTCAAAGGTTCATTTATTACGGGTTTATCACGTACTCGCGTAAATACAGGCCAGTTAGAAATACAATTAATTGATCCTAACATCACTGTACAAAGAAGTCCTTATAGACTTACGGAGGAAGAGCGAAGAATAGTACGTGAGAGAATAAGCGAATTAATTAGAGCAAAAATCATAAGGCCTAGTAATTCACCGTTCGCAAACCCTATGTTACTCGTGAAGAAGAAAGATGGCTCAAATAGATTATGTGTAGAACTAAATAAGAATACGGTCGCGAATCGGCATCCTCTAACTTTTATTGCCGATCAAATCACGAGATTGCAAAAAGCGAGATACTTTATTAGTCTGGACATGGCCAGCGGGTTTCACCAAATCCCTATTCATCCTAAATCTACGGAGTATACAGCATTTATTACCCCCGACGGACAATACGAGTATATAACGATGCCGTTTGGATTGAAAAATGCACCGTCCGTTTTTCAGAGGGTCATTTTCAAGGCCTTAGGCGACCTCGCTTATTCGTACGTTGTTGTTTATTTGGACGATGTTCTAATTATTGCCGACTCGATAGATCAAGCTCTAGAAATATTGTACACTGTATTAAATACCCTCGTAAACGCCGGATTTTCTTTCAATTTTTCCAAATGCTATTTTCTAAAAACCGGTACTCTATTTTGGATATGTAATTCATAATGGAGAAGTTCACCTCAACCCGAGTAAAATACAAGCCTTCAGTTCTTTACCTGCACCGACGACCGTCACACAGCTTAGACAGTTCATAGGTCTAGCTTTTTGCTTCCGAAAATTCGTCCCTAAATTCTCACAAGTAATGAAATCTCTGCATACAGTTACTTCCGGTAACGAAAACTTGGACAGATAAACACGAAAAGATAAGTCAAAAGGTAATTTCCGTCCTGACTGATGCGCCGGTATTAATGATATTTGACCCTAATTATCCTATAGAATTACATACTGATGCTAGTTCGGATGGATATGGGGCTATTTTAATGCATAAGCTTGAAGGTAAAAATAGAGTAATAGAATATTACAGTAAAAGAACTAGTTTCACGGAATCCAGGTATCATTCATATGAACTAGAGACGTTGGCAGTTGTAAACGCCGTTAGACATTTTCGCCACTATTTACATGGAATTCCTTGTTGTAACTGATTGTAATTCTTTGAAAGCATCTAGTAATAAAGTGAATATAAATAACAAGATTTACAGGTGATGATCCTACTTACGAACTTTCAATTTTGACATTATATATCGAGAAGGTAAATGAATGGCACAGGTAGAGTTCTTTTCGCGGAATCCTATAGACATTGATCATAATATAATTAACAAAGTTAAAGAAAAGGAAATTAATCTGGCCGAAATTTCAGAAGATTGGCTATTAGCGGAATAACGTCGCGATTTCAGAAATCGTTACTAAATTGCAAAATGATGATCTCGCGGAAGATATCGCAAATACATACGAATTACGATCTGGTACCCTTTATCGTAAAATACAAAGAAAAGGCAGACCCGCTTACCTGCTTACCTATTGTCCCAAGAGGTTTTAGGTGGTCTGTTATTAATCATGTGCACCAGTCAATTATGCACTTAGGTTGGGATAAAACACTCGAGAAACTATACGAGTATTACTGGTTCGAAGGAATGACGGAATATGTTCGTAAATTCGTAGGGAACTGGCATAATTGTCAAGTTTCTAAATCAAGTTCAGGTAAAATACAAGCCGAATTACATCCTATACCTAAGATCAGCATACCTTGGCATACAGTCCACATAGACATAACAGGCAAATTAAGTAGTAAAAGTGATTTGAAAGAATATGTTATTGTTTTGGTCAATGCTTTCACTAAATTTGTATACTTGAATCAAACTCGTAAAATAGATTCTCTTAGTACCATTAAAGCGTTTAAGTTTGCTATATTTTTATTCGGCAGTTCGTGCCAGATAATAGCGTATCAAGGAAGATGTTTTACGGGTAAAGAATTTCAAGATTACTGTCAAGGTAAACAGATCAAACTTCGTTTAATAGCAATCGGTGCTAGTAGAGCTAATGGACAGGTAGAGCGTATTATGGGTACGTTGAAAAATATGTTTACAACCGTAGAAATGACCGGGCGGTCATAGCAAGGAGCGATTGGCGAAATACAATTGGTTTTGAATTGCACCACAAATCGAGTGACTAGATCGAGCCCATTAAAATTATTAATCGGTAGAACAGCAAGACCGTACGGCTTGTTGCTACCTGATAATATTGAAGAAAGAGAAGTAGCTATCTCCGATGTAAGACAACAGGCAATAAAGAATATAGAAGATTAGCGCTAAGTATGATAAAGATAGATTCGACAAAACTAAAGCTAAAGTAGTTAGATTTAATCTTGGTGATTTTGTATTAAGCAAAAATGAGGAAAGAAATCAAAGTAAATTAGATCCAAAATTTAAGGGTCCATTTGTAATAGCAGAAATTTTGGAAGGAGGTAGCTATATTTTAAAAACATTAGATGGTAAAAGATCATATAAATACAGTCATGATAGATTGATTGGCAGGTAGTTGTATTCCTGCTGAGTTGGATGTCTGCAGTGATGACAATGGCAGCGACGACGATATGAGTACACCGATCCCAAAAGATCATTAACACTATGAACAGAACATCTAGCATAGTGTTTCCACATACGCCCAATGTGGCAATGTGATGAAGTTCAATATTTTCACATACGCCCAATGCAATGTAACAGGTGTAAGACCGAGCATAATAGTTCACACACGCTTACGGGTTGTCATGTGGTCCAAAAAAATTTGGATGCGAGATCAACACACAGTTACCGAATTTAGCTCTGGTGTCATTAGCGCTATGGCCATAACATCTAACATAGTGTTTTCATATATTCCCAGAGCAGTAATGTGATTTAGAAAACCAAGATTCATTCAGGTACGATATAGAGAACAGTCTGTCGTGTTATCACGGTCTGACTGGTAATCCACAGGATGCAACTAACACTTTGAATATTAATCATAATGTTACTGATTGTTGTTTTTATTTTGTTATTGAACTGATCAAAGTTTTTGTTATTGAACTGGAGTTCAATTTAGTTAACTTGTAAATAATGTCAGTTGTATTGAGTCTAATATTGGGAAAACCCAATATTTTAGACATACCCGAGCACGTGTGATAATCAGGATGGCCGTGTCGGAAATGAAAGGACATCGGGGCTTTTCTTTGGAATTCTTGGAAAAATCCCAATACTTTAGTCTAGATTTTTATCATAGTTGTACTTAAGTAATTGTTTATGATTTAATCCGATTATGTTTGCCCGAGATTTGCGATAATGAGCTTGGACTCGAGGCGACAACTAGTCGCCGAACGTAGCCGCGGTCACGGGATGAACATTTTTACCCAATAGAGGTATAAAATAATTGTATAGCTCTCTTTAAAAAGAATAATTATCGCGGTACTCGACAGTAAACATTCCAATAGTTTCTGCCCCGTGGTTCGCCACACACAGACCCTATTCTTCGGGCAAGATGATTACCAGATGTCGATACATCTCCATAGTACATGTTCAGCTAGCCTGAGGACACGCTATAAATCTTAGGATTTAGTTAACTAAGGTCTTTCAAACGGACAAACAGTCTTTATCCTAACAATCCCTAAATCTATCACCTACTACGGAAAGATANCGGTGAATCTGCTTTTTTTCACGAATGGCGCTTCACGCTAGCAACTGTTTCTGCGGCTAGCATCCTTCTCTAACCACCAACATAGAAATTAACCAATTAACAGCAACGTCCATTTCCCTCACTTTCCGAACAAAGGTTTTCCTCGACGAATCCGATGATCTCGTGTCCTTAGACACACCCCATCATAGTATTCATTCAGCATCATTGCAGCATCACCGTGACGGAGAGCAACACTCTCGTGCGATCTCATAAGCGAGTAAAACGTCTTTACGATCAGTCCGACTTAGACTTTGGAAGGAAGTATATTTGTTATCCCGTTGACCGCGGGATTCGTTATCGAACCTAAGACCAATGTCTAATGACACTAATGTGTCTGATCACCGCGGTTACTTGTCAATTCTGTAATATCCACACTTGTGTTAATAAATATTACGTCGATTGTATAATAACAATGGTTAATTCCAGTGAAGATTCATTACACGCCCCTAACCCTAATTCTAATGATAATATATACATGTGTATATATATATATATATATATATATATATATATAGAAAGAGAGAGAGAGAGAACATTTGTACTGATTCTGATAAGAATATATTATTTTCAAAATTATTGTGGAAAAAGTACTTGAAAAAAAGTTAATCTTTTGTCAAATCCAATAAATTTTCTAGACTTTTAAAAAAATTAGATTATCAAAAAACATGAACTTTTAAGTTTCTGGTTACCGGTAATCAAAGAGATTTTTGTTAAAAAATAAAATTCTTTTGCATCACATAGTAATAAGTTTGATAATATGTGTAAGAGATGAAATTTTTTTAATCTTTACAAATTACAAATTCTCTAACTGTTTTAGTTTACTTTTATTTCATACAAAATTGTACAATTTTGAAAAAGTAGCATATAACCTACAATTTGTAACTTGCAAGTAGTTTTACAGTACAATATAGTCTTACAATCTTTTACAAGTTCTAAGTTATATAATTAATATTATGACTTTACTTCAATATTACTAATTTGATGTTATTTGCAGTTTACAAGCGATCATAGCAAAATCATTGTTGCGCCTATATTACAAATTAATTAGCTAAGTAGAATTTGCTTATAACTTTCTTTTAGGCTTATTCCAAATTTAAGTTTATAGCGTTTCAAGAGTTTCATTGCTTTCGTTACAAAAACTAAAGCTATCTGAAACTGTGTATTCAGAATGCCATGTTGATTCTATACACATATATTATACTACGCGTATGCTACGCGTAGGACAAAAGATCATACATATTACAATAACGATTCTCTTATATAGCGATAAGTAGACTACAGATATTTGTGCAAATTAATATTTTTGTAAACATAATTTACAAAATGGAACTTATAACTAGATAGGGATATTAGATAGAGTTTCATTTATTAAACATTGTAGAAAATACTGTACTTTAAATATCTAATATATTTCTATATATTACGTGCATTCTGTACACTTCTTTGTCTTTAAATTTCTCATAAATGCATAAAAACCCGCAGTCTAATGATAAGTAATAAGGAGATTGAAGAAATTTGATACTTAACAAATTTGTTAAAAATAAAAAGACACGTTTAGATTGGATCTGAAATTAATAGGGCTAAAATAACTATAAGTAATTTATAAATTCTAAAGTGCACTTTTAAATCGCATGATCCCTTTTATAACTGTTAATCCTAACAATAATAATTGTTAATTGATTATTAATAAGCATCAATTCAAAATCAAAGGATAACGAACACAGTAATATAAAAAAAAGAGGCATTCGTTTCATAACTTTCTAATATTGAAATAACGATTCTTGTCACTCGAATCTCGGACGAATCGAAATCATGGAACAAACGACACACGTGGGGCGACGTGAAATATTTAATCGTAAATACATGGAAGCGCGCGGTAGCAATCGAATTTTTTTTACGATTTCACACGGCTCAATAAATGGTGATAACATCACTGGATTATTTCGGGGACACGGACGCAAAAGAGCGCCACTCGATTCAATCGACCGATTTCCATTATGAAAAACAGAGAAAAAAATCAAACAAAAGAAAAACGAAAAGGGGGAAAGAGGAAAAAGCGATCAACACTGGCACGATTCAACTCAAAAAGAGAAAAAGTCGTTTAAACGCGCAAATAGAACGTCCGCTTATTGTCGAGCGAAAGACCCTTCCGCGTTTTCATCGGCCCTCGAAAACTGGGTGCAGCCTACACTCGAATTGATTCGAGTTCACAGTTTGCCCGATTTTGCTATGAAACAATGTCTTCGTTTCATCGTGTCTTATTTTCTTTGTAGATTTCTACACGACGCTCCTTTTTCTTGGTATCGCGCCAAATAATGAATAATCTTGTTTCTATAGAATTATATCTATAGAGTTAATACTAAACATTAACTTGTTCATATATATTTTTCATTTGTCGCAACAATGACGTAACTGAAAATTTATAGTTTTTTAGTTTCTTAGTTATTTGTACACTGATCATTCGAATTTGTACTCTGCTATGACAATGAAAAATTCGCTCGTGTATTTCTTCAATAAAGATGTACAATCCAAACGAGAAACGTAGTTCGCATTAAATAAAACTGTCTCAGAAGTCAAACTAATTAACTCCATTTTTTGTTGTTACTTTCCCAGTTTCATTATATAAATATATGAATAATATTCAACTCTGAAGGAGCAAATGACTTGCTATATATAATTTCTATAATATTTATAAATTTATTTATCACAAAAGATAACAGAAGTAATGATAAATTTCAAAAATTTTAAATTTTTAAAACTTTGTGCGTAATATCATTTCTTTTCTCAAATGATGGAGTTGTGGCTTCCGAACGCCTGGAATGATAAAAGACTTTAACTTTTGGCAAGTTTCAATGCAGAAAGACGACGAGCTTTCGGAAAGAACTGGTTGTTGAGGAAAACTGAAGGTGCAATCTTTGCCGACTAGTGGAATTCATGAAAGGGCGCGTAATTGATCTCGATGTATTTGAAACTTTCCTCTTTTCCAGGTTAATTGATTTGAATTTATAATATAGCAAATGTGATAATATTTCTATTGAATTTTTTTTAATTAAGAGCGTAGTTTTTTGAAAACTGTTTCTATGTTTATCATATTAATTGGATATGAGATTAATCCTGAACTGGTATGATTGAACCATGGATTGGATTTGAGTTAAGTTACTTAACACTAATAACCGATTTTAAATTCCGGATTAAAAATTCTATAAATTCGGTATTATCACTTTTTCTCACTTTATTTCTTGCAACGTTTCCTATAATATACATATTCAATATCTATCTTTTTTTGATTTCTTCTAAAAAACGTATTATATAAACGTATTATATAAAAACGTATTATAAGTACATATATGTACTTACCTACTCACGTATATCGCGATCGGTCATTTGGCCGATTGAAATATTCATATTGTATTATAAATAGCAAGTATCTTAGCAAGAAGGAAAAAAGCAAGACGTATAGAGGAACATCGATAGATTCAACTACAATTTCTTACATACGTACAATGTGTTAAATAAAATGTTAAAATAAAATGTTAAACGATAATAAAGCCACGAAGATTTGTTGTAGATGTAAGAAATATATTTGTGGAAAATATACACTGGAGAAATGCTGGACAATGAATTATGCACTTTATTGCCAAATAAAAACAAAAACAATTAAGATAGTGAAACTATTAAACAGTAAAAAAGTAAAAGAAGCTGCACGAATATTATTTATTCTTCCGTCTCTAAAATTATGTAAATGTTATTTTACTTATTGATCATTAATTTTTAATTTTTATTTGTAATTAAAATGGAAAAAGTAATAAAATTTTAATTTGTCATCTAAATATTATTTTTGTCTTCTTATTGGATGTGCTAAATTCGACTATTACTTACATTCAATTAAAAAAAAACATAACTTTTAATAAAATTAAAATACTGGTATTTAGCCATAATCATTTGATCGGTTTGGTAGTAATAGGCACGCATATATAAATTGTTGATAGTTTTAGTACTAATTTTAGAATATTTCATTTCAACTCATCAAGTTGATTAGTTGACTGATGAAATGAAACGAATGAAGTTTTATTTTTTATTGAAAGTGAATGAAAACATTTCTCTTAATGGTTACATAATGAATTATGATAATGACATTGAGAAATATTGTAGAAATTTTTAGAATTGTGTACGAGTTTATGATGGTAAAACAATTAGGATTGAACATAAATGATCAATGGCTTGCCTATGGGGGTTTTATTTGTATTCTGTATATTAGACGATAAATCTTTATTACATAAAATGCAGAATATATGCAGCTGAAACAATTAATTATTTTTTTTATTACAAACTATGACTACAGAAACAGCGACTAAACTGAGTATAGTCGAATCTCGGTAACTCGAACCTCAAAGGAAGAACTAAAATCTTGAAGTTGTAGAAATTCCGACTTATCGAAATTTTAGAGTAAAGGAGGTTTAACGAATGAAACTTCGACATACAGAAGCTTTATATGAAGGCACAATTACATTCATCTTTTCAGAAAGCGTTAGAATTTTAGGATTCCTGTTAGAACTCATTCCATTCGATGTACATAAATTCAAAAGTAAAAGACGTGAGAGATGACAGTAATTATATGTTCTATTGACGAAAAACGGTTAACTTCCATGCCGAAAAGCGAAGAAATAGTATGTTTTCTGCCTTATGTTATGTTGAGACAATTCTAACAGTTGGGAGACAAGGATACAATATCGAATTGCAGAAACAGGAGCGATAGAAGTTCAATTTATAAAGATGAATTTAGAATTGTAAAAGTCTGGCTATTCTAAACTCGAGTTATAGAGAGAAAGTAAGTTTTATTTCAACTTTTAGAATTTTTCGTAGCGGAGTGGAAGAGAATAGAAAAAATTGTAATCTTCTTATAGAAGTTTGACTTATCGAGGTTCGACTTCGAACATTTTCATACTATCAAATTTTTATAATCATATCAAAGTACTATTACTTCATAAGAAATTTAATATATGCATCTATACTTAAACGCAGTTAATTAATATATAAATGCTATAACAAATACGAGTGCCGAATGATGTGTCGATACTTTTTGCAGCTGCTGTATATCATCTATAACTGTATGATCCAACGATACTACCTGAGAATTAGGATGATTGACTCCAATAATTTAATTATTACTTTAGTTCACATTTTCTATAAATTTGAAATGAGTCAGAAGTGAAGAACAAATGCAGTTTTCTAATCGCTTATTTTTTGGCGTTTTCAGGTCGAAACGAGCTGATTGCTCGTTACATCAAATTGAGGACAGGCAAGACGAGAACGCGAAAGCAGGTCTCTTCGCACATACAAGTGCTTGCTAGGCGAAAACTTCGCGAGATCCAAGCGAAACTCAAAGTGGTGAGTATCTGAATACCTCTTGTATCATGTGTTTTTCTTACACTTTTATTTTCAATTTCCGTTCATTTTTTCATCTCCATATATCTATACCTAATAAACGCGTAACAACAATGTCGAACATTTTTATCGACACTTATATACGCTTTACGAAGGTAAAACGTAATCATTTTGTTTAAACAATAATAACAAAATTTATTATTTCTGATTGTTTAAAAATGAATATTCGTATTACTATTAAATTGTAGTATTATTCTTGAAACGAGCAAATATAGTACTAAAAATGATTATCTTTGTTTGTTCAGAGAAATTAATAATAAAAAGTATTATTTTTATTTATTTAAGAAGAATTATTATTTATATCATCTGACGATAAAACATTTGGAACGTAATTTTATTTAGCTTTATACACACTACCACTCATAAGCATTCGAATATGTGGAAATTAAATGTGAACAACAGAAAAATAATATTTGATATATGATAGATTTTTAGAACACTATTGTACACTAAAATTATCTATTGCAATATTTATGAATAAGATTTTCGAATTAAACATCGATTTATGGATGTGTTTAAGAGAAGAAACACTGCAAAATAAGATGAAAAGTAAAATTATTTTGACAATTTTTTTCGAGCAAACAGTGCAAGTAAATTGAGTTATGTTTTGCCGTGATGTATTAAAACGTGACAAAAATTGCTGAACCAATTTTATCAATCTTCCTGTTATATTTCTTTTCGAAGGATATGCTGCAGCTTTTACATTAACAATAATACATAATTAATGTGAAGTCAAAGCAAGAATATTTAAGAAATATTACATAATCTAAATCCGTGTGTCTCGCAGGGCATGTGAGGAAAAGTCAGTATCTTAGAATAAAAATATACAATACACCCCTTTTTAAAAGAAAACGTTAATAAAAAGAATATCTTTTAGTAATTTAATTAAGTTGTCATTATTCTATCTACTATACCAGATTTATAAAAAAAAAAACAAAGAAGCAGAAAGTAATAATTTATAAGGCTTATATAAATACATATAATTTGTAAAAATTTATTTATTAAAAAATAATAAAAATTTTTAACCTTAGATTTAGGATGTTTCGTAACACATTGAGGCATGGAGTATATTCTAAATAATGGAATAAATTATTGCTATAATTTACATACAAAAATCAATCTTCCGCATTGTAATGTTTTATAATAGTTACACACAACGCTACAATACCATTCAGAAAACAAACAATTAAAATAGTGAAACTACCTATAAGGTAGTTTATAAAAATTAAAGAAGCGTTCAAATATTTCTGAGCAAAAACAGAGACGGAGACTACCTGCACGAAATAGAACATGATTTATAACATATAGATCATATTTTAATTTTATAGGAAAGAAATTTTATGTGAACATTTAAAATATAATGATATTTAACACAAAGGAAACATTTCTTATTCGGTTTTTGTACTATAGTAATTAATCCTGATAATATTAAAAATATCTTTAGATTTTACAGAACTTCGTGAATTTACCAACTATTTAAGAAATGTTTTACTAATTCGAAACATTGTTTTCCTTTTCAACTATGTTATATGCATTAATACATTGTTGGCCGGAGACATATCAATATGCATTATGTTACCTGAATGTTGTTGAACGGAAACATATTCCGTCGTATTTAGAGAAAAATATGCAGTTAAAACCACCGTACGAAGTTGTTATAATGTAAAATTCATAAAGTGTTTATCATTCATCTTCTATCATATTAGGTTTTCTCCTAGCCTTTTATGTACATAAATTATAATATTACGATACTTATATAAAATTATAATGTTATAAACATAATTATGTTATGATTTGATTTTCAAAAATGGCGCATCGCGAGTTTTTTGGTGAAGTCTTCGATGAATTTTATGCAGATACTTTGATTATCCGAATGACAATGCTAGTGATTCGGAAGATGATAGTCATTCAGAAAATATATAGTTCTGATTCACTACGATATAAATATTAAACTAATAAAAAGACGTAAAATCTCCGTAATCGATTCTGATACTGAAAGTGAAAATGGCACTCACGGTGCTGGAGAATGCTCTTTTACTTTCATTGAAGATTGAATTGAAGATATACAGAAATTAAGATTGCATTAAAAATAACGAATCATAAGCTACTCTGCATAAATCCTCCGGTCAACAATGTGTTAAGCAAATACTCTCTTTTAAATAGATATCAGAAAAATTTATGAAAATGCATTTATTACGTTTTTCTTCTGTCATTTTCATATACAGTTATATGACTCTAATATGTAGTTTTCGAAAACAGCACATCCACGCATACGACACTCGATATTTTCAATTTTTCGCCTCAGCTCATTCATTTCTCTCTCTCTCTCCCCCTCTCTATCTTCTCTCTCTCTCTCTCTCTCTTTTCTATCTCTTACATAAATTTTTCTTTTTTATTTGCACCCGCAAACAATTCGAGTTGCTCCAGAATTAATTGTCAATAGAGAATTCGTTCGATCAAGAACGGCGTACAGAGAAGTTTGTAGCGGAATAAATCACGCGTAAAAATGAACCCGGGCCCGTTTAATCAACAGCTGAATTATTAAAGCGATTTGGGAACAATTGCGCGGCTGTTAATAAATCACAGAACGCTGCGTTTGCCGCTTTCATTCGGCGATGAGGACCGTCGATATAAACCGGAGGAAAACAGAGAGACAGAGAGAGAGAGAGAGAGAGAGAGAGAGAGAACCATGCAACACGGGATTGTTCGTACAGGGAACAGTCAATAGTGAATGCACAAATATAAAAAGAAGACAAAACGAACGTGTAAATTAAGCAATTCGACCGTGTTTTACGCAGTTAATCAGCACTAACGTATAGAGGCACGCGTTGCTGAAGCATGAGTTTATTTCCGGCTCCGATGTATCTGTCACGAGACGGTGGAAAAAAGCAGTTAATTTCAACTGAAAGGAATTTGTTTGGATACGTGATTTTGGAGAATCGATTTTTTTTCATAATGAAGACAGTTATAGGGAATAAATTATCATAAGAAATTAATAGAAATATTGCTATAAAAAAAATGAAACAATAAGAAAGGATTGTAAATAGTACAAGAGAAGAAATGAACAAACAATAGTTAATTTCAGCTCAGAATTGCATGATTTTGGAATCGGTTTCGTTTTCATAATGAAGGAACAATTCGTCTTAAATTTAATAGCTGTAAAAAGTTTTTGGAAATATGGTTATAGAGAAGATTTAAAAGAGAATCGTTACAGAAAGTGTTTTCTAGTATATGAAAAAAGTGCAAAACGCGAGAAATTTTTAATATTTCAATATATCTTGAAAAATGGAAAACGCTAAATAGTATATCATGTGCATTAACCTAATACGAAAGATCTATTCCTAAAATACTACGGATTTTATTTATGGAAAGGTGAAAACAAATAAAAATTATAAATCATTTTGTGAAACTATTAACAAATCTGACTACGTTAATTAATAAACTGCAAAAAATGGGGATCAGAGTTACAAGATGTCAAAAAATTTCAAAAAAAGCCTGGTGTGCACATCGAAATGCTTGAAGCTTTGTCGGAATTACAGAGCGACTGCATCTGGTACTGCAGTGGCCACATACCGCGAGCATTATTCAGAGAAGCACCCGGTGGCAGGACAGGCCAGTGTGTGACGTAATTTTCTGGTTTCCGCGTTTCACGTGGGGTGTGAAACACCAGCCGGTGACCCTGCTTATGCTACCCAACCGGAGGCCGATTTATTCCGCGAGAAAAGAATTTTTAGGCACAGTGTTTACGTTTCCTGTGGTCACACCTTATTTAATTTTCTACGCGGTCGAGCGGCCATTAAAGACCATTCGTGGCGAACCGTACCGTCGCCGTATTTTTTCCAAAATTCGCCAGCGTTCTCTTATCAAAGTTCTCTGAACCACTGGAAACGACACCGTTAACTTCCGTAGAACGCTAAAATTCTCCAAGTTTGTGGTATGATATCCTAGGATAATTGAGGAGTTCGTAGGATTTTTTTTAGTGGATTGTATGGATATTGCCAATGAATAGCTTTAAAATGTTCGTTTATTATTAAAAATAAAAAGAATTTAAAGATGAAGCAAATACAAAGTGCTATGTTAGAATGAATTAATTGATTTTAGTATCTTTTCGTTGCATGAGCTCGTTTTAGTACACATTGAACTAAATACATAACGTGTGTTCAGTATTTAGAGATAATGTGTTCTAGACGCAATCTATGCAGAACAAAATTATTACCTAATACAAAGATTTAAATGGGGAAGTTTTAATATAAATGTAAACAACTTACTAATTTTTTCATACTTTATCTACAAAATTTATGTAATTTATATGCTTTATATTCATTATTCATACTTACATTAATTAACTTTCTCACTATATTTTCACGACTTATGACTGAAGCTACATAATAAAATAATTAATAGGAATATTTTTTAGTTATTATTATAAGTAAATAATTGAACCGAACTAATAATTTTACAAACGATTACAAAACAGATTCATTCTTGTTATTTACTCTATATATTTATAGTAATGTAGATATAAGCAAGTATTCATAGTAATGAAGATGTAAGAAAATTGATAGTATCAAATCAATCGATAAATTTCTTTCCATGTTCGTTATAGTATTCTAATTTTACTCGTAAAAACTGATCATTATAGCATCCATATATTTTAGAATCGCTCGTTGTAGCAATTCCTACTGTATCAAGAACGTGATTAGTAAGTAACTACTTACATTTTTGTTAATTTTCTAATTTTAATGTCGTTTTATGATTAAACGGAAGAAGAACATACATTACGTTAATAACACATTTGATACTAAGACAGGTGAAATCTTACGAGTAAATTGTGCAAATTACAAATTAGTCTGATCATCATATTTGACGAAAAATGATAAATCGTAAAAACGAATTCCATATAACCTATAACTTGCATGTTATTAATTTAATGATATTTACTGATGTTATAAGATACACAAGTTTATGTCTCAAAATAAGTAATTCGCTATTCTTTCTTCCTTACTTGAACTCACCGACAGAGTGTGAGAGCCGGAAATGAGTAAGAGATCCGTACAAGCGAATAGCTATAAATTTGCATCATCTAGTAGAAGACGAGTAGAATATGTGTGATGCTGCCTCACTTTAGTATTAGCGATCCTGACGTGTTATGCGCTCTTTTATGATTTGTCGCTATCTGGAGTCTCTCGCTCGTTCCCCGCGTTCTTTCTTATTCCGTTCGAGAAAAAAGTCAAGCCAAATAGTATACTTGTCTCATATATTTGCCTCGAAATAAGTAATTGTGTTTCTTCCGAGAGAAAGCTGTACATTTCTTTAATTACACCTTTTGAATTATTTGAATTATTAATATTAATAAAAAAATGTATCTTTTAATTTTGGTGAGTGGACTTTCCACATCAAAACTGATAAAATAATGATCAAAGTGAGAACAAAGGTGTAATAGGCCTGCCAGGACCTATTTGCAATCGTATACCCATATGATTTTTATTCACGTTTGTACTGTACGTTTAACAATGCATCTAAAATGTATTTAATGGTATCATACATTTGTAGGTGGTGTATGTATAATAGTTTGGAGATTAAATCATTGTATTGCACTTCATTTTAGAATACATCATTTTAGCCTATATTCTGTATCTGTATGTCTAACATCTATATGTTACAAATTAGAATAGAATACAAATTAACCCTTGATAATCAAACGTATGTTCAACCTTAATTTTTTACTGTTATAAACTTTTAAACAATTCCAAAAAATTCTATATTTATCAACATCGTTATTATATTAAAAAATTATTAAAACAAATATTTTCATTCAATGCATTTTCAACAAAAATAAAGATTCTTTTCGAAGAAGTCTGTACCAGAATGTCGTGTGATTCCGATCTTTTCACTTATATTTCTTTTTTTTTTTTAATATCTCGAAAATTATAACCGAGCGATATTATATGTATGTATATGTAAAAGTTTTTCAAAATGGTGATCTTGACAACATGTCTCAAAGTTATTAAAATGAGTGTGGTGTATCGTATTCTACATAATTATGTAAATTCAATCTAACCTGTTTTAATCTCCGATGACTCAGTGATACTAGTTAAGAGTCAGATCGCATCAAACTGAAAGCATTAAAACAATTAATTCGTTTCACCCTTTTTACGTATATTGGTTTCAGTAGACTTAATAGATTAGTCGCCGTATACGAATTTTTCCAGGAAGCACATTCTTCGGAGATTCAGGCCGCATCATCTATATTCCCCGAAATAATCCTGCATCGAGCATTATAGTATAATTGATTGTTGCGGTGTAAACGCGACTCTCTCTTTCTCTCTCTCTCTCTCTCTCTCTCTCTCTCTGTCTCTCTCTCTCTCTGTCTCTCTCTGCCCTCCCAATAACTGACGATACACCCAAAAACGGGCGAACGGCATTTCAGAATGTCGATAAACATGTCCAGCCCGTTACCCGGGCCAATCCTGCATTCCTCGCGTGTATTTGCGCGATGAGGGGCTGGCCGCGGACAGGGACAGAGCGATTGTACCGTGACAGAGCGATTGTACCGTAACAGACAGAGAACAAGCGAAAATTGAAAAAAAGGAGGGTGGAAAAAATAGAGAAAGGGAAGATGGAAAATAAAACAGAAAAAAACGAGGTGGAAGAGAAAAAAATAACACGAGAACAGCCACCCTCTCAATTAACCGAATTGATTTTCTACTGCAGATTCGTCGGTAAAGAACGGTCCCGCGGAATGAAATGGATTTTTCGCATGCAGTGCGCGCCCGATTTCACGATAATAATTTTTCCCTCTCTACCTGTCTTTATCTCTCTATCTGTACCCTTTCTTTCTCCCGTACGTTTTCCCCCTTTTTTCTATTAAATTCGAAAATTCGCTCGTCTGCATTCCTTTCAAAGAAATCGCGCCGCGTGCAAAATAGGAGCAGTACCTATACATTTTACATATGTATAAGAGCGGCGTGGTCGATTTTTATGTGAAGTATTGTATGTAGCTTTCTGTGCATGCGTAATTGAATTTGCGATTATGTGTATTCGTGAATGTGACGTGAGTGAGTGAAAGAACTCAACCATCTGATGAATAAAGAGAAATAAGTGGCTTTTAGGCTTATAGTGGCAAATGTTTAAAGTGGAAAATGTTTACGTGTAAGTTTAACTAACTATATTATAAAAAGTTTTATTTCTGTAATATAGGACTTAAATATACATTTCTTGCAACTCGAAGCATTTACAAATATAGAGCGGGTTTCGAATTTTTATTTTAATAATTACAAACTAAAAATAAAATTAGTTTTTAGAACAGAATAGCCAAAATAACCAATTTGAAATTTTTCGTAGAAATGTCGTAAGTTTACAACGGTTTGTAGATTATTGCACTTTTAATTTAAATGATTTTTCGTAAAACATATAAACAAAAGCTGGAAAAAGAATTTTTAATACTTGAAAAAAAGTTTGACATAAATTGAAACGAGAAGTCACATATATAAATATTATTTTTTTCATATATTGTTAAATCTTAAAATATTTTTTTAATATCAGAAAAGTACGACTGAGTCGAGAGCGACTAAAATAATGCAGCGAGATTAATTCCTATGGTATAAATTTTTATTCTTTAGTCCATCAATAGTTACAACATTAAATTTATAAAGGCTTTCATACTATGAACATAATATTTCATAAAGATGAAATTTAGCTCATAACTTGACATACGTGTTATAGAAATAAAATTTGAAATATTTTATAAGCGTACAGATTACTATCACCTGTAAATCGTTGACCTACTAGCAAAATTTTTGTAGGTGCCATAGTAAGTTCGGCATTCCACGCTTATAATGTGACGTAATATTTAAAAAATTCTTTTAGATTGGGATCTACTGTTTGAAAAAGTCATTAATATATCTTTCGACAAAAAATTGAAGATTCCATTTGTTTACGTAACCATATCCATACTTATAAATTTTACTCCATATCCCGTGTGATATGGTGTGATATGAATGATTATACTATTATACCGAATTATATCATTTTATCATTGTATTATCGTCAAGTACTTATTATCAAGTATTATTATCAAGTATTTATGCTTGTACTTATTTATAAGTGCAGATGTTTTTTACAGACATCAAACTGAAAACTGTCAATTCAATATAAATACTTCTTGCTTTTTAAATAAAAAATAGATTACACAGATTATACAGTAGTTTGTAATACATGTATGTATTTGATTAAAGAGTTATATGTAAGCAAATAGTACTTGAAAGTATGTTTACCTATAATTGAGTATCATGAATGGTGAAAAATCGGAAGCAAGTAAACCTGAAATTATTGTTGAATTATATAAAGAAAGAAAATGGCAAAAAGAAATTGCGGCTTGTCTGAACAAAAGTAAATCAGCAATTCATTGCAAAATAGAATAATAGAATTATGATAGAAATATTGCAAATAAATCACGATTTGAGCGTGGAAAGAAATTAACGCCAAAGGTAGAAAAGACAATCCTTCAAAGATAATGAAAAATCTATATATGTATATCTGCACTGGAATGGGAATCAATGGTTACTATAACTACGTCAAAAATTTTATGGAAAAACCGAAAGAATACGAAGAATTAACAAGAAAAATAACCTACCTTTGAATACCTTCGTTATTCGCTGTAATTCAAAACATCTGCCTGCATCATTCTCATCAAGTCAACTGAATCCTCCAAATCTCACTATAATACAAATAACAACAAAAACTCAACCAAATAACTAAATCAATCAATAAAAGGAAGCGACAATTCAATCTGAACCAATGCAGCAGCCGATTCCGCAAAAATGGTGTGTTCCCTTGCTACATATAAAAGGACAGACGAGAACAGAGAGAAAGAAAGAGAGAGAGAGAGAGAGAGAGAGAGAGAGAGAGAGGGAGGGAGGGAGAGAGAAAGAGAGAGAGAGAGAGAGAGAAAGGCAACAGGCAAAAGTTCACAGTTTTTCACCGTACACGTTGACCGAAGAGAAAGGCTTTATCGCTGTGCATTGTTACGCGGCACGCTTCATTTCGAATGGGCAGAGCTTGTAATGGCTCTTCCATTACGGATTTATGAACGAAATTGAAAAGGCCTGTACCGGGTGGAGGGGTGGAGGAACGTGAGAGGGGATCATGGAAGGGTTGGTACACGCCAATTTCCCGGATATCACGGGAACGAAGCTCTCGCGTTCGCTTCGTCAGCAATTTTCGACAGCGCGGGGGTGGCGCTGATTAAAACGACGGCTTTCCGATAAAAGCACAAAATTCCCGCGAATTTCGCGACCCAAAACCAGCCTTGTTTCTGCAATCAACTGCATTGCCGTTTCACTCGATAGCGATCGATGACATCAACCGCGCTCAGGTCGGGCTTAAAACAGCGACAGAACGAAGGGGGCGAGGGAATGGGGATGCAAGGGGTTGGAAATTCAGCGGCGAGAACGAAATTATGCAGGCAACCAGGGGAAATCGTTCATCGATTTAATTTTACACAGTTTGATCTGTGTGGATACACAGTAGGGAATAAATAGAAGCTTTCTTCGATCTTTCATGTGAATTTTAAATTTTTTAATGGAATATTCTTTTTTTTTTGGTAGTGTGTGTTAATAATTTCATTAGTGTTGTTTGTTATTTTATGTTATGTTTGGTTTTTATAGACAATTTATTCGTGAATTTAGATTCTGTTTCTTTTTTTAGTTTGCTTTAACACATTGTGGACTTGTAGAATTTGTGCGAAGTTTTGCGCCTGTGGCCGAATTAATGTATCCTAATTTTCATAAAATGTGCTTTTCAATCTACTCTTCTGTAAAAACAAAGGAGTATTCTCAAACGCCGTGAATGTCATTTCCATTTTCAACATCAGAATCGATTACTATGGTTCTCCGATTTTTTGTTTTCTTGTTGATCTAATATTCATATCATCTGAATCAGAACTGTACTCTGTGGAACTATCATCATCCGAATAACTAATATTGTCGCTCGAACAATCAAAGCATAAAATTGCATAACATTTACCGAAGACTTCTTCTTCTCTTGTAATAAAATTATATTTATAATACATGAAAGATCAAAAAAAAGCCTAACATAACCAAATGTGAATGATAAATCTTCACAAACTTTATAACAAACACTTCATTAATTTTAAGCTCTGTATGTATATCTCCAACGAACAATGTATTAATAATGAAATTTTCGATACTGAAACGCACCTGCTGAGAAGTCTTAAAATAGTTATTATATTTACTGCATAATTGGAAAAAGTTATAGATGATTTATGTCGTAATGCAATTTTATTTAATGCTTGGCACGATAAAGAAGTTATATGTAATTACCGATATATTAACAATTATATTAAGGCATACGTGCAATTTAAAATTTATAGTCAACATTAAATACTAAGATTTTATTAAGAATAAGAAATATCCTAAAAATGTTAAGCAAATATGCATGTGTAAGAAAATGAAACTTTGGTTATTATTCTCCTTTCTTATTATATGTTACCAAAGTTGTACAATCTTTCTGTTAAATTATAATTATTTAGTTTATTGTAATTCGGCAACATAATGTAGCAGAAATACATTTCTAGTATTTTACCAGTATTCGAATATATTTAATACTATAGACAATACTTACCGGAGTGTGTGTAGTAAGATATCGTTATAACGGAATAAATGGAGTTTCTATATCCAGACGAAAATTAATTTTTGTGTGCTATAAATCTATTGCGTCTTTTTTTACATTTACGATATTATAATGCTTATATTTAGAATGTTAAAATACTTTAGAAATCGTACTATGCAATCAACAGAATATGCAATATATACGTTACCTTTCCGCAATAATCCAGGATTGTGCACATACGCATGTTCTATACATATTAGCCTTAGTTTCTGAGATGTTCACAGAAAACTCCAATAGAATTTAGGTTTCTATGCTACGATTACATTTTATTCTGAAATAAGCGGCCGCATTTTTATATAGTTCAACTTATCGATGAAAAAAATAACCGAACAATAATGGATTATGGATTGGGTTAGAGTAGTATACAATGCCAGCGTGAAATAATTTTCGATAAAATTATTGATATATGGAATATTGTATTTTATTTTGACCTTTAATTCATCAAAATAATGGACACAAAATATATACATATATATCCCCCACATGCAACCTAGTGATAACAATAAATTTACAAAATCGAATAAAATAAAAATTAGATCATGCTAGTGTTATTGGCCTCCTCACGATATGACTCGGCGCCGATTATTAATTTAAATCATCCAACAACTTATCGATTTATCTTTTTTTATTTTTATTAAAGATGATTAACATCAATGAATTGTTTAGGTTGGACTGTATAAAAAAGCGACCACTTATGTGTAAGAATGAAATGTAATGAGAACTACAGATATTAATTTTATAACTTTATAACATGTATTGAGAAAAGATGTTCAGAATGTTGATCTTGACAACATATTTCAAGGTAATAAAAATCGGTGAGGTCTGTTCTCTTAATGTAAATAATTACGTATAAAAAATAGTATATAAAACAATGAGAGATATAGAAAAATTATTTTTGAATGATTTTATAACATTAAATTCACAATTCTTAAATTAAAAGAATTCTTAAATTCTTAGAAAAATCATTCAGCGGTGAAAATACTGAATCATAAAAGTGAGATTTTTGGTAGAAAAAAATTAGAAGACTCAAATGCTGTTATTATTAGAAGAGAAATATCCGACAAATAGCTCAATTAATATGCACAAATATAATACAATTATATAATACAATTTCCCAAAATATCAATATATATATTTATCCTGAAAAAATATCAATAACATATTTGCTTTAAGTATTCAAATTAAACGAAACAAATTTAAATACGATAAAATAAACAGTATTGTAATACTTAACTAGTATCATTAGGTGATATGCGAACAGTTTGTATTGGATTTAAGATTAGGCTACTTAATTTCCTAATATTTAAGTTTAATCTATATTTTACATATTACACC
This sequence comes from Bombus haemorrhoidalis, assembly GCA_014825975.1. Classification (NCBI taxonomy): domain Eukaryota; kingdom Metazoa; phylum Arthropoda; class Insecta; order Hymenoptera; family Apidae; genus Bombus; species Bombus haemorrhoidalis. The sequence goes on from CM026164.1 coordinate 14,463,189, forward strand.
TTAGATACCATTGATGTTTTTTATTACAAAAAATACAAAATATAAATTAAAAAACGTGCTCTACAATCAAATAATCTAAGCTAGGTTATTAAATTATTAAAGATACCTATAAAAGTTCAAAATAAGGCAAGGTTAATCACAATCATCATCAATAAGACAGATATTCACCAGTAACGATCAAACAACAATAGCAAGTATAATCCACCGTTATAACCAAAAAATAAAACAAATATAAGAAGAAGTTCAGAATGCTAAAGCTTAACTATCGTGAATTATAAGCACAAAAAAGATGTTAATATACTGTAGTAATGAAAAAACAGATTTTGATTTACTTAATTTTTTATTAAAATCAACAAGTATACTAATATTATTAAATTATATGACATTATATTATATAAAATATATATAAATTATATATATATTACATTATAAAATATTCTTTTTAATTTCATTAAATTTTGAACTACAACTATGTGTATATAAAAAATGAATGTATACATATATTTTCGAATGATACGTGTATTGATTGAAAAGGCTATCATGGATTGAAGATTGTAAATGTAATTTAATAAATACTTTAAGCCCACGACGTGCATTTGATTCATGTGTGTGTTGCATTAAACATAAATATATCACTATATGCAAAAAATACCTGCTCTTAATTCATCAATGTACCAACAAATGCACTAAAAAGCAATACCAAGCCATCAGAAATAATAGATAATTTTTCAAAAACTAATATAAAAGTCTTACGAAACAGAAGAGACAATAAACTCATAATTCGCTAAAAAAGAAAACAAACAAGAACTATCATACCATCGAGATTTCACCGACAGTCGGCAATGCGTTGTAATCGGTTTGACGATTTGTTAGGATCATGCCGCCAAGGAGAAGGCGCTGCAGACTATGTCGAGCATGTCGAGCGCCCAGATAGTATCAGCTGGGAGTGCGATACACAACAAGATGCCCCCCGCCCTCGTGGGGCCCCTTGCCCTTCATGCTTCCACCCCTGTCTCCTATCCCGGAGCGGTAAGTCCCGATCACGGAGCACCCCTTGGAACAAATTTTTTTTCTGTTTGAACAGTCTATTTTTTCTGTTTACATATTACGCAACCAGAAAAATACTCCAGAGAAAAAAGTAAAAAAAGGAGCCACGAGCTTTGGGGTGAGACGACGAGACACGCTTGCTCGACACGATACGTAAAGAGAGAAAGATTCAACTAAAAACCATAGATTTCTTTTCTTTTTTACACTAGCACTAAACTGAGGATGTTTATGCAAATTTGTGTTTTATTAATTTAATTAAGGAAATAGAAATTAAGCAGAAATTTTTAGCAAGGATATACTATACAAAAGTATACTTTGGGTATTTTACATATTTTTGCATATTATATGCATTCTGTGTATTTTTGCAACACTAAATTTTTCATGAATGCATAAACATTCGCAAACTAATCATCACTATACTGCGGATTTTTGTGCAAATTTATATCTTTGTAAGTGTAAAAAGAAAGATAGATATTCTAAATATTTATTTCGAATATTTTATATATTAATTATATGCTATACATTATGTACTTTTAAATTTTCTGCCTATGCATAAACATCCGCAGGCTATTTATTCATCTATATCACTACGATCGTTAGGTCAATCATAATTTTCAAGGTGGAGATGTATTACATATATACATAAAAAAGAGGTAACACGGAAGTTGATTTAGAAAATAAAATGTGTTCCTGATCAACGACGCTCGCGATCTCTCGATCATCTCTTGCCCCTCGTAATCGCTTTTATTTTTCGTTGGACGAACGATCGGTGTCTCGTCGTCTTGAGGATGTAAACTTTAATTGCTATCACACACACTGTCGGTTTGGCTTCTTCTTTGACATTGTATCTGTTTTCATTTCATTCTAACCGCTTCGCCTTGTAACCGTCTCTAATCCGCTTGCGAGAAACCGATCACACACGTGTGATTTTGTTTAAACTCACTTCACATTTTTTTTAAATATCTCGTGAATAACATGTACATACACGTAGTAGAAGAAAATACTCTCGTATTTGTTCTCCGATCTTTTTGCTTCAATATCCAGGAATTACTCGATCAAACATCACTGAAATTATTATTAATCAATTATTACCAATTCATACAACAATGCTTATTCAAAAACATACTTTGCTTCTTTTATCTCTGAAAGACTTGACCAATCATTATTTCAAATTTATCTCGTTCCTCAAATATAAGTTTGTATAACAATTCATTTTATTGTATGATGATTCTTAAAAAATATGCTTGGTAAAAGTATAAAAAGTGAAATTCTATACAAACGATACAAATAACCTCTTCATCTCTACTAAATTCAATTCTTTAGTTCCTTAATTTTCACTTTTACATATACATCTACATACATACACAATTACAATTTCTATCTTTTTTCTTATCCAGTCGGCTGCTGTTCTTCTTAATCTTCTTCTCATTCGCCTTACAGCTTACTATTGTCACTTAAAAAAGGAAGAACATTACAGGACAGTAATATTAGCGAACTGTAAGAGGCAGTGTTTACGCAAATTTGAAATTATCATCTCCACCTTCGATTATTCTCCTTATTATTCTTCCTGCTGTTTCTCTCTCTCTCTCTCTCTCTCTCTCTCTCTCTCTCTCTCTCTCTCTCTCTCTATTTATCTATCTATCTATCTATCTATCTATCTATCTATCTATCTCTATCTCTCTCTTAATCATGGAAGCTTATGCGAAAAAAACTAACCATCCTCATATAAATGAAACCCCCTTGCTCTCTGCTGCTACGCCCCTGGGGGCCCTTGTTGTGTATTGTTCAATTTGTCCGTCGCTCTATCTTTTTTACGTATGTATATCACCTGGGCATATATACACATACATATACGAGTGTGCATATTGTATATGAAATTTTTGGACATTAATTACATGTGTGAGGCGTCGTTGTGTCTTACCAAACTGTCTTTCTCTCTTCACGTAATACAGTTACTATTTATATATATATATATATATATACATATATATCTTTCATTGTATGCGCGTACTTTTCTCTCGTACATATATTTTTTATTTCTTAATTTTTCGTGCATTTAGTATCATGTTTATTTTTTTTAGTAAATTTTTCTGTGCCCTGTTACAAAGTGTCACGATGACTACTCACCCAAGGGCTCGATGGCTTACAAAGAAAAATGAAATCTCTTCCTGCTATTACATTTCGGAACCTACCAACTGCATTGTTTGATATGTTCAATTGATATTTCTAATTAGTGGATCATAAGTTACGATAGCGAGCATGTAAATAGAGAAAGCTATGCCAAATTTAAGACTGACTAACCAATAAGATTTATACTAAAGGAATTGTGAAATACATGAAAAGATATATACTTAACGCAAGGAAGAAAAGTTCATTTAAATTCCCAGAACTGTACAGTTGTAAACCTACCAATTAGGATTGATTATTTCGATTACTGTGGTAGTTCCAATGTTCATTTAGTTTGTAGCTATTATTCAGAATAGGAATTTGACAAATTTCCATATACGTATATAGTACTTTAAAAACTACGAGAAATATATTTAAAAATTCTATATTATTAGAAAAAAATGGAAAAAACTCATCATAATATTTATAATTAATAAGCACTTATTTAGAATTAATAAGTTTCTTATTTACACGCTCGTCACTGTATGCTCCCAATAAACAGTATGCATTATTTGTTGACAAGAATTGTTCAGAAATTTTTTTATATATACATAAACGTATTTGCACATCAGTGTTCATTTTATTTTAATATTTGTATATCAAAGATTTATATATATATATGAAGTAATATTAAATTTATTGCTGCGAGACCGTAAAATACAAAAAATAACCAAAAATTAAAAATATTTAGAAAGAAATACTTTTTATATATATAAAGCTTGAGTTATGATCCACGGATCGAAAATACTTTTCTAGAAGGTTGAACGTGTTGAACAGGTTGAATACGTATAGTAAAATTTATCTTGCAAAAGTCAGCATCACAATACAGCATTAGAAACTGGAAGATACATCATTTTTTCTTTCAAGATAAACAACTAACATGTTCGAAGCTATTTTAATTTCGTGAAATTAAGAAGTCGTGGAATATATAGTATATGTACAATTAGACTACGGATTTTAATACAGTTATGAGAAATACATAAAATGCAAATAATTTATAAAAATGCATAAAATATTCAGAATATAGTAATTAATATTCAGTAAATAAGACAATTTTCTATCTAAATTCTATTTTCTTAGTTATATTCATAAACATGTGAATAGGCAGAAAAATCCGCAGTCTAGTCATATATAGAGGTACCTAGAATCAAAGGGATGCAAGTGGCATTTCCTTGTATATCGAAAAAATTGAGTTTGAAATTCAAAGCTGTTAAAAAAATTCCACGTAATGTCATGAAAATGAAGTTATATTTAATGCTTGACATATAGTATACACAAATTTCTAACGAATTGCATCTTTTAGTTTATGCGTAATATAAATTACTTGCATCCCTTTGATACGAACTTATTTCGATATTATTTGTTTAACAGATAATTTTTCTAGTTGAATTACTTAAATTATTTACGATATTATATTTAACGATTTAACTATTTCTATTTCTGTTCTTAATTCGAAAATGTCAAAAGTAGTACTTGCATCCCTTTGGTTCTTCTAATGCTTCATATATTAATCGAGGCATTTTCAATAACTTATTCTTTTCTGAAGGAATGTTCCTTAATATGATTTCGAATATATAAGAATTGAAAAGTTTAGGATGGTTTTATAGTTATGGAAGACAATACAGTAAAAATGATAAAATCCAGTACAGACGAGCAGTTTGCGTCAACATATCACGCATCGCAGCAATTTGCCACAACGTTTACGCGTCCAATTTTTCTTTCAATTTATAAGAGCGTTTTACGTTAATTTGCCACAGCATTTTGCGTTTGCTTTCACATTGTATATTTGTTTAGTTAGAATTTATCCATGGATGCGATAATTCATTAACAAAATTATTAAAAACTGCGTTCTCTTTATATGTGTTGTTTAGGGCTATATCAATCTATGACAAGAAGAAAATATTGAATACATTCCTTTATTACTGACATGAGGGAAATCAAGAGAAAATTTTGTAATTATTTTCATATGACCCCAAAATCTTTTTATGAATTAAGTGCAAAAAGTAATATAATAGCCACAAACCACTCGTATAAAAAGATTGGGTTATATAAATTAATATAAAGCAATATACTGTCGAGTGTCAGCATTTCGTTCGTGGTCAAGCAGTCCAAACGTCAGTTTCGATGAACGCAAACTCACTGTCTATAGTTGCCATTCAAAGTTGCATCCCGTGTAAACTGCTTCATATAAATATATGCTGTTCCAAAAAGCAACAGCAAATTGCAGCGACACGGCGCAGCGCGATGCAGCGGTAGTGCTGACGCAAATCACTCATCTGCATCAAGCCTAAGTGTATTCACTTTATATTTTACAAACTACTAATGTTTGACTAAGAAATGAGAAAGGTAAATAAAATCACATTGCGAAGACGTATTCAAAAATTTTCCCCGTAAACAGTTCATCAATTAGAGTAATATGACTTTTATTTAATAAAGAAAAATAATCGTAAAAATAAAAGTGAATATCCATGTAATTAAAAAAACATAAATATATGCAAATACTAACCGTAACCACCGTAGTGCTTGAATGGCAAGACGTTTGGTAAATTTGTTCAGCGTTACAAAGGGAAAAAAGCAGATGTCCTGTTTTCAGCAATTCTGGCAACCGGGTCTGCAGCCAGGAACGTCACAAGATGTCAAACCGTTTTCGCAGCCGGCATATACCGGAAAACCAGCGACAGCGGTTTCAAGCGGTGACATGGTCCAGGCTCAACCACCCCCGCCCTGGGAAGGACGTGCCATCGCAACCCATAAGCTTAGGCTTGTAGAGTTCTCGGCCTACATGGAGCAACAGAGAGACCAGGATATTGTAAGTACTCCTGCGCAAAATAAAATGGCCACAAATATTCAGCTTGACTGTCAGATGAATGGTCATTTGCTTCGTACAGAAAGTGGAAAAAAGTACGGATGGTAAAAATGAAAACGAATTAAACTTTCAATTCCTATAATTCAAAATTCCGACAATTTGTATCTTGAGTGTCGCAAGATAACAAACTTTAAGAATTTATTTTGAGATATATATAAAATACAATCAAATCTTAATAATTCGAATCTCAAGCTACTTTGAAGAGGTTTCGATTTATCGAATTTTTCGAACAAAAGGAATTTTTTCAAACAAAAACAGCTTATAGAGGAATTTTACAAAGATTAAGATTTTCCGAATTGTAGATTTTCAAAGAAGACAAATTCAACTTTTAAAGGCCAATTATTTATTTAGAAAGATAAATTATAGTTTACGTCGTATAGGATATATGTGAAGCTCATGCATGTGATTCGAGGATCAGGAGCATAATGGGTACAGATTGAAATACGATTTTTCATCGCAATGTGTACTTATCTATTATCGAGAGCAGATTTATAGACGTGCGCTTTGACTTGTAAGAGTTAAGCTTTTTAAATTCGAGTCAAACAGATAAAACATCATACCTAAATGCGTAACGAATAATTCAAGGTAATGAAAAATTGTATGTATTTCGACCTGTAAAGGTTTTTGAATTATAGAAGATCCGAGTTAGATTCTACTACATAATTTCTAGAAGTATCAAGCAAAAAATGATTAATTGATTAGAATTTTGTATTCATGTAAGATTATAATGCAATATACATGTTGCACGCATAAATAATGTAGATATAAAGATGGATTTTTTAAAAAACGAGAGTTTGTTTGAACAAATTTTATCCTTTATTTTTGGTGTATGTTTATATAAAGAATAATATCCTGTTCGATAGCGCTATATTTTGCACGATATCCTTATGTTATCATTTTTGTATAAAAAGCATATATAAATATATGTATATATTCGTTGAATAAACAATTTTTCTTGAATTGATATTATTCGTTAGATGTTGTTGAACACATGTTGAACAACAATGACGTTCTTTCGAAGTGATATATAAAATGATTTATAGAAACAAAAATATTTGTTGAGGGAAAGAAAAGTTTGGGAAGTTCGTATGATGAAGTCGGATATTTTCATTGATGTTAATAACCTAATAATGCAAATACCAAGAAAATGGAAACGATAATCCAGAGACATAGCGAGAATGATAGTATTATGCATATGTAGTATTAAATGTATAAATCCCTTACAATTCAGAATTTCAAACGAAATAATAATTTTCGAATGTTTCTAATAAATTCTCAGATTTACCATATTTTCTACTAAATTATAGCCTTGTAAATGTTCGCAGATTATAGAGATTCAAATTACAGAGATTCCACTGTATTATAAAATAGATAAAATATGGTGCTTGTAGGTGCCAATGGGAATTGAAAAATTGAATCCTGTTAAGATCATTAAATTATTTTGGATCCAATCTTCTTCTTCTTTTGTTTTTCGAATTTTCTAATTTTGGGGCAATTAAAATTGGAGATTTTATGAAAAGTTGTTAACTCTCTCGTGGGTTACTGTTATACATACTATATCATGAATATTGTTTTTAAATTCCTTAGATATTTTTACATATTACATTACTTTCATCTATCCTATATATTTTATCCTACATATCTTGAATATTTTTATATATTATACATATACATATACTTTGTACATTTTTGTACATTTAACAATTAAGTAATAGCTAAATTTATTCAAAAAGTAAAATCACCATATATTCATAAATCAATCATTCATAGTTTGATAGAATAATAACAATGTAATTTTAAGGGTAATAAGTATTTTATATCATCTTTAAATGTAGCTTTTAAACTAATAAAATAAAATATAATATGAAATATTTAAGTGAATCAAAAATGACCCAGTTTTCATTGTTTATACCTACAGATTCATTAGAACTCAAAATTAGAAAAACATTTTGAAAGAATAAAAATATGATCGAAAAAAAAACATGGTTGAAGAAGCAATTAGATAGAAAAAATCTTAAAGACCATAAAAAGCTTACTAGAATAACGCATATTACGATAACGTATAATGAACAAAACTTCTTATTTTTATAATGTTAATCCTTATTTCATTCGATGTTTATAAACGATCGAGGGAAAAATTTGTAATAGTACTACTTACATACATTGTATTATACTTGTTATTATTATAATCTCTATTTTTCTTTATAGAAAATATATTGTATATTTGAATAAACATGTCAAAAGTGGTTTTATTTATGACGAATGCTTACCAAACATCGCATTTAACGATTTATATATCAATGTATATGTGAAATTAAATAGCAAAACTATCAATTAAATAATATACAACGTGACTCGATGTACTTGGTCCGCAAAATAAAAAACTGGTATATTTTATAACTAAAAATAAGAAAGAAATGTTATATGAATATAAACCTATATCAGAAAAGAAATTATATAAGAGAAACAACATATTGATAACATTGGAAAACATATTGACGATATTTCAATTAACTGTCTTTCATAAAATTAGAATATAGATGTACGTATATCTATGTGCAATAAAAATTGAATTCACACCATTCCTACTTCAACTTTTTTTAATCTTTTTACAACATCTCGGTTGAAACTTTCCGCCGGTATAAAAGAAAAACTATGAAAACGGTTATACCATTTAACAAATCGTATATTCAACGTTATATCCAGATTAACGGGAGCTTTTTTCCATCTGTACGAAGTAGTCGCAATAAAATCGAATAGTTATTCGCTCATTTCGAGTTCTCAAAGTGTCGGCTGATATTTAAAGCGAGACGAAGACTAAATTACCCCCATTAAATTAATGCTTGGAGTAATCAGGGATAGGCGTTGTTGACCGAAAGTCGCAATTTCATCCCGACAAACAATTCGAATTGTTTTTTTTTTCGTCTTTTTCCTTTACAGTACCACAAGCACCTGTTCGTCCACATAGGAGGATCCGCGACTTACGCGGATCCATTGCTAGAGGCTGTTGATGTCAGGCAAATATATGACAAATTCCCAGAGAAAAAGGGCGGCCTGAAGGAACTTTACGACAAGGGACCACAGGCGGCCTTCTTCCTGGTTAAATTCTGGGCTGATCTCAATACGAACATTCAGGACGAGGCTGGAGCTTTCTACGGCGTAACAAGCCAGTAAGTAATGAAGTAATCTTAATTAACAAAGATCTAAAACAAACCAGAGTCGTCTCCCACAGTAATTTACTAATTGAAATTCATAAAAACATGATAAGTTGGTAGATTTCTCTCATTTTTTATTTTAATGTCACTTTATGGTTACATAGGAGAATTTTATGGACATATAATGGCTCATGAAATTATTTGAACTTTTTCGAAAATTGAGATACCTTGAACAAAAATTTTAAATAAATTAAAATATCTAAAAATCTTTTGTTTCCGTTAAAAGAAAATAAACATAGGCGAATGTAATTTTTATTACGAATCTTTAATTGTCCCGTTTGTCATTTAATGGAACCTTTAATTTTTCTTGCAGCACGCATTAAATGAAATAAGCAATTTCTTTTGTAAAACAAAAGGTAGTGTTTTTCCATGATTAGATTTGAGGCATACAATGAGAACATAGATTAGGGCATTAATAGATGAAACAATTTATTAATATCACAGTTATACGCATTCTACAGAAACAGCTTAAATCTTAGACGGCAATGACATTTATAAACTGATATGTAAGATTTTTTTATTTAGTTTTTATAGTTCTTTTACATAATTTAGAAAGAACATTCAATTCTCTTTTTACGTAATTTAATTTGATCTAATGACACTTTTCGATAAATTTCCATTTAAATTTGACCATTAGTATTCGTAGCTTTATTTGATATATTTTTCTTGGATTTGTACTGTGATTTTGATTCATGTTTTTTTCTGGAATTTAATTACCGACCATCGGCTGTTGTTTTTATTTTATTCTCTATTTCATGGAAAAATTGCACAAAATCTACTCCATTCAGAATAAATCGGTAACATTAATTCCGGGAATTCCCTTCAATACGTTGAATTACGGAATTACGGATACATTGGATTCTACTCAATTTTACATTCAATTGTTACGTTAGTAACATTGGTCTCTGATTTCGTGTTTGAAGTTGTTTGACCGAGCAGAAGTAAAGTCTCCAATGCGTATGTATATGTGTAATTATCTTTATAAATTTCTAAGATAAAAAAATGTATTCGAGCGAATAAACATCGAATAAAGATTTTATCAAAGATTTTAATAAAATTTGTTCGAAAATAATTTATTATTTCTACTAGAATTTTACGATTGGAACCAATTTTCCATTTTTTTTTCCAAAGTAATTTCTAATTAATTATCAAAAATTATCAAAGGAATCTTCCGCACTGGTTAAACTTGTTTTTTATAGGTACGAGAGTAACGAGAACATGACGATAACGTGTTCGACCAAAGTCTGCTCTTTCGGAAAACAGGTGGTGGAAAAAGTGGAGACAGAATATGCTAGGTTCGAGAATGGCAGGTTCGTCTATCGTATTAGCCGTTCACCTATGTGCGAGTATATGATCAACTTTATACATAAATTGAAGCACCTGCCGGAAAAGTACATGATGAATAGCGTTCTCGAGAATTTCACCATTCTCCAGGTATGATATACAATTTCTTACCAGAATATTTTTCTCTTTTCCAAACATATACAATTTTGAAAATTGATAGTTTCGATAATTAGCTATTTAAACACGTACGGTAATTATAAAAAGCATTTGTGCAGCACTGCAAGTATTAATGCATTTATATACCTATTAATTAAGTCAGACTATAATAAATTTCGTATCACTTATTGTTAATAGTAATTTCATATGATTACAAAAATTTCGTACCTAAGAAACTAATAAAAAACGCTTTATTAAAAAGTAAAGGTATGTACAAATATGTATGTACTATTTACATTTTATAGCTACTGTACATAATCACTTAATCGATTACGAGTGTGAAGTAATTTAAAATATTATCTGTTATTAAAATATACTTTAAATAAATAAATCATTTTCAAGTACAAATACATAATAATTTTAATTAACTCCTTTAAATAAAATAACGAATAATTTTGATTTTAATATTAATTAATGCTTTTTATATTTTTTGCGTATGTTTGAGTTATAGACAATATAAGTAAATTTTTTTACAGCTTGGTGGAATTAACAATTTTGTCATACTAGAATCAGAAATTATTTCAAATATTATTTCAGAAAACATTTCTTCAAATATAAAAATTAAATAAAATAAGGAATTGTTATATTTCACAGCTAAGTAATAAAATATAACTCGAAGAAAAATCACTTGCTTATTCAAATAAAGTAATACATAATTATTTATTTTTTTAAATGTTGTTTTTAAAATTCTACGTTATACAGAATTTACGTAAATAATTTACGTAAAAATATGGAGTATATTTAATTTTTAAATTACGTACTCTCTCTGCTGTTTCTAGAAATTAAATATACTATAGCAGAAAAAATACGCGATTTAAGAATTAGGTACATCTAATATATATTTTAAATTAAACATACTAAGGCAGAAAGAGACAATTTTGGGTTCACACCGTATGTCCCAAATTGTTGTTTAAACTTTCGGCAGCGATGTGCAAAATCGATCTACTACCCTCTTTTTTATAAATATCAAAATATTTTGATTTGTTATTTTAACTTGCAGGTTGTAACGAACAGGGATACGCAGGAAACTTTATTGTGCACAGCATACGTGTTTGAGGTGTCGACGTCCGAGCACGGTGCACAGCATCACATATACAGATTGATCAAGGATTAGCCTGCTTGAACCTGCTCGCCATGCAGCCATCCACCCCCATCAGTGCCTACCATCACATAAAAAAATTCATCCATACGCGCATACACACGATTATACATAAAAATGTTAACCCTTTAAAGCGTCATGGTTATTTCATCCAATCACCAATGTTAAGTTTCTTTTATTTCATTCCATATTCGTTTTTTCATCCTTCACCAGGGATATAAATATGATATTTGTAGAATAAATATGATATTCATATCATGCATTGCGTGAATATTAAAATTTGATTTTAATTCATTTACATATGAAATATGTAAATATTTCTAAGACTTTATTTTCTTATTTTTTCTAAATTGTAAATTTTTGTAAAGGTCATCAAAATGTACGCTTCAAGGGGTTAAGCGTGAATACATTATTGTAAACACGCTCTCACTATACACGAGTACATACATTTCGCGTCTACGTATAACAGAGTTTCTATCGAAAATGTTCTGTTATTAAATGAAGGAAAAGAGTATATATGAAACATATAGAATCATGTGTTTATCCAATGTTTATTTTTACAAACAGAAAGTAGATTGGGCGATTGTTGTATAAATGTACTTTTTTTCCATGATTTTTAATCTTATCATGTAATTTTTAATTCTAATTAGGTGTTGTTTTGTTCAGTATTTCCGAACATTTTCTATAAAACTCCTTAAAGAGAACTTGAAATACACGATACATAAATATATTACACATACATACAGGGATACATGTACACCTTCACACGTTCGAAGTACTGGCCAGCCCGAGCTTGAGTTTGATTCAAAAAGCTGAAAGAAATTATACTAAAAACAAGAAGAATTGGTACGCGTGTTTTAACGTATCGTGGAAAGGATTTCCTGCTTGTGGTCCGCAGGAAGCGCGTTCCAGATGACGAAATTGTAAATTTTATATTAAAACAGATATAATCATATATATATATATAATATATATATTTTATGAATATTCCGTCATTCGCTTGCAAACGATCGAATTTGTCGCGATTTTAATAAAAGAGATATAATAAAAGTTAAGTTGAAATTAACGACAATAAATTTGGTATGGAAAAAAAATGCGTGTCGGGGATATATAGTGTATGTATACCAAAATGAAGAAGAGAAAAAAAATAGAAAAAATACATAAAAAATAAGAATAATATGAGAAACAGACTCTGATCTCGGAAAGGCGTGGTACCAACATAATTTAGTATTATAGTTTTATTATTAAACTAGGAAATAGATCAGACAAGACATCCACACACAGATATACATATATTACATATAAGAATATATATGTTAAATATTAATGCAATGATTACGATTTACATTGTTATAAATGATCGTGTATAAAGTTATCTAAGTGATTTCTAAGTTTTAAACGAAATGGAAGTTGAATAGAGAGATAATGCCATTATGATTTCTTAAGTTTCCTTGCTTACAGTTATCATTATAGTTCTCTTTTTCTCTTTTTTTAATTATCCAACCAAGTAAGGTTGAGGAGTAATCATTACAACAGACCTTTTCTTAAGCTTTTTGTTGGTAGAACTGTTTTTTCTTTTTTTTTTTTTCTTAGCTGTATTACGACTAACGGTAAGAATTTTTTGCTGCAAAGCTTTTTAATCCTCAATGATCAGATGAAAGAAAATAATGATTTTTACTTTTTGAAAGAGTCTTTTAATAAACACACTTACAGTTGTGCAAACCCACCCACTCTTAGGCAGCGACACTTAGATTAGAGGGATGTGTTTGTATTTCCTGTAATTATTTTATTTCTTACTCTAAAATCTTTCTTCCTTATTCTCCTTTTTTTTGTTCTTTTCCTCTTTCTATAGTTCTTACACGAATGACTTTTCTTACTTAGCGTACTTCGTTTGTTTTTATCTTTCTACTACACATTTACTGAAGCGAGTACATCAGATTCTATCGATTGCGCGCACTAGATACGGACGACGTCCATTGAACAGAGATATTCTTCTCTCCAACTTGGTAATACAATCATCTTAATGCTTTTCAATCGGAGAACAGTGAAATTAGTTTAAGAACATAAAAATAAAATCCGTTCCTTGAGCGTGATTCTCCAGTTTTTTGATGAAGAAGTACTACGTAATAACGTGACTTCATCGCAGCTCTCTAAATTTGAGCGCACTTTCAACAGAGTTCATCCAAAACCTTGTTTGTGTTTCGTACTTAATATCATTTCGATGTATGGACCAGAAATGTTTGACATTCAGATTCTGTTTTTCAGTAACGATCACATAAAAGAGTAGAGGACCATATATTAAAAATCCTACAGTTAATTTTATTTAATCACATCTCTCACAGAGACTACACATATTGTGAATGCACAGGAATCTTTTTTTCGTATTCTTTAATCTGATCAATTCCTTGTTCTGAAACAGGACTTGCCTATGGAGCAGTGAATATTAAGATAATACAGGAAGAAATTATGTATACTTTTAAGGAAATAATTAATACTTACTGTATTCTTTACTTTAATTAATTTTTACGCAACAAGTGGCAATGTATTTTGATCTCTCTTTTAGTCAGAAATATGTCGCTTTTTATTCGGGGTGAGAATTAAATTCGCTAAGTGATTGACTGAATAACGAAGGAACTTACATATTTAAATAATAATATATGTGGCTTTCGTTCAATAACTGGCAGCTTTCACAATTTTCGCAGTTTTTACTTATTGTTACCTTTTTTTTTTTTTTTGTAATAATTCATTGTAAGATTCGTTTTTACGTATTATATCTATAAATTGTAATTTTGCGCTAAATTGTGTCTATATTAAGGCGGAGTTGGAACCATTAATATAATTTCGGAAATCGTGACTGATTTCAAATTTGATTATTAGTTTTTGTTACTAGTAATTATTAATATTTGAAGAATATTTATATGGAAGAACATAAAGTGAAAGAATATAAAACGAAAATAATAATACATTGCGATGGGAATGAATTTATTGATGTTAATTAAATAAAGAAACATTTGATGGTTCTAACTCGACCTGTAATAAATCGTTATTATTAAAAAAGCAAGGAATTATGCAATATATTTAGAAGATACTCAAATATCGTTTTGGTTATGCGAATTTTTATTTTAACAAAAAAGAAAAATTACGAGGAAAAACGGGAGGAGTTTGAAATCGCAAAAAAGAAGCACCGACACTAATATTATTAACATTAACGAATAATGATTTTAAAATAAGCGAATTACATTTATAAGGAAAGATTATGAAAATATATATTTATCTATGTCTTCTGTGAAGATAGAAAATAGCACTCTCTCACTCTATATTGATGATATCAGATAAAAAGGAAAAAAATTGAAATCCATAAAGATAAAAAACGCAGAAGTAGATTAGGGAGGAAATGAAAGGATTTACACTGTACACAATACATGATACGATCGATGACAAACCGACGAAATTTGTTAAATATCTTTGTACATATTTACATAAAAAAGAAATCATCAAAAGAAAAAGTTCCAGTGACTACGTTTTGTGTACTGCATAAAATACTCTGGCGAGAACAAAAAATTCATTTATTGTAAATCGTAAAATCTTTTGAAATTAAAAAAAGGTGTAGTAGTTTTTCGTCAGTATTTTCATAGAGACTCGTGTGCAAAAATTATTTGTTTGTAATAATTTGTTTAGTCATTAAAAATTACATAATAAAATAGTTGAAATATTAATGTTTTTTAAATAAATAATTATTGATTTGAAAATAATTCAATTTTTTTAATTTTAACTTTACGAAATTACTATCTCTATGAAAATATCTCTATGATTTTTATAATAGCTAAATTATTTACAAAAATAGGAAACTCACTGATCTATTTGCAATTTATATTTCTTCATATCCTGGAACTGCCATATCAAAGAATTGAGCTTGATTATAAAAATGATTAAATGAAGTAATGATCAGAAAGAATGGGATCTACCTGTATATTATCATAAATAAAACGAAACGAGGATCAAAGTAGTTGATTTAACAAGTAAATAAAGAACGAAATGATATATCATTAAATTAGAGGTTTAAAAATATAATAGAATTCAGTATATGTACAGTATTTGAAAAACATGTTTATAATTTGTATGGAAAATAAATAATTGATATAAAAAGAAATTCTACTTCTTTAACTACCCTTTTAAATAATTTAGTTAATAAAATCTATTTTGTCTTACATCCCATAATATTTCACAATTTACAATTATATCTTTTTAATAATTCCATTCATTTTATTTTAATTCACGTTCCATTACGTGTATAATCATGAATAAAAATTAATATATTTTTTGTCATTTAGATTAATTTCAAACTTTTTATTTAAAAATTATATAGATATCGCATAAGTGATAATGAAAAATTCCTGCTCTTTATTAAATTAGGTAAATTACATTTATCTATCGATTAAATGTATTTTTTCGGAAAAAATTAATATATATGTTGTCAATTAAATGACTTTTTAGTTTTTTATTGAATACATTTGTATTTTTGTACAATAAAATTATGCAAATATTTACTGTAAGAAGACCCGCTAATTTATATGAACTATAATTTAAATAAGTACATATTTACACAGATATCTATATATACCTAGAATTATGAAAATCTTTTAAATTTTTTTCTTACATTTGATTTTGTATTATATATTATTTACATTTGTAATTTACTATTAATATGATCTGATTCCGAATTTTGGATTAAGTAACGGAGAAATCAGATTTTTTGGAAGATCCACGTGCATTATTTTTGTAGAATCTCCGAAAGTAAACCTTTAATAGAATGACCACCATAAATTTGGAAAATTTCCACAAAAGAGCAACCGAGGCGGTAAAGTACATTATTGATTTGTATTTACTGTTTAAGAATTTAACAAAATCTGCGAAATGTAATCTTTGAAGTTGTCAGTTAACCCCTATATAGGTTATAAAGTTTACATATGTATATTGCAGGAAATAGAAATAGCTCTTTTAAGGAAGGAAATTGAATTTTTGCGACAAAATGTCACAACTAATAATTTTATGAAAAATTATGTACCTATAGATGAATATGTAAAATTAGAACAAGAAAATATTAAATTAAAATACAGAGTGGCTATCCTAAAGAGGGTCTGTTTTATCTAAAATAATTCTAATAATTTTATGACTTTCACTTTATTGTGAATAAAATAATGACACATTCTTGTTTGGTCTTAACAGACTGTCAAAGCTGAAAGAGCAAAGTTAGGAAACAAATTGAAAATGGCAGAGAACAATATAATCAGTATATATGATACATTGTCTAATTTATTTAAGGAAGCAATCTCAGTTGCATATCCTGATGTTTGTGATCCTCCAATAATTATAACATCTAGTAATAATCCAAAATTTGGAGATTACCAATGTAACAGTGCCATGCCACTTTCTAAACAACTCAATAACAATGGTAAGAGACATCGTATGAATATTGATATATAATAATACCAATATTAAATTTTAATATATTGAATATATTGATATACGTATTTTTATATTTATACAGAAATTCGAACAAAGCCGCAAGATGTTGCAAAGAACATTACGTCAAAGGTGGAAGAATCAAGCTTAATCTCCAAGTTGGAAGTCACTGGTGCAGGTTTTATAAATATATACTTAAAAAGAGAATTTGCACAATCAACCTTAAACACATTAGTAAAAAATGGGGAAGCATTTCCACCATATACAAAAAGACAAAAAGTAATTGTAGATTTCTCTAGCCCTAATATCGCTAAAGAAATGCATGTTGGACATTTAAGGTCTACCATAATTGGAGATAGCATTGCAAGATTGTTAGAATTTTTAGGACACGATGTATTGAGAATAAATCATATTGGTGACTGGGGTACTCAATTTGGAATGTTGATAGCTCATCTTCAAGATAAGTTCCCTGATTATTTATCTATTTCTCCACCTATTACGGATCTTCAAGTAATTCTAAATACGTTTTTATTTTACAATTAGCTCTATGTATGTTATAATTGTAAAGAACTATTTTAATAAATTATTATAAAATTTGTAGAGTTTTTATAAGGAATCAAAGACGAGATTCGATGGAGATGAAGAATTTAAAAAGCGCGCCTACAACTGTGTTGTTAAGTTACAAGCATCCGATCCTGATATGATAAAAGCATGGCAACTAATTTGTGATGTTTCCAGAAAAGGTAAAACAATCGATGCGAAAATTAAAAAACAGGAATATTTATAAGTGTGATATAAAATACCTATGTTTTAAATATAGAATTCGAGAAGATATACACTCGTCTAGATATCAAGTTGATAGAAAGAGGGGAATCTTTTTATCAAAAGCATATGGAAGCTATAGTAAAAGATTTAGAAGCGAAAGGGCTATTAGAAGAAGATGAAGGACGAAAAGTAATGTGGAGCAAACAGAATAATGAAATTCCTCTGACCATTGTAAAATCCGATGGTGGTTTTACTTATGATACATCAGACATGGCGGCTATTAAGCAACGTATAGAAGAAGAAAAAGCAGATTGGGTATGTTTTGCATATATTTCAATATTATATTTTAGTAAAATATATTATTTTTATATCTCTGTGTATTCTATTTATATATAGGTAATATATGTAACAGATGCTGGTCAATCTATGCATTTTCAAGTATTAAAGAACTGCGCTAAGCGAGCAAGTATTATAGAAAGTCGTCATAGAATAGACCACGTTGGATTTGGTGTAGTTCTTGGCAATGATAAAAAGAAATTTAAAACTAGATCTGGAGATACAGTAAAATTAAGCGATTTACTTGATGAAGGTAATTTACCTTCTAAAGTTATGAAACCTTATAAAACATTTATCATGTTATAGTTAGGACAATTTTTTCACATCCCTATTTATTATTTAAGGTTTGAAAAGAGCACTAGAGAAACTGATAGAAAAGGAACGTGACAAAGTACTTACGGAAGAAGAATTAAAAATTGCTCAGGAATCTATTGCTTATGGGTGCATAAAATATGCAGACTTATCGCACAACAGAAATCACGAATACGTATTTTCTTTTGATAAAATGTTGGAAGATAAAGGCAATACTGCAGTGTACTTGCTATATGCCTTAACAAGAATACGTTCTATTGCAAGGGCCGCTAATATTTCGCAGGAAAAATTACGTGAAATAGCAGAGGATACTCCAATTTCACTGGAACACGAGAAGGAGTGGAAGTTAGCCAAAGTATTAATTAAATTTCCTGATGTATTAATAAAAATTACAAACAATTTATACTTGCATCAGCTCTGCGAGTATTGTTACGAGATTTCATGCGCTTTTTCGGAATTTTATGATAACTGTTATTGCGTTGAAAAAAACGAACTTGGAGAGATAGTGAACGTGAATATCGGCCGTATTTTATTAACAGAAGCTACCGCAATTATAATGGAAAAATGTTTTTCAATACTAGGCTTAAAATCAGTTACACGCATGTAAGCATATTTATATAAACATATAATGTGAAATAACAATCAAATCCATATTGTTTATAAAGAACTGTGAAGTAAAATTAATATCATTTATGCTTTTTAAAATATGTTTTATAGATATAAATAAATTAAATACAATAAATAAAACCTTTTATTTACTAAAAACTTATGTTTTCATATTTATTGAAGATTGCTGTTTATTCTAATATACTATCTTTTACTTTCCTTTTATGAAACCAATTCTTAAATATATAAAAATCTTGCATTTTTATATAAATTTTACCGCGCTGTAAATTTTAGCGTGTAGCTAAATTTTCTTTCTACTAATACGTAATGTAAAACTTTATTGCTTGCCTTTCGCCATTGCACGGAATACAATGTGTTTTACATACATCTTACATTTACTTTTTATTATACTATATTTTGATAACATTTATTTACTATATTTCTCGTTGTTATTCTATGTCCGCTTTTTAGTTCCTTATTCATGATTATTTCCCTTCCTTTGATTCCTTGAATTGCCTGTTTTTTCTTTTTTTTTTTTTTTCGGTAGGTACCTTCGTCCATGTGTATGCCTTCCCAAATTCGTCAAATATTCTTTAAATCTTTTCCAGTTTCTCCTAATTTCTTGTATCTTCTTGTTACATATTCCATTGTTTCACATTCTTTTTCACAAAATCTGCATCGTTCGTTTCGTTTTGTTTCGATTCCTAATATTTGTTATCTAGTAATATTTGTTGTCTTCTCATTTCCGTATCTAAACCTTGCTATGATCTTTTGCTTCTTTTCTGCTTTACTTTCTCTTTTCGTTAAGTATCTTGGCAATCCAACCGCGCGCAATTCCTTGTATCGTTTTCATATCTCAATTCTTGTATTTTATTGAATTATCATTATCCTTATATATATATACATTTCTCATTATCCTTTCCGTCGCTATGCTGATTCCTCTCTCGCTTTTCCTCTTTACTTCTTTCGTTGCTATTCTATTTCTCTGATAATACCTTTTCCTTTCTCCTTCCCATTTTGCCTTCTTATCTTGTCATTTTTCTATCTCCTTCAAGCATTTTTTTAGAATTTCATTGTCAGACTTCTATTTTATTTTTTCCTCGAACATCACCGCTCTCCTTTATGTCTCTCCTCTCAGTTTCATTCTTTTAGTTACTGCTTTTGCTATACACCCGGGTGTATTCCAATCGAATCCTAAGATCTACTTCAAGTATTTATCTTGTACCGCTTCTATGTTGTTCCATTCTTCCCATTCCTAGATTTCTGTCCCGTATATAGGCAATCGAACATTCGTATTTTTCTATTATAATCTCTTTCAATTTCCTTTGATCAATTCTCCAAATCTGTTTCATTGCCACCGTTGTCTTTTTGTGCTAATACGTAATGAAATACATATTTTAAATTGATAAATAAGTATTTCTCATAACTAAACTAAATATAAACTAAAAACTTTTTAAATAAAATATATGGATAACTTTAAATATACATGAAAATATTTTTTTCTGATATAGATTTCTTTATATAGTTCAGTAAAATTTGTTTAAAAAGTTTACTTTTATGTTTTATCAAGTGCTGTATTACTTAATGAAACATTTATCATCTATTCGTTTACCTGTGTAAATTGCATCATTTTCTATTAAACCTATTCGGCATTTTGTAGGAACGTTAGCACATGGTATTCAACACTTACGTACTTAAGTCAGATTTTGTTGGATCTTGTAACTTTAACAAAATGGTACGTACTAATACTACTTTTTTGGAAACTATATTCATTCATTATTAATGTACTTGATCAAAATCTGAATAATAATTGACAAGTTCAGATAAATAACCTCTATAGGGATAAAATGTACCAGCTGTAATTAATAAAATTCAATCACTTAGCTTCTTGTACTGCTTAAACAGAGGAACTATTTTGTTTGATTAATTGTTTTATTTTAAACGTTAATTAAATTTTATTTAAAAAATCCATACTTTAACTTATTTATATAATTTTTATATTTTAATTTATATATATATTTACTTATTTATTAAAATTGAAAGCTTTTTAGTTAAAATTATTTATTAAATTTACATGTATAAAATAAGAATTTATGGGACAAACTTTATTTACAATTCTTTTAAAAATAATTTATGCATTAAAAATTATCCAAACAAAATAGGTTTTTAACCTTCTCAAAGACTAAATTTATGTTTCTAAATGCTTTCATGGTATTTTTCTAAATGTAAGGTTTCATAAAAATATTTCTCGAGTATTAATGGCAGATAATTATTAAATTTTCATATTCATTGTAAATATTCTTAATATTAATTATAATTTCTTCTTATTTAATGTGATTAATGATAAAATAAAGTTTAATATCTAATATTGGTATGCCAAATTCAAATTTCGAAGAAACAACATTTCATATATACCAATCTAATATCTATAATCATTTGTTACAAATAGGCAATAGAAAGGAAGGGAACATTTAAAGTAGAATATCTTCAAAAAATTGAGAGAGATGTGCAAACAAAATGGGAAGCTGAAAAAATATTTGAGGCAGATGCACCTTTGGAACCAAAAACGAATTCTGACGAAAAGTTTCTTGCGACATTTCCTTTTCCTTACATGAATGGAAGACTTCATCTTGGTCATACATTTTCATTATCAAAATGTGAGGTAAGCATTCCATAATGACAAGATAATTTATACAAGTATAAATTAAATAAAAATTTTAATTTATTATATAACTTATAGTTTGCGATAAGGTACAACCGTCTTTTAGGGAAGAAAGTCCTTTTTCCATTTGGCTTTCATTGTACTGGTATGCCTATTAAAGCATGTGCTGATAAGTTAAAGAGAGAAATGGAATTATATGGATATCCACCACAATTTCCAAATGAAAAAAGAATTGAGGAAGTTGTAGAAGATGTAATAATAAAAGATAAAAGCAAAGGAACAAAAGTAAAGAATCCATTATTAATTCATAAAATATTCCTATATTTTATTTCTTAAATGATTATTACTTTTAGAGTAAAGCAGTTGCAAAAAATGTTACTGCAAAATATCAATGGCAAATTATGCAAACACTTGGCTTAAAAGATGAGGACATCAAGAAATTTGCTGATGCTACATATTGGTTAGACTATTTTCCACCTCTTGCTGTGAAAGATCTAAAATCAATTGGTTTACATGTAAGAAAAAATATATAACTTGATAATAAATATGTAATAATTTTTAAAAAAGAAACAATGTGAAACTTGTTCTAGGTGGATTGGCGTAGAACATTTATTACAACTGATGCAAACCCATTCTTTGATTCATTTGTGCGTTGGCAATTTCAACATCTAAAAGCTAGAAACAAAATAAAATATGGGAAGAGATATTCAATTTATTCGCCAAAAGATGGACAACCTTGTATGGATCACGACAGATCAACTGGAGAAGGTGTAGGACCACAAGAATATACACTAATTAAAATGAAACTACAAGAACCTTATCCTCCAAGTTTAAAGTAGGTATTACAAAAAAATTTACAAAATTTGATCTAAATATTGAACATTTCATATATTCCTATAGATCTCTTTCTGGCAAACCAGTTTATTTAGTAGCTGGCACTTTAAGACCAGAAACAATGTATGGTCAAACAAATTGCTGGGTTCATCCAGATATAAATTACATTGCTTATACAGTATTGAATGGAGATGTTTATATTTCAACAAAAAGAGCAGCTCGAAATATGGCTTACCAAAATTTCTTTAAAGAGGAGGGGAAGATACAAATTGCATTAGAACTGACTGGAAAAGTAATATCCTTCTTTACTATTTATAAGGAAAAATCTGCTTATAATGATATCATGTAATAAATAATATAAAATTGATAGGACATATTAGGACTACCAATAGAAGCGCCTCTTACATTTAATAAAGTGATTTACACATTGCCAATGTTAACTATTAAAGAAAACAAAGGTACTGGAATTGTTACCTCTGTACCTAGCGATTCTCCTGATGATTATGCAGCTTTAACGGATCTAAAAAAGAAACAAGGTCTTAGAGAGAAATATGGTATAACTGATGAAATGGTGCTGCCTTATGATCCTGTAAGTGTAGTGTATTTTTGTAATGATAAAGGTATCAAATTATAAGCTAAAATATAATTAACAAAATTGTATATGATAGATATCTATCCTCGAAATACCCGAATTCGGGAATTTATCTGCGATATTTTTATACGATAAGTTAAAAATCCAATCTCAAAATGACACAGCTAAACTATTAGAAGCCAAAGAAATGGTATATCTGAAAGGATTTTATGATGGTATATTGCTAGTTGGTCCATATAAAGGAAAAAAAGTTCAAGAGGTTAAAAAGCTAATACAAAAAGAATTGATAAATGAGGGAAAAGCAGTTATATATTATGAACCTGAAAAAACTATAATCTCACGATCAAATGATGAGTGTGTAGTAGCTTTATGTAATCAATGGTATTTGGATTATGGAGAAGAAACTTGGAGAAACGAAGCAATGGAAGCTTTAAATAATCTCGATACCTTCCATGAAGAAGTAAGGAAGAATTTTATAGCCTGTCTTAATTGGTTACATGAATATGCATGTTCAAGAACTTACGGACTTGGTAAGATTACATACTTCGTAAGGAAAAGACGTTATGTAATTTTTCTAGCATATAGTATTATAAGTATAAATTCTAGGTACTAGATTACCATGGGATGAAAGTTGGTTGATAGAATCACTCTCAGACTCAACAATATACATGGCTTATTATACCGTGGCGCATTTATTACAAGGAGGGACTTTCAAAGGCGACAAACCAAATACTTACAATATAAAGTAAAATTCCAAATTTCTACTAAAATTACTATTATTTGCTTTAACATTAACTTTTAGTTATTTATTAATTAACATTAGCTTTTTTTTATAAAAAGAAATTATGTTTGAATTATTTTTTTTGTAGGGCTAATGAAATGACATCCGAAGTATGGGATTATATATTTTTCAAAGATGTAAAGTTTCCGAAAACGGATATAAAGAAAGAGGCATTAGATCATATGCGACGTGAATTTCATTATTGGTATCCAGTAGATTTACGAGTATCTGGGAAAGATTTAGTACAAAATCATCTAACGTTCTTCATTTATAATCATACTGCGATCTGGCCTAAACAATCTGAGTTATGGCCAAAAGGTATCAGAGCGAATGGTCATCTCCTCTTAAATTCAGCAAAGGTAAGAAATATGATTTTCTTAATACATCTTATAGTTACTGGAGAAAATGACAAGTAATTTTCTTAGATGTCTAAATCAGAAGGCAACTTCTTAACACTTACTGAAGCTGTAGAGAAGTTTTCTGCAGATGGTATGCGACTTTGTTTAGCCGATGCTGGTGATTCAGTAGAAGATGCTAATTTCGTAGAAAACATGGCTGATGCTGGAATTCTTAGATTATATAATTTTATTGAATGGGTTAAAGAAGTGTTGGATTCGAAAGATACCTATAAACAAAGACAATCATCTACATTTAATGACAAAGTTTTCGAAAGGTACTTATGAAAATATTTATAAAATTTCATTTTGAAAAATTTATAAAATCTATATTAAGTTCACAATTATATCAGTGAAATGAACTTGAAAATACAAGAAACCGGAGAAAATTATTCGAAAATGTTATACAAAGAAGCACTAAGAACAGGATTCTTTGAATTACAAGCAGTAAGAGATAAATATTTACAACTGAGTTCTCTAGATGGCATTAGTTGGACATTAATTATGAAATTCATAGAACTTCAAATTATTCTCTTGTCTCCAATTTGTCCACATGTAGCAGAACATGTGTGGTCTCTAATTGGTAAAGTAAGTTTTTCCTACTTAATACAACTTCTAAGCAATGACTACAACAAATTTAAATGAAATAAATAAAATTTAATAATGAACTTATTAATGTTAAAAATAACGAAATAATATTTTTACAGGAAGGTAGCATATTAAATGCCAAATGGCCCCAAGTAGGCGAAATAGATGAAGTTCTTATAAAATCATCACAATATCTTATGGACGCTGCACATTCATTTAGGATTCTCTTAAAAAATTATTTAACGCCAAAGAAAACACCCAAGACAAAAAATGAAACATCAGTTATAGAGAAACCTAATCAAGGTACTATTTGGGTAGCTAAAACGTATCCTCCTTGGCAAAGTACTATTTTATCTGCAATGAAAGATTTATATCTTGTAAGTAATATATAATAG